>OZ019974.1:10853344-11208344 GCA_963970395.1 Ephialtes manifestator | reverse complement strand
ATTTATTTATTTACTTGAGGTCGAATCGTCAATTTCTGTAAAGCTACGTTGTTGGATAATAAAAAATGGAGATTTCTAATGAAGCACAATTAAATTAATTGTGACTGGTAATTTTTTTTCCATATTTTTGTTAATTATTATTTTTTCTTACTTTATTTCTTTATTTATTATGCAACAAACTTAAAGCTCATGTTGTAATGTAATTTTGTCGTTTTGAAAAAAAAATTATTTAATGCCATTATCAATTCATTTATTTACTTGAGGTCGAATCGTTAATTTCTGTAAAGGTGTTGTTAAGCAATAAAAATGTGGATTTGCAATAAAACACAATAAAATAAATTTGTCTGGTAATTTTCTTTTTCCATATACTTTTGTCATTTATTATTTTTTCTCACTTTGTTTCTTTGTTAATTGTGCATTAAATTTAAAGCTCATATTTTGATGTAATTGTAGAGTCAAAAAAAATATTATTTAATGCCACTATCAATTAATTAAATTAATTTTGACTGGTAATTTTTTTTCATATACTTTTGTTAATCATTATTTTCTCTTACTTTATTTCTTTATTTATTTTGTATCAAACTTAAAGCTAATATTTTAGTATAATTTTAAAGTTCTAAAAAAAAAAAATTATTGAATGCCCCTATCAATTAATTAAATTAATTTTGACTGGTAATTTTTTTTCATATACTTTTGTTAATCATTATTTTCTCTTACTATATTTCTTTATTTATTTTGCATCAAACTTAAAGCTAATATTTTAGTATAATTTTAAAGTTCTGAAAAAAAAAAAATTATTGAATGCCCCTATCAATTAATTTATTTACTTCAGGTCAAATCGTGAATTTCTGTAACGCTATAGTTTTCGGAAAAACTGACAAATCATTTACATTCGAAAAAAAGCGCTAGTTTTTGGGGTTATTTTTGCAACAAATTATTTTATTCATCATTTTGTCAATAACATTTTGGAATTATTATTATGCAAAATCGACACGTTTTAAATGCTCAATTTTTTCCGATTTCTATCCCATCGAGAAGTATTCGAAATTGTATCTCCCCAATACATTTCGAGTTTATAAGTCACCAAAAAATGCAAATTCAAAATTACTCATAGTACGAGTGTGTGACATTGCTAGAATGTATGTAATTCAAGTGCAAAGGTCACAGCTGTCAAAAAATTGGAAGTCTTGAAGTATCTATCATAAATCAGGAGAGTCGACATGTTCTCATGATCTACTCGACACTCTTTGAAGCTTTCATCGCTGGAATCGGTGGAATAAGAGAAGCTGCAAGCTGGAGCAAGAGTGAAGATGGCACACACAGTGCCATCAGCAGCATCAACGGGAACTTGGAATTCCGAAGCAGCTGGTCCTTCCTGACTGCAGCTACTGCTGCTACTGGTCGTTCTGTGCCAGGATCTAAGCTGATCCGCGTGCTCGGAACTCCGGAATTCCTGTCCGGAATAAAGAATCAAACCTTCTTTCTCTTCTTCTTCTTCTTCTTGTTCCTCTTTTTCCTTTTTTTCCTTTTTTTTTACCTTTCATGCTCTCCGATCGCAATCTGCCAGCATAAAAACACGTTTTCTGTACACACATACATACATACACACACACATGTCTATTATATCTACCACGTAGATCGTGTCCTTCCCTCACAAGTCGTGTACCTTTTTTCGCGGTGAATGTCCGGCACGTTCCCGCTTCACACATGCATACATACATGTACGAACTATCCGAACTAGATCCACTTTTATGTACAAACTGATCTCAAGCTGCAAGCTGCTGCAGTGTGCTTATACCCTCGCACACTTGGATTCTCACGAGGCAACGAAAAACTCGGCCACGCGCGAGAATGAGCACGTGCTACTGATTCTTGACTAGAGCCTTAGATACGTGTAAAGCAGTGCACTGTGTGATGCTTGAATGTATAGCCACTGTACAGGATGCAACTGCAGAAAACTATAGACTTTGGATCTCGTGCAGTTTGAATAATGTTCTGAAACTCATGTGGAAATTGTTCTCATCGATATGTAACACACTGAGAGAAAAATCTGGTAATTAAAAAAAAAGGATGCAAAGTAGAACTTTGCACATTGCGTCTTCATTATTTTTCGCTTTTTACAAAGCTACCTCTAGGAGGAAGTATGTTATTCAATTTTTGGCTTCCTCATGGAGGAAGCTTTGTAAAACGCGAAAAATAATGAGGAAGCAATGTGCAAGGTTCTACTTTGCATCCTTGTTTTAATTAGATAAATATACATGTTGTGGATTCGCTTTTTCTATTTCGTTATTACGTTATTTCGTGATTATTAGAGCGTTTTCGAAAGTGAATGTGATAATGTATATTTTTAAAAATAATTCAACATTTCATAAAATCAAAAATTTCATACCGTTCGTCACTAAATTATACATATATAATGGCTGAATATTGTTTCATTTATATACAAAATTTGAGCTCGCTATCTTAAGTTTTACAAAAGTTACAATAGAGCGATAATGTCAATTTTTTGAAAAATTCAAAACATCATAAAATTTTAACGGTTCAACCGATCTTAACCAAATTCAATAGCAATCACCGGCGTATGAAAGCTCAAATTCATACCAATTTTAAGATCAATATCTCGAAAATTGAAAGAGTTATCGCGTAAACAGACATTTTTCAAAAAATTAAAAAACGCGTAATAATTTAACGATGAAGTGGATTTTAACAAAAATCTGTATGAATGATGAGGCTTGATCCCTCTATCTATGGTCCAAATTTCAGCATGATATCTCAAGGCATTCCCGAGTTATAAAGGTTTACATTTTTCGATCGTGTAACACACACACACACACATACAGACATTTTTTCTAAATCATTTTTCTCGATGTTTTGGCCCATTCTGAGTGCACTGATATGAAAATCTCGAAAAAAAAATTTCATGAAAACAAAGCTTCCTCTATGAGGAAGCAATATAGTTAAACCGACGATAATCTAACTATAAACTACACTGTAAAAAAAATCTTTCTTAAAATTAATATACTTGTATTGGAAGTACCATATGCATAAACTGTACATTAAATTTCATAAACATTTATGTTGAATTTTCATATGAGCGGTATCTGAAAATTCCAATACATATGTGTTGGAAATTTAAAATGGACATAAAAATAATAAAAAAAAAGATGCAAAATAGAACCTTGCACATTGCTTCCTCATTATTTTTCGCTTTTTACAAAGCTCCCTCTGTGAGGAAGCAGTATGTTATTCAATTTTGGCTTCCTCATAGAGGAAGCTTTGTAAAAAGCGAAAAATAATGAGGAAGCAATGTGCAAGGTTCTACTTTGCATCTTTTTTTTTATACCTTGTGTCTCTTTTGCAGAGGTGTTTTATACAGCTATAAATCACCTCTGCAAACACCGTTACATCTAATTTTGATTAGATACAAATTTTTGTCGTACTTTCTCAACTTTTCCGGAAGTTATAGCGAAAATCTACATTTTTTTTTAAATGAAAAATGGTGTAAAATCCGAACGACTTTACCGATCATCACCAAATTTGGTATATGGCATTTCTGAATGTTATTTTTCGTCTGTACAAAATTTCTGTTCATTTGTTGAAATTCGACGTAATTTAGATCAAAATCTATTTTTTTTCGAAAAATTCAAAATTCTATAAAATCCGAACCGCTTTACCGATTTCGTCGAAATTCAATACCATACAACATTGAACGTATCTTCAGTTATGAAGAACTATTTAGCCAAATCGGCGAACTTTTACGAAAGTTAGAGCGACCACGCCCTTTTTTCAACAAATTAAAATCAACATAAAATCTTAATGACTTCACATATTTTGGCAAAAATCACAACATTCAAAGAGGGGCAGCTACTCTACTTGCGTGCCAAATTTGAGCCGGATCGCTCGAACGGTTACCGAGTGAGAGGAGATTGAATTTTCGAAGCCCAGCACACACACACACACACACACACACACATACATACATACGGACATTTTTTCTAAACCACTTTTCTCGACGTTTTAGGTGATTCTAAGCATACTGACATGAAAATCTCGAAAAAAAAAAATTTCATGAAAACAAAGCTTCCTCTATGAGGAAGCAAAATATAAATATTAGTCGGACATTATTTTTTTACACAAATTATTTATTTTTACACAATTCCATATTTCCAAATAATTGATACACCCACGTATTCTCAATTTTTTTAAATCCAAGATCGAATTGCCAAATGGTGTTTGATATTATCTTTCAGAGTAATCCCTACACGGAGAAAAATCATTTGCTAGCATAGTGACAGCAAACTTTATTTGTAGGCCTAGAAAATAATTTTACTGGCCTAGCAAATCTTTTTGCTCGTCTAGCAAATTTTTTAACAAGCCTCGCAAATAATTTTTGTTAGGTTTTGCTGTCACTATATTAGCAACTGATTTGTCGATGCAACAAAAATTTTCTCTCCGTGTAATATTCGATTTTTAACAAAATTGTACGAAACCATCTGAGATTGATATGAATTTTTTTAAGCATATGTCCCGAAAGCTGAATGCTTTATGAGATATCTCTGGATTGTTTTATATATGTAGAAAAGTAGAGTTTGTAGAGTACGAAGCTTTCGATACTTGCAATGCTCACTCGGTAACTGGCACTGCGTTCTTGTGGCCACTTCCGGTCGTCTCGCTATTCCCTTTAGAGAATCCAGAGAGGCCGTTGTGAAGTATTACACCATTGCAGGCGAAGGTAAAAGTAAGAAAGGGTAAGACGAGCGATAAGGATTCTCCCTGGTGAGCAAAGTGTCACAGTCGGTCTCGGTTTCGTATATATATCGAAACACGTTGTAAACTTATCTGAAATCCTTTGGCTTGAAGTATCGATTCGGCTGGTGCAACGCGATTCTCGGCAATCTCTTCTTCTTCTTCTTCTTCTTCTTCTTTTACTTTTACTTCTTTCCTTATTCTTGGATAGTGAAGGCTGCGGTGGGACCTCGAGTCTGACGTCGTTCCGATATATGACCCTATTATCGATAACGAGAATCGTACAAGACGGCCTTCAACACTAGGTACGATGTATGGTATGAGTAATAATGTAACGTCATAGAATCTCACAGCCACAGAATGTTGGTCTGTTACGTCCGAAAACTTTTTCACGGTATTGTAAAAATCGGTAAGTAAAATTGAATGTCCATCGTAAACTATATGTCACTGGAAACAAGAATTTATTCGGTTTTCTCCTAAAGTACAAAAACATAAGAATTTAAGTATTTTTTCAAATTATGAAAATTCCCAACTGAAAATATTATGATAATAAGGATTGAATTGGAATAAATTCGTTTATTGATACGAATTTAATAAAAATGAAATTATTTATATAACATTTTTAATAAATCATTAGCTGATTAGTAATAATTTCTAATTATTATTTTTTCACGCATTCTATTTTTTAATTTTTAAATTCTTTTCACGCGTAAATGTTGAACATTATAATATGAATAAATTTCGCAGTGGCGAAATTAAATATATATATAATATTATATAATATATATATATATTATATTATATATATACATTTAAAATTATAGAAACTTACGACAAGTTTGTATAAGATTTTCTAGTATTTATCAAAGTCTTATAATAAATAATAAATAAAATATAAAAAAGTTACCAATTCGTCAAATATTTTTTGGTAGCGGAAAATAATATGAAAACTTTCTCTTGTTCATATTAACGTGTATACTATGTACATCAATGATCGTAAAGACAATTTTAAGAACTGTTATTCATGCGGAGATAAAAGAAGATATGGACTGCATCGCTATCTACGCGGTACTCTGATGGGAGACGTGAGGATAAGTGAGGATAAGTCCTGTGAGATAAGCTCTGCAGGCGAACGACCACAAGCCAGAAGGCGCGATGGGCTCCAATCGTAATCGCACGATAGAGACATTATAGTAGAGGAATCAGCCCAACCTGCGAATCTTTTGTTGTATCAATATTGGCTCTCTGTTATGGCTATATTTGTTTTGTTGATTCATCAATGAGAACAAAGATCTTGTAATAATTATCCCACTAAACGAAGAAAAAAAGTCCCAAAAAATCAAGAAAAATACACGCAATTACATAATATTATTGCGGTACTTTTTGGTAACTTATTTGTATAATGCAATTTTTAGATTTAGTAAGTTTTACGCTATTTCATGGAAAAGTATATTTATTATGTATTATATTAGATATATATACATAAAATACAGATTTTCGATAGTATTCGTCAAATATAATTTAGATATAGTTAGAAAGTATGAGTTATATCGAATTTTTCGTGAAAAAATTTTTCTGTTTGTGTGAATATTAGGGTTTTCCATAAAAAATCGATTTTTTTTAGTTGTCATTCCCAGAGAGTCTTTATAGGGGAGATGGGGGCAAAACGGGCAGCTCCATTAAAAATCGGGATTGGGGGCACCGTCTCAACTTTCGTAAAAACGATTTGTCTCAGTTTTTTACGTTCCTTAGATAGGGAAAGTGCGGAAAATACGTCAAATTGGTGATGAAAAAAAATTGATAATCTTCATCAGATCAGAATTTTTTTAACCATTCGTTCAGAACTTTTTTTTCGATATTTTGTTGAGCAAAGAAAAAAAATATAGTCAAATGAATTTTTCACAAAATTTATAATCAAATTAATTCTTGGAAAAAAAAGTCGGTATATCATAAAGACATCAATTAGAACGAAATTGTCATTTTATGACTCGGTGCCAATTTTGACCCCGATACTTATATTTAGCCGAGATGCCTGTTTTGCCTCCCTGCCTGTTTTATTGACATCACCAATTATTTTCCGAAATTTTCAAGTAAGAAATGTCAGGAAATTGAAAAAAGTCGTGTTCGAAAAAGTTGAAACGATGCGCATTTGCCCCCAATTGTCATTTTCAGTCGTGATGCCCGTTTTGCCCCCCTGCCCGTTTTGCCCCCATCTCCCCTATCCATGAAAGTAGGATCTTTTATTTTTTTTCAGAATTATCGAAATATGTGCAATGCAAACGTATTAATAACAAGTAGATTGAGATGATGAATTCATGACATCTGGATAGTTCATTGATAAAATCTCCAATAACGACGTTTCTCTCCTACTTAGACCATCACGTGAAACGAGTTGAATTAATTAAGCGAACCAGTTACTAAACAAATTTATCATTTAACGATAATCTTGATTCCGAAATTTGCCATAACTCTTCACATCTTTCGCAGTATTTACCCGTCTTCTTCCCTTCTGCGGAAAGAAATGTGGAAAAAGATTATCTGTTTGTGTAAATATTAGGGTTTTCCATAAAAAATCGATTTTTTTCGGCTGTCCTCCCCTGGAGAGTCTTTATATCCATGAAAGAAGGAACTTTCATTTTTTTCCCAGAATTATCAAAATATAACTACAAATGGATATCATGTGCAATGCAAACGTATTAATAACAAGTAAATTGAGATGATGAATTCATGACATCTGGATAGTTCATTGATAAAATCTCCAATAACGACGTTTCTCTCCTACTTAGATCATCCCGTAAAACGAGTTGAATTAATTAAGCGAACCAGTTACTAAACAAATTTCTCATTTGACGATAATCGTGATTCCGAAACTTGCCATAACTCCTCACATCTTTCGCAGTATTTACCCGTCTCCTTCCATTCTACGGAAAGTAATGTGGACCGTTCCAGACCAATTTCCTTGTAGATCTCAATCTTCCTGAAAACTGTGAAAAGTGAAGAATAAGAAGAGGGAATAAGTAGCGGCGTAAGAGGGGGTGAAAAAAAAAGACGATAGAAACTTTCGTGTAATTCCGAAGACAAACGATTCGAGTTTGTATGGAAGAAAGGCCATTGGTAGGATGGGTGGAAGTAAAGGGAGAGGATGAAAAGGTGGTCGTGCTGGTAGCGGAGTGAAATGGGTGTGCGAACGAGACGTCAGAATGGAATTAAGGTACGTCGCTGCCGCTAACCAGAAAGCTCGCTAGGGCTCCTCTTTCGTGAAGCTCCTACGGTTCCTACCAGTGGCTACGTAACTCTGTGGAGAACCTCAGTGGGAACGAGCTTCGGTCGAAGAATGCTTCAGGAACCTTCCTGACGTTTCTCTCTTCTCCTCTTCTTTCTTCACTGGCTTGTCCTAAACTCTCACGTCTACGTTCTCTCACACTCACACTGATAACTCTTGACACACACACACACATACACACACACACACACACATAGACACTCACACACAAACACACACACACACACACTGGGAAATACTGACACACACTCACACACTCACACACACACTGGGAAATACTGACACACACACACACACACACACACACACTGGGAAATACTGACACACACACACACTGGGAAATACTGATACACACTCACACACACACTGGGAAATACTGACACACACTCACACAAACACTGGGAAATACTGACACACATACACTGGGAAAACACTGACACACACACTCACACAAAAACTGGGAAATACTGACACACACACTGAGAAATACTGACACACTCACACACACACACACACTGGGAAATACTGACGCACACACTCACACACACAGACTGGGAAATACTGACACACACACTCACACACTCAATCCGGGAAATGAGAGAGAGATAACGGAAGAAGGAGCTGCGCATTGCAGTGAGATCCCGTTCTACTTCCGTTGGAACGCCACATCCGAGATTAGGTGGTCTTTTTACCTCTACCCAAGATTATCACTTTGGATCGATCCTTCAACGAGTGCTCCGTACGAGAGCGAACGCCGGAAGGAAGACCGATGGCTCTGATCTACGATTCTCCCGTGGGATTGTTTCCGGAAGAAAGGAAACCTCTTCGTCACTCTTTCTCGTGCACCTAAAGTCGCACTCTTCACCAGCCGTTTCACGATTCTCCGTCCTTCATCAGACAAGGCGACTTGCAACCTCGTTGCGCCGGGTGCGCAAGAAACCGTATATAGTATATACGACGGGAAAAGGATTGCGGGACTCTCAGGCTAAAGGTGACGTTCCGCGGATGACAAAAACAGCACGAAACAATGGAGAGACGAAGTAGAGAAAAGAACGAGTGGAAAGAGTGCTTGGTCGCTGCTTCGTTCAACGACAACAAAAAAACTACAAAAAGAAGGCACGAAATTCGCGTGGACTCATGAAGACCCCTAAGACTCCTGAGCTTTTATAGATTTACCATTAAGCCAGTGACGAAGCGTCGACGACTTTGTCGTCGATCGCTTTTGTCCTCCGATTCTTACAAACATATACAAAAAACAAAATTAACGAATCTTCAACTTTTCTCTCCTCAGCAAAAGCTTTTTTGTTTACGTTCTTACGGCCCTTCAAAGAGTTTGTATGGAATGAAGTCAGGCTGAGAAGTATATAGCAATGTCGGTTGATGGCTTTTGGTACATTAGCCGAGATTAATGATGAAAACGTTTGGCTTAGTGGATACTTAGTCGGCAGTTTGAGCAAAAAACAAAATTATTTCAATCCTTCCTGCGGTGAGTCTGAACGAGACGAAGTATCTGCTTTTCTCATTTATCCTTTCCTTTCCGTTTCTCTGCATACTTTGCTTGTAGACCAGTTGATGGTGTGGCTCATGATGGCGATGGTATTGGGTATACAGGAAAAAACAGGGATTACTTTGTTGGATAGTAGAAAGGAACTGGAGTCTAGACCGATTAGTGCGTTTCGTCGCCGGAACTTTGTACAAGACTGAAACGTACAGGCACTAAACGAACCGTGGTTGTAGCTACTGGTGGAGAATTCGCCTGGACGTCAAACCGGAAGTGGCCGCGACTTGGTGGAGCGTGGAGGAGATAGCAAGGAATGGGAAAGGACGAGCGAAGAAAACCGAGGGCGAGCCGAAAGACAAATAGAATTCGGAAAAAGTTTTTGTTCGTACGGAGATTTAATAGCCCGTAGATTCTTTCGCGGGGCGGGAAATCTGGCGATTCGTTGGACCCGAGTTTCCGAGAGTGCTGCATACAGACGTAGAATCCCGGATTTCTTTTCGAATTCTTTTTGTCTATTAGTTTTCCACGACTATTTGCAAAAGCAATGTGAACATCATTGGAATTCTTATGAAACGTGTTGAATTCTCACTATCTGTTTTAATGCCGAATAAGAATTTAAGATTTTTAGTCATCGATGCTTTTACTTAACGTTCAAACCAGAGTTGTAAATGCCTACTACTTATAGAAATAATGATGATGATACGATCAGCTCTATAATTATGATTTTATAATAATAACATGTAGCGATTGTAATACGATGATTGAACTTTGGAATGGCTGCAAAAATTATTATTTTGCAATAAAAATTCACGGTAATCCTTTCGAAAAAATGGAAAGAAATGAGTAATGCATTACTTATTTCTTCCATTTTTTCCACGATTTCTTGCAATATTAAAGCGAAAATTAGTATTTTTTTCAGCTATTCAAATGTTTACACTCTATTTTATAATCACTACATATTATTATTATGAAATCATAATTACAGAACAAATTGTAGTGTAAACTATATCTCATGAATTAATGGGGATTTACAACTCTGGTTCAGACGAAATACTTAAACAGTATTGATACAATATTTAAAACTCAAACTCATTAAATAATTGATTTTCAAAATAAACAAAGAATGCTGTTTGCAGAGGAATAAAAGTCTTTACGAGACAATGAATTGCGTGATCAAATATGTCCCAATTAATTTATGCGATTGTTTCAACCAATTAATTGGTTGGCCGAACTAATCCGATGGTAAAAGAATCATTAATTCGGTAGTTGGCGCAACTATCATTAATTCGTATCAATTGATTAGAAAAACTCGTGAGTTTGTTGGTAATTATGTTGAAAGTTATTCAACAACATAACTAATGAAACAAAACTGAAAAAATGTATGCAAATTAAAAGTACTGCAAAGATTAATTTTTCATAATAATAATTCTAAAATGTTATTAACAAAGTGATTAAAAAAAAATTGTTTAACAAATCTCCCGGAAATCCACATTTTTTAAATGAAAATAATTCGTTCATTTTTCCGAATACAGGTTTTAAAATTCACTTTGAATTTTGTGGTTTTTTACATATATTTTTTCCATATAAAAATGAAAAAAATCTAAAGTAAATTAAAAAATCTGAAAAAATTCATACGTATTTAGAAAAATGAACGAATGATTTTCATAACAAAAAAATGTGGATTTTCGGAGAATTTTTTGAACAATTTTTTTTTTCATCAATTTTTTTATAACATTTTAGAATAATTATTGAGCAAAATTAATCTTTTCAGTCACTTTAATGTGTATGAATTTTTTTCCGATTTTTATAGAATCGACAAGTGTTTGCAATTCTCTCTCATTTTTTTTCGAACTCTTTTAATTTTTTCGATTTCGACTACTGCTCGAATTATTTCGATTTAACTACCTTAAGATCATTACGTTTGAATATAATAAAAATTCGTTCAGACATTTCCTGCGGTTCTGCGATGATTTATTATTGTTTTCGTGACTCGTACGGAAATTCATGAATAGACTGTTCGGACGATTGTTCGGATAACGATCTGATCCGACAGGATCTTATATATATCATGGCAAAAGCCTTTTGCTTTGTTTCGATACATCGTATACCACATAGACGTAATATACTCGAGCTATTTTGTACGTATATTATTTTCGGCCTTCTTCCAAACGGTTACGCGATAACGATTGGATCAAAGTGACCCGCCGTCGTCGCTCTGATAAAAAGCCCACGCAATAATGGAAGGGTCTCGTCGTTCAGACGTTCGTCGATGTTGTTCGCATCAATATAGCGAGGTGAGGCGCAAACGCGATCGCGTGCCGCCGCTGAGTGAACTAAAGATACTTTAAAAAAAAAAAGTAAGAGAGAAAGAGAGAGACATAAGTAGTGATTAAATTCTTGGAAAGATTAGTCAACGACATTTGCTACAATTATTAATAGCCGAAGCGTGCACCTTTTTATTCTCTACTCCACTCTGAGATTTCGTTAAGAAAAGCTACTTAAGGGGAGGAAGTCAGGTCAAAAAAATTGATTTTGGAAATTCAATATCATCCAAATCCTATTGCATATAAAAATGCCCAGCGCACTATATTGTTGGTACTCGATGAAAGGATTTTTTACTGTTGTCTGACTTGCATCTGCTTTTCAATATTATCTTAAGCAAAGTTCTTAGGTTTTCCATTCTGCGCTTGATTCAGATCAAACTACCAGGCAGATTGGAATGGTTGACGTCTCATTTTCTTCTTCATGAAAAGATACACCGGCTAAATGGAGCAAATGTTAATAAAAAGTAATATTTTTTCAGTGACACAATTATCAATAAATAAATGTTATGCTATTTTCTAAATCAGTGATTAACTTTGCTTTCAGAATGAAAAAAAATAGTTTGCTCCATTTAGCCGGTGTATCTTTTCATGAAGAAGAAAATGAGACGTCAACCATTCCAATCTGCCTAGTAGTTTGATCTGAATCATGCGCAGAATGGAAAACCTAAGATCTTTGCTTAAGATAATATTTAAAAGCATGTGCAAGTCAGACAACAGTAAAAAATCCTTTCATCGAGCACCAACAATATAGTGGGTTGGGCATTTTTATATGCAATAGGATTTGGATGATATTGAATTTCTAAAATCAATTTTTTTGACCTGACTCCCTCCCCTTAAGAACAATTTTTCTCCATCTCTTTCCCATAACGATTGAAGTCTTTGTGCATAACTTCATCAATGATTTTCGATACAGATATCACAAAATAGAATTATGTCGTCATGATTGGTAGAGAATTATGAGGGGCAAAAAAGAAAAAGTTGCAAAGAAGAACTTTGGAAATTTCTTCCTCATTAATTTTCAGTTTTCACAAATTAATTCTATGAGTAAGCTTAATTATTAATTTTTGCTTCCTCATAGAGGAAACTTTGTAAAAAATGAAAATGAATGAGGAAACAATGTGCAAAGTTTCCACTTTGCAACTTTTTTCGTTACCTATATGATTCTTGAAAAATTCAAAATCACGTAAAATCCAAACCGCTTTACCGATCGCGACCAAATTTGGCAGGTAGCAGCGCCGAATGTTATTTTTCATTTCTAGAAAATTTAAGTTGATTTTGTGAGATTTTACGTGAGTTAGAGCAAAACGAATATTTTTTCGAAAAATTCAAAATTCCATAAAAACCGAACTTTTTTACAGATTCATTCCAAATTCAATGCCGATCCTCCTTTAACGTAGATTTATTCATAAAAAATTATTTATCTCAATTGCTCAAAATTTGCGGGTGCTAGAGAGCGCACAGACATTTTTCGAAAATTGCAAAGTCAAATAAAATTTGAACATATTTTTGTATTTTTTTGAAAATTACCACAAACGTGGGGGTCGACCTGTTTTACATGTTTGCTAAATTCCAGCCTGATTATTAAAGCAGTTTTTGAGATATTTAAGTTTGAATTTTGAGTGACAGCCACACACATACACACACACGCACATCCACGCATAAATTTTTTCTAAACAACTTTTTCGACGTTTTAAACCATTTGGAGTGTACTGCCAAAAAATTCGAAAAAAATGTTCGCACGAAAACAAAGTTTCCTCTATAAGGAAGCAAAAACAATCTTTTCTTACACTTAAAGATATAACTACATTGCATTCCACGCGGGGCGTGAGAGTCGAGTCTCCCTAGGGAGACGCTATCGAGACTCTGTTATAATACGGTTCTCTCGATATAATGGGGCGAGTTGAGTGAGCAAACTAGTGGATAAATTGATTTTCTCGTATTGGTATGGCGACGTCCTCAACATCTATTCCGTAGTCCATAAGTATCACTCTCCCAACAAGAAAATAAAAAAAAATCGTAAGCCCTGTAGTATGTCTTTCGCAGAAGTAATTTTTTTCTCAATCTCCGGCGCGGGATATCCGAGGTGGAGAAAAAAGAAGAAAAAAAAGTCAATTTCAGTGGATACAGTGAATAGAATAGTGACTGGCAGCTTAACGAAGTCACTGTTATACATTTTCTACAGAAAAAAAAATTATTGTTGTATTTCATTAATTTCCCGCATAATTTATCAAAATATTTACAATATTAATATTAATATTCATGTTTCATGATTTAAATAAATAAAAACGATTAACTCATAATATCTTTATTAAATATTCTTAAGAACCTGAAAATAATCTTAATTTTTTAAATATAGTTAACATTGATCCAAAATTTGATTAACCCACCAAGAATAACGTTGATTTCGTTTAACAATGTAGAACATTCCCAAGTAAAAAAATTATATATATATAGTATATAAAAAATATATATAGTTTTAAACATAGAATTGGGCATATATAGTATGTATAAAATCTATATACAATTTATACGTAAATCCAACTTTACAGATGATCTTATATATAAATTGTATATAGACTGTATATAGAGTTTATACAGACTATATATGCCAAATTCCATATGACGGACTATATATAATTTTTATACTTGGGTTATCGCTCATTTTCTGTTAATATTATTCTGTATGACTATTAGAAAATAACTTTTTAAACTTGGAGAAAATTATTGTACTACTTAAGTTGCAAGATTCCCCAAGTAAAAAAATTATATATAATCCGACATATGGAATTGGGCATATATAGTCTGTATAAACTCTATATACAATCATTATGCAATTTATATATAAGATCACCTGTAAAATTGGGTTTACGTATAAATTGTGTATAAATTGTATATAGATTTTACAAAAACTATATATGCCCAATTCTATGTTTAAAACTATATATATTTTTTATATACTCTATATATAATTTTTTTACTTGGGTCCTAACAAAAAAATGATAACAATAACGGAATGTATGAAAAGAACAGCGGTAAGAAATATTAACAAAAAAAGTTTGTGCTAATGATAACGATATAATTATGTTCCACGTGTGAGCTAATTCAACCCTCGCCCGGAATAACCTCGATTACGGCGAGAGGCGCAGAAAAAAAAAAAAAAAAATCCGTTGGCGATTAATACGAAAGACGTTTTCTCGTCTCGCTCGCTTACTTCTTACTCCGCCTAAGTATCTATTTATCCCAGAGCTTTCATCCGCAATGCTTTGCTCACGGCCGTCTCCGACGATTACGCACAGTCTTCGATGGGGACGGGTGTTATTATCGTCCTCTCTCATCGAAATAATCCCACGAGGTCGATAGTCGTGCTACCCTCTTTTACTCGTACTCAATCGTTGGGGAGTGGTGTAAATGTGTAGGTGTCTTGGAGGTTTTGCCGGACTAATCTTGGATATTTGGAAGGTGAGAGCCAAGTATACGAAAGTAAGAAAGCCAAACACAGAGAGACATCGCTTCGCGAAGGTGGAGAATGAGGTGGAGGAACTTTTGCACACAGGGGGAAGAAAAGAGAGGATGAGAAAAGCCAGAGAGTCTATGAAGGCTTGATATCGTAGAGACGGATGTCGAAGGAATGAAATCGAGAGAGAGAGAAGAAGAGGACATGGCAAAAACGAGGGAAAGGGAGTAAGGGATGTTAGCGGGAGGAAAGGGAAAGGAAGGCTCACGTATCTAGTGTGATTTCCCCGGGGTAAGGTCGGACGATCAGACGATCGAGTGGGTGGTTGAAAACCGCATTGGGAAACCTAATATCCCGAGGTCCTCCCTTCGGTCGTCCCATAGCCCAGCAATAGAGAAGTAAGGAGGAGGGCGACGGCTGCACGAGCCAGCCAAGAGTGAACTGAGCCCAAAAGCCCGCGACAGTGGCAAACGCGACGCGGGCTGTAACTAGAGATCCTCTTCGCGCTCTCGTACGCCTTCGTCGGCCTCCTTATGGTGTATTTCGTGAAGCTGATCTACTTGCCACAGTTTTTGGCGTTAAATTTTCAGTAATTTTGTCAATTCTACCAAAAGGGCGTAGTCTGTAGGGTGTAGAGTGAGGTTATATGTATATATAGATGCGATAGGAGCTTCATTCTCCACCTCACATTGAACCTTCCAGTATGGTCCTCGTATTCGAGGGTTCGTCCTCCTCTACTCCACTCTCCTCGTTTTACATGCACAACGCCACCGTCCCTTCTATTCCTCACGACCCTCATATCCTCCTTGCCACCAGCGTTTCTCGCTTAATCGGCAATATCCACCCTCGACCCGATCGATTCCGCAGAGAATTTCACCGAGTTTTTTTTTGTTTTTTTTTCATCTGGTTACAAGACGACAGTTTCGGTAAGTATATGTCATAGGAAACGATTAAATAACTTTCAGAATGGGGTTTTCGTTTTAGTGATTTCCAACCAAATATTACTTCGATGATTGTATTCTCACACCGAGAAAAAAGGTTTCATTGACGCTAAAAAAATGGGTGGATTAATTTTTTTTTTCATTGATTTCGACGAAATGTTTCTTTGATTTCAATGAAATAGTGCATTTGAATTTCAAAGAGAACATTTCATTGCCTGTAAATAAAGATTTACTTAGTGAGCATATAATTTAAAAAACAGTTTCATTGTTTTAAAGAGACGTTTTCATTGGTTCAAAGAAACGTTTTCATTGATCTCTCTCTCGCACCTAACCTCACTTTTTTGTTTTCCGGTTCTCCCGGACGAACGGTTTCGAGTTTCAAGGAGCCAGAAGCTTAGCATATTTCTGCCGTACTTCCTTACATACTCACAAAATTTCAGCTTTATCTGCCGCGTACTTCAGGAAAAAATAGGTTTCGAAATTTTGAGGTGGTAAGAAGAAGGTTTCTTTGAATCAGAGACGATATCTTTGAAATCAATGAAAAAGGTTCATTGGTTTAAAGAAATGTTTCTTCGAATCAATTTCACTACTTTTCATTGAGTTTGAGATCATTCAAAGAAAAGATAGTATTGAAATTCAAGTATTTCATTTCATTGGCAAAGATTTCCGTGAATCAATGAAACTTTTTCTCTCGGTGCACTCGCGCACAAACGGAAGTATGAAGATAGTATTTTTTTAATATTGAAAGAGTCTTGGATTATGTATGCCAAGGCTGAAGTATTGGAATAAGACATACCGAATAATATCCCGGCCAAATAAAGAAAGTATTATAACAGAAATGGAAACAGTGTTAAACGTTAAAAGCCTTAACTATGATCTATTGAACTGAATAACCCTAAAGGGTATTAGACCGAATTATTAGTTTTCGGTATCTAGGTCAAAATTTCCATAGTGTTAGGTGTCCAGATCCTAATTTCCATGATTTTCGGTGTCCAGGTTAATATCTCCATGGTTTTAGGTCTCCAGGTCGATATCTTCATGGCTTTAGATGTCCAGTTCAATATTTCTATGGTTTTTGTTGTTAACTAACAGAAAACGCCAAAACGCATTTTCCACGTTAATACGTTCCACTTGACTACTCTATTCTAACCGATAATTACAAGTAGTTAACTGCTGTACCATCCATACATAAATATTTACTATAATTTTCAAATTATTCCAAAATCGAACCATCTGATCCATTCGAATTACGATCTGAACAATGACGTTTTAAAAAATAGAGGACACATGCTCCGAAATATAAATGTCTCACCAATATTTAGAAATTTACTTGGTCAATTTTCTAATCTGCCTGATTACTAACAATAAGTTAAAAATCAAATGCATTTCCGATATTCAACAAAAAAATCACACAGTGTTTATCTCATTCTATTGCAGTGGAAGTTCTTGTTTTAGGTTTTAGAAATTTGTCATGTAACTATTTTTTTTAGCGTGTTCGGATAAAAATACGTGGATGAAAAATATTGAGTTGTTCGTTGCGTATACGTTGAAAATATGTCTTCAGCACAATCTATATCTAAGTCACCCTCGTGCAATTCTTACAGTCTGGAGTGGCGTCAGTTAGATTCGTTGGTTCTTCCACCCTCCATTGGAAAAAGTCAGGAACAGGAGCCAAAGAAAACCTTAAAAATCCATTCAGCACGGGCCATTAAGCTTCGTGCTTTTCCTACCCCCTCGGCCAAACATCGTTCATTCGTTTTTTGCTCTCTCTTAACTTCTAAAACAAACAATCGAGGGCTTGCGTTTGTTTTCTCTCGTTCCGTTTCGAGTCATCTCGACAGATTTCGTTACTCTAATTTTTTTTAGTATTCGTATTACTGACATTTTGTTAGACAGAGAGACAGACAGACGGAAGAGGGGCTATTCGTCTCAGACACTGCTGTTGACGTGTCACACACTTGTTCTCAGTACTTGCAACCTGAGCGTGTGAGAAAAGTAAAAAGTCGTGAATAGATTGCTTGAAAAATAATTTATTCTACTAATAATTTTCATGCTATCTTTTTTAATCATAAAATAATAAAAGCTTTAGCGTATCGGAAGCTAAATCACATCTATTCTATTAATCCATAATAAGTGAATATAAATATTAAATGCTCGTCCCACATAGAAAAATATATATGTAACATATACGTTAAATATATGGCGCCAAAAAGTTCTATATGCTGCATATATTCTGCATATATGTGTGCAAAAATATATTCAAAATATATGGGATATATGTATGGAATATATGTAAAATATATTTCATATACGTTTAGCGCCAAAAAGTTCTATACGTCGAATATATCGTGCATATATTTCTATTTCCATGTGGGGTGTCAGGAAGTGTCGAATGATCATTCGATGACTAAAACGAAATTCTATTTTAGGCAAACAAAAAAAAAAATTAGTTCCGGATATCCACATAAATCTCAATATTTTGTTAGTTAATACAAATTTTATCATTCGATTCATGCTTTAATTAATATCAAGTATCTCTACTCTATTAGAAAAGACTGGGAATTTTTATGCATAAACTTATCATCTAAATTTAATTTACAATTGCAGTATAAAATGAATGTACTTTTGCGATAAAATTAAAGCAAATCTTTAAAATTCAAGTACTTTCATTGTAAAATTTAAGGGGAGGGAGTCAGGAAAAAAAAATTGATTTTGAAAATTTAATATCATCCAAATCCTATTGCATATAAAAATGCCCAACACACTATATTGTTGGTACTCAATGAAAGGATTTTTTACTGTTGTCTGACTTGCATATGCTTTTCAATATTATCTTAAGCAAAGTTCTTAGGTTTTCCATTCTGCGCATGATTCAGATCAAACTACCAGGCAGATTGGAATGGTTGATGTCTCATTTTCTTCTTCATGAAAAGATACACCGGCTAAATGTAGCAAATGTTAATAAAAGGTAATATTTTTTAAGTGACACAATTATTAACAAATAAATTGTATGCTATTTTCTAAATCAGTGATTAACTTTGCTTTCAGAATGAAAAAAAATAGTTTGCTCCATTTAGCCGGTGTATCTTTTCATGAAGAGGAAAATGAGATGTCAACCATTCCAATCTGCCTAGTAGTTTGATCAGAATCATGCGCAGAATGGAAAACCTAAGAACTTTACTTAAGATAATATTAAAAAGCATATGCAAGTCAGACGACAGTAAAAAATCCTTTCATCGAGCACCAACAATATAGTGTATTGGGCATTTTTATATGCAATAGGATTTAGATGATATTGAAGTTCCAAAATCAATTTTTTTTACTTGACTCCCTTCCCTTAAGGTAGTATGAGCACAAACCTCACGATCAGAGAGAAAAGTGATTTTTTAATATGCCATAGAATAGCTTCAGAGGATGCTGGCTGTAAAATTTCAAACCATTTTACCGACCATTTACAATAATAGTTAATGTGCAAAATTGGGAAATTTAGTACATGTTATATACGGAAATTGCCCTGATAACACTTTGAGACCGAAATAACCAATCTTCAAATTCAGACAGCTCCGTAAATAAAAGCTCGAAATACCGAGACAACTGCTACGAACACGTACGTCCCTTAAAAAATATATGTTACCGAATATTTCGAATAAATATCATCGATTAAATTGACGAGTTTTCGCGAACCGGCATCAAACTGCCGGAAAACAGTTGACTATAGCGTAGCCACGCGTTCCTTGATTGGCCAAATGGCGGCCAGCTGGACAATCTGAGTCAAATGACACTCTTATTTAAACTACTACCGTTTTATAAATATACACACCTTATCATCACACACACTTCATAATTTTTCTCTCTTTATATTGTGATTTTTAAAATAGCGAAATGTATGATACTTCGCTTTTTCCCGATAATAAAAAATATGGACTTTCTATTGACTAGGTACTTCGCTCATACTACCTTAAGTAGATTGTTGAGTTTATTATACATTAATTTTACATCACATTTGTATATTAAATTTGATATATCCGTTTATGCACAAAAAATTCCTGTACTTGTACATTAAATTTCAAATACATTTTTTTACAGTGTATGTGTATAAAAAAGTTCCTTAATTTCCACAGACAAAGGTTAAGTTAGGTGCGTAGTGGTAGACTGTATGAAAATAAAATGTAATATTACAGCAAAACTTTGACGTTGATTGGTTAAAATAAGCAGAACAGACATAGCGCCAGACGGCGTAATAGCTTTTAGCTCTAAAATTCTTTGGGGGATTCATTCGTGCAACCTCGCCGTGGGCATCCGTGCGTGCGTGCCATAGTAGCCGATTATTAGCTCGACCCACACGTATTCGTGCACTTATAGCGTTTTCTTTTTTTCCCCAACCGTCCAGATCATCTCAGGCTGTTTTTTTCATCTTAAACGTTCCAACTGCAAAATTCAAATTTTTCCCACCGTTCTTCAGAGTTCTCACGATTCGTCACGCCTCTGATTTTCTCCGCCCGCTCCATCAGCTTCTGCATAAAATCGAAAAGATACGAGCAATCACGAAAATTATGGTAATTAGCGAGGAAAAAACCAGTAGATCATTGACCGTTTCAGCAACGCAGTGGACGATAATTAATAATCGTGTCTCTCAATTTATAATAATCCCTGAACGCACCTCGACTATCAACTTGTATTATAGATGCACATACTCCAAGTGTACAGTATAAATGCGAGCGTAAACACAGCCGGGTACTTAATTGCCGAGCGCACGGAGAAATCGCTTTATCGGCACTTATAAATCTCGCCGGCACCGATAGATCCGCGAACACGAGCGCCAATATATATATATTTTGTAATCTATCGAGAGTTTGCCTTAGTCGTTATATACAAGAGTACACAAAACGTATGATATGCGTACGATATACGTCTATGGAATGGCGAGTGTACAGCTATAATATAGGGACATCTATACACAGTCACGAAACCGGTCAACTCTCGTGCTACCGACGACTAGATTTTTTTTTTCTTAATCCCCTATCTTCCTTACTTTTATTCCTAGTCGCATTGAAGGAGATAAATCTTTAAGAGAAGTGGATCTTAATGACTGTCGATATTTTCGTCTCGTTCCTGTTGCTCCAGACTCTTAAGCTCGCTATTCGTCTCTGTATACGTGCACTTTAGACTTGCTTTCATATTATATGCAATAACTGAACGGAAATCCGTTTACCTAATCGATACCATTGGGACTGCATTATTTATAGGGTACCCCACGAAATTTAGGACACTACGAACGAAATTTGTAGGAAAGCGTTTAATATCGACTCGAAAACCTAAAAAATGAAAGTGACAATCCTTTCTACATATACGGATGCAAATGGAATAGGAGTTTGTTCGATTTGCACGTTTGTCGAAGAAAAAGATCCAGGAAGAAATTCTGATGTTTTCCTTTTTAGAAATATTTGTTTTTTACTCTGATTCATTAAAAAAATAATTGGGATGATGAATAATTTTGGCGTGAATTTTTAAGGATGTACACAACGTTCTTGTTTGTATTGTAGATTGATATTAATCTTTTAAGTGAGTCAAAAAGGGGCTCGCATTATTTGAAACGCCCTGTTAAAATTTGCTCTCTGTTAGGATCAAACCAGGAGAGATATGGGATTTAAAAAGAAAAAGAAATGTCCATGTGTCATATTTTTCCTGAAGCCCCATCACTCATCTCGTTTTACAGGACATATTGGCATATTTGGAGTGGTTCACAAATATTCTGTCTTGTAAAGATGTCGATTGAGAGAGAGTGACTAAAAAATGAGACAGTACGAAATATTCTGTATTTATACCGCAGTGCATATATGTCGATAAAGCTGAGAGAAGATATTTAGAGATATTGAACACTCTTGGATACGCTTGCGGTGTATTGGCTCTTGAGGATTTCTCGAGTTTCTCCACTGTCGGATATCTTAGTTTTGTATTTGCTCTTTATCTTCATATTGCCGTAGAGTCGATCCACTTCGTCGGATCTGTCCGCCGAGCACTCAAAACCCACAAGATGATGTACTTGACAATATTGGCAAATTGATGCACGGGAAGTAAGGAATATTATGCATCAATTCATCACATTGATGCATCATATCTAACAAAATTCGATATCTTGAAAAAACATAAAAAATAGGTTCAATTTTCCGACCTAAAGTCGGATCTGTGAATTCTAAAATCAGAACCGACCTAAAGTGACTTTTTCAAAAATCATCGTAAAAAGGCATGTAACCGGTATTTTCTGAGGTGCAATGACTTGAGAACAATAGTCAAGACCAAAATTCGATATCTTGAAGAAAAAAAGTTTAGGTTCAATTTTCCGACCGGAAGTCAGATCTGTGAATTCTGAAATCAGAAACGGAAAAAATTTACTTTTTTTAAAGGTTCTTTTGGTTCGATATTGGATTTCTAATTTTCAATTAGAGGTTTCAAGGTACAATACAAGGTTCAATTTTCCGACCGGAAGTCAGATCTGTGAATTCTGAAATCAGAAACGGAAAAAATTTACTTTTTCAAAAGGTTCTTTTGGTTCGATATTGGATTTCTAATTTTTTTTAAATCATAGCAAACTGTACATATATTGCATCTAAAAACTGTTTTAAAAATGGATATACTTCCATAGGAAATTTGCATGCGTAACTTTCACCGAGAGAAAAAGTTTCATTGATTCACGCAAATCTTTGCCAATGAAATGAAATACTTGAATTTCAATACTATCTTTTCTTTGAATGATTTCAAACTCAATGAAAAGTAGTGACATTATTCGACGAAATATTTCTTTAAACCAATGAAGCTTTTTCATTGATTTCAAAGATGTCGTCTCTGTTTCAATGAAACCTTCTTCTTATCAGCTCAAAATTTCGAAACCTATTTTTTCCTGAAGTACGCGGCGCATAAAGCTCAAATTTTGTGAGTATGTAAGGAAGTACGGCAGAAATAGGCTAACCTTCTGGCTCCTTGAAACTCGAAGCCGTTCGTCCGGGAGAACAGGAAAACAAAAAAGTGAGGTTAGGTACGAGAGAGAGATCAATGAAAACGTCTCTTTAAAACAATGAAACTGTTTCTTTATTATATGCTCACTAAGTAAATCTTTATTTACAGGCAATGAAATGTTCTCTTTGCAATTCAAATGCACTATTTCATTGAAATCAAAGAAATATTTCGGTGAAAACAATGAAATAAAAATCAATCCACCCATTTCTTTGGCGTCAATGAAATCTTTTTTCTCGGTGTGTATATTAATCGCGAAATTTTTTCGTACTTTCAGTATATCGTACAATCTTTAACATATATTCTTCCTATGCAAGAGCACTAATTTTTATATAGAAAAATGGAAGAAATAATACTTTTCTTACACAATTATAATAAATTTCGTATAATTTGACGAACACTGTTTCAAGATTGTCTTATATAATATCAATATAATAATCCCAAGTGAAAATATTATATGAAGATTATATATAAATATTTATATAGAAGCTATATGCGAAAATGGACATATAGAATCTTCATATATTTTGTATAGTCCATATGAATTTAAAGAATTAATTTTTAAAGAACTATATAGAATCAAATATATTCTAGATAGTATCATATATTGATTCTATATAGTTCTTTAAAAATTAATTACACAAATTCTTATGGACTATACAAAATATGTGAATATTCTATATGTCCATTTTCGCATATAGCTTCTGTATAAATATTTATAAATAATCTTCGTATAATATTTTCACTTCGGAGTTTTCTTACAATAGTCTTATGCAATAATTAAATATTTCAAATTGTTTTAATATATATATCAGCGTACGAATTTTTAGCAACAGCTTTAGTACAGTGGTATGAGTATAACTGAGTTTAGTATAGTGGCAGCTTCTCTAGGTTCTATCATCACCGAATAGACACAGCCGGAACTCCACGGTGCTGCTTACATGGAGTAGAGGGCGAGGGCTCACTTTATTACCCTCGCAAGGGATGCTGCTCTGTTGCGTTGTGCTTCCCTACCGGCGCCGGGGGCGGCACTACTGTACTAACTGCGTTTCTTCGTCCTAGTGAAAGCAGAACAGAGGCAAGTGCCGAATCGGATGGAGACGCGCATCAGTAGCAACGAACTGAGAGAAACTCCCGAGCGTTCTTGAGCACTCTCGCTCCAGCAAAACGGCCCAAAGGATTCTCCATGATTCCCTCTCTTTCTCTCTATGAGAGTCAGCTATGTGAATCGCGTTAAATTGTTCCCTGATGCGCGTGCAATTACATCTTACGTCGGAAACGGGGGGGAGAACACATTGCTTGCCACTGCGACCCTCGTAGTCGAACATAGCCAATATACAGGGTGTCTTCAGTTGAAACCAATCGGTTCAATAAGTCAAATTACTAAGGATATTATGCCCCGATTTCGTGACAATAAAAAAATTAAAAGCTACTAACTAAAAAAAAGAAATGGACATTTTTTACGTACATGAAAATTAAATTAACCCATATTTTTAATCAATTATGATATCTTACCGATTATAACAATAATGATACTACTTATTCACGTGCAGGAATCTTTCAGGGAGTCTCCATTTACGATCGGATTCCGATCTGAATTTGTTAGGGATTCGTCAAAAGAGTTGTCCTTGTCAGAATTCAGATGGATCCTGATTTAGACAGAAAAATCAGTTATTAGAGTAACTGGAGAAATTACAAATGATGCCAATGTAAAGTGTCATTATAGGAATCCTGGCGGATCCTAATTTGGAAAGTAAAATCACTTATTGGCGCAACTGGGAAAATTAAAAGGCATTCCGAAATAAGGTGTCCTTGTAAGAATCCAACGGGATCCCGATTTGAATTTAAAAATTAGTTATTAACGAAGTAAGGGACATGGCAAAGATTTTTTACTTGTGGTCAGAATTTGTTTGTCGTGATCTACAATCCGCAGGATCGGAGGTTTGATCCTCGGTGAATAACCAATTAATCAAAGTTTTTTCGGCGCTATTCTTGTGCCAATCAGTAGAGTAAATACGTATATCTAATTAAACTTGCAAGTTATACCCTAAAAGTACAGTCCAATATAATTTTTAATTAATTTTCGGACATCTGATTATCTTGGATTCAGACTGGATCCGGTCTGAAGTCCAAATTGGGAAATTGTGACCATTACGTTCATCTTCGGAATTAAAATCAAGTAAAAAAAAGGAATATTGACAACTTTTGGTTACAATGTTTTTCATGGAATTTTTATGACTTTGATTTTTGGAATGATTATAAATAATTATGTTCCAGTGCTGGATTCTTTTGTAAAACCACAAGACACCCTGTATGTAGTCGTGTCAGAGCCCCATGAAGTTCTCTCATCTATTGCATGTACCTCCGACGATGCTTCCGCTATTTCCAGACACTAAAACCGACCTTTCTTGAGAACAGTCTCTTTTTCCCTTTCTCTCTTAAGGTAATTGAAATGACGTTAATTGGCTAGACGAGGTGAACAGCGAGTGTTTCATAGACGATTCTCACCCCTATTTTTTTCTCTCTCTCTCTTTCACTCCCTGTGGGCAACTTTGTCATTACTACAGACGAGTCGCACGCTACTGTCTCTGACGATCAATGAGAAAATTGGCAAAAGTGGAGCACGAAGGACACATGGCAAAAGATTCCAGAACTTTGAGAGAAGTTTCTTCGAACTGTAGAGAGAAAACAAAAAAAGAGAAACAACAAAACTTCCTTCGCCCTACTTTCTCGCGAGAAGTATTAGATCGGTTTTGAGCAGCGTATATATACGTTTGTGGATAATTTCTCATGGTTCTCTCAGTCCTCCACTCTTCGTTTTCCTGCCCTTACGCGGCCTTTAGCGCAATTCCTTTTTGTCCGACTTTTCACAAATTAGGTTCGTCCCGGTAAATTCGTTGGGAGAGACGTACACGTTTGCGCTTTCAAGTTTCGAGATCCTTTCCCTTGGCTTCTTTTTGACTCTGTACCCCTCGCCCCGACTTCCACTTCAGAAGACCGAACAAATTCGATTCCTGTCGTTGTCCGTGTCCCCCATATATCCCCTGGGTGTGGACATATGTGTTCGCCTTCTTGCTTATTACGTGGCTTGCTGCATTCGCGGTATCCTTGTTCCCCTCGTCACATCTCTCTTCCGACTCTCACGAATCTCCTTTCAACTAGCCCGGAACTCTAATATTCTTGCTTACAGACCCTTGGCGTTTCCCTTGTAGCATGCTGCGCACCTATACTTTGCCGGTAGTGGAGATGGGGGCAAAACGGGCATCACGACTGAAAATGACAATTGGGGGAAAAACGGGCATCGTTTCAATTTTTTCGAACACGACTTTTTTCAATTTCCTGACATTTCTTACTTGAAAATTTCGAAAAATAATTGGTGATGTCAATAAAACAGGCAGGGAGGCAAAACAGGCATCTCGGCTAAATATAAGTATCGGGGTCAAAATTGGCACCAAATCATAAAATGAGAATTTCGTTCTAATTGATTTCTTTATGATATACCGACTTTTTTTTCAAAGAATTCATTTGATTATAAAATTTTTGAAAAATTCATTTGACTATATTTTTTTTCTTTGCCCAACAAAGTATCGAAAAAAAGTTCTGAACGGATGGTTATAAAAATTCTGATCTGATGAAGATTATCAATTTTTTTTCATCAACAATTTGACGTATTTTCCGCACTTTCCCTATCTAAGGAACGTAAAAAACTGAGACAAATCGTTTTTACGAAAGTTGAGACGGTGCTCGTTTTGCCCCCAATCCCGATTTTTAATGCAGCTGCCCGTTTTGCCCCCCCTGCCCGTTTTGCCCCCCCTGCCCGTTTTGCCCCAATCTCCCCTATATACTTTGTGTGTATATAAAAGTTATTCCACATGGAAAAAAGTTTTGCTATGCTAGCAAATCTTTTGGTAAAATAGTGACAACATTGCGTTATCTGCTAACCGATCAAAACATTTCGTTGAACGAACAAAAAAATTAGTTTTTCTAGAAAAAAAGCTGTTAGTTTAGCCAAACTAAGAAGAAACTCCAAAAAATACGAAAAAAATCAGATTTATAATTATAACAATTTTGTCAATTGTCATCCAATTTGTCTGTTTGTGATAATCGAATTCTCGTATTTCTGTGCAAGAAAAATATCGCGTTTTTAAAGAATACAAAGGCGATTTTTAAAGAGAAACTATTACTTTTTTTCGAGAAGAAAGTTAGAATATATTTGCGCTACGAACTATTTTAAAATTTCTGCAAATACAAAACGTTGTACGACGAAAAATTATAACCTTTTTTTCAGATTATCTAAAATGTACACGGAGAGAAATTTCTGTGTTTTGACAACATAAAACGAGGACAACAAAAATCGTTACGTTAGGCTCGCAAATCTTTTGTTCGGCTGACAAATCAGTTTTGTTATGCTGACAAATCTTTTGTTCGGCTGACAAATCAGTTTTGCTATGCTGACAAATCTTTTTACTGGGCTGAGCAATTTTTTTGTCAGCCTAACGTAACGATTTTTGTTGTCCTCGTTTTATGTTGTCACAACATAGAAATTTCTCTCCATGTATCAAAGGTTTATTTATTTATTGAAAATGCGTAAATTTACATCTGTAACGGCTTTTAAATTCTGCAGTAATTTTTTGCCGCTTAACTAACATGGAATATCCCATGTAAATGCGACTATATATCCCGAACTTATCGCCCTTTGTGCCGTAGTCTAGGACTATCGAAGGGCAAAGTAACCGAGAGCCTGGCATCGATAAGGACCGAGAGTTGCGGAGTTGCTGCGGGCCAGAAGAGGGAAAGAGTTTTCAGGCGCCGATAGAGGGCGCACAGACTCAATCCGTAGACACCTATACTATACACGTCCCATAGTAGACGCTACTTTACCTCAATTAATATGCGCTAAAGTCGTTAATTAATGTTGAGCGATCGAGAGGACGAGACTTCGGAGAGCCAGACAGACAGGGACGCAAGCGAAACGGAGAGGCAAGTGAAGCCTCTACAGTCTGTAATGGCGACAGCTTCGCTTATGCAGCATTCTCGGATCTTTAGATGCTGAGGTTTACTGGGGGTGCATTTGCCGAGGACCGAGACCAGTAGCACGCAATGTGGTCCCCTACCTTAACTTCGACATCAGAGCCATATTGTAGAAGCGATATTATACGTTCGGTAGTATTCACGAGTATTATGTACGTGCTAGACACTGCAACTTCTACACTCGCTCTGTCTCTCATCGTTCTCTGTATTATAGGTACTAAATGTGGCTGTATTTTCCGAGTACTTATGTGTACAGCACGTTACCCTTCCATGATCATATACTCAACGTTTGGTACACATTGCTCCGCAGTTTGTGATGGTGGTTTTGCTGCCTCGGCTACAATTCTACGAATTGCCATACCTTACTCTATGTTCATGTATATGGCGCTGTAAGACATGATTCTGGCTTTGCTAGCGTCGCTAATCGTGCTTATCGATCCTCTTACACAACTGTCCTCTATTTGTGCCCTTACCATTTGTCATCTCGTAACTATTCATCTTCCATTTTGTGTTGCACACACTATTGTTAATTTTCTAAGTATCTCGGCAATTCAGCTTGTAGGTCTTGATTTATGGATTTGCGAGTTCTCGGCCCAAGAGCAAAACAAAATTGTACTTGCTAAAATAGTTATTTGGTGGATTGGCTGAAAAAGAAAATACTAATATCAACTAAATTTGCGCTTATACGTGGTATATTCAATATTTAGTTGATTGTACTAATATTTAGTCAATCGAACAATCTGATTTTTAAAATCTATTAGCAATAGCGCACTCATTTCATTTTCACGTCTTTAAGTTTTTTTTGTTTGACTTTTTGGGTTATTAAATGGCTACGGTGTTAAAAAATTGGGAATCAATTTAGCTTTGCGACTGACGAGTTGGAAGGTTTATAAACTGGCTTCAATATTTGAACGTAATCGGCTTTCAAGGTGCCATTTTCGTCTTAAGAGAGGAATGTCTTCGTCGATTTCTCAGCATCCTTCAGCTTCTATAGGTCATGCTTACCGATTTTTTTCTCTGATTTTTCATCGGGACTGATGTCACTTTTGCGGTATATCGAAAGAAAAATGAGCAAGGAATTTTTCGCTGTTCTGAGAGAGAAAAATTGTGTCTCCACCGGGATTCGCGAGGGCTGCAGTGACACAAGAGTTCGCCCGCCATCCGGTAAAAGAGGAGAGCGCCCTTCCCAGAGTTTGTTGCGCGTGTATTGTGGCTCGGATAGGTTTGTTCGTGGGCACGTTTCTTAGACTGCGACATCGTAGGGCGAAGGAGACGACAAAAGTAGAGAAAAGAACGCCATCTACAACCCAGGGGGGTAGTAGAGGGAGGGGAAAGCGTACGTGTGTACCAGAGGAAAAATTCCAATATGCCTGGAAACTCGCGTAGCCGTGCGCGGAATGCATTCGAGGCTTTGATTGTGCATCCGAAGCATATTTCTCTCAACCTACCACTACCGATGTTAGTACGACTTCTACATCCACCACTTGGAAGGATATTACAGTGGCAGGGTGGTATGCGGCAATAAATGCGTGACTATAATTTTTCCGAGTCGGATTCACGATGTACTCTCCAATTTTTTCCGTTTTTTTCCGCAAATACCTCTACCCCGATTTGCAGAAAAAGAAACTATCAACAAACTTACTCTGTTAGAAGCTGTAAATTTTCAGTTCATTTTTAACAGTCGTTTATACACCTTTGCTGAAAGTAAAATTCATATATTGATATTGAATGTTGTTGAAGGATTGCAAAGTTAACATTTTCAAATTCTTTTGTTTCAGGTGATGCGTCAACCCAACACGGTTCTCGATTCTGTAACGTGGACTCAGTTAATACGATCAAATTCTTAGTGTTTGTGTTTGTGCAAAAATTCTCGTCAAAGTATCTACCTCCATAACATGTTGAGATAAAAAAGAAAGAACATATCTGACGGAGACTTGCTAAAGTGTAGCATACAAAGTAGATGATCGTAAAATCGCGGGTGGTGATCATCATCCAAGTCGTGCTACGAACGGCATAACCAACGACGTACCCTCGTACAGGGTACGCTAGATAATCTCGTATCCAACGAGAGACAAGATCATCAGCATCAAGATAAAGGGACTGGCGTCTCTGCCGCGGGATGAGCAGGATCGGCTTTCGCCGTTAGTGGTGGACACCGCTTACGGCGCGAACGAGCGCCACAGGCTAGAAGGGGGCCCTACACACGGCCCCCCAACGAGCCTGGCAGATGCTATTGCGCTTGATCCTCGAGCTGCTCCTTCTTTAACCAACGAGACGGTCAAACCAACAGACATCGTTGAAGCCGATCGAAGTGTCCCGGAGTTTACACCGGATCTTTCAGGTAGAAACGATTTGGACTCTGAATCAACGAGTCCTGTGAGCGTTTCAGTCATTCCCGAGTCGGCAAGTTCCGTGTCGATCAACAATCCGATTTCCAACAAGAAAAAAGCTCATCAAGAACCAACTGCGGTCCATCGAAAGCATCATCATTGTTCGCCACCCTGTCGAAGACATCGCGAAAGACAAACCGGCGCATCCACTGATCAAAGAATTTCATCCGGAGACAAAACCATAGCTGAAATCCAAATCTTGAGTTCCGAACACGAATCTGTTAATCTCGAGTGCAGAATATCGATAAATGGAAATCTAACGGAGAATTTTCTTGCGATAAGGGGTGAAAATACAGGGTCAGAGAGTTCGACGATTAATCAGGAGATTCCTACGGAATCGACGATCTTGAATCCGGTTATTGAGGATCTCACTTTTGGATCTGGTCAAGGGAGAGTTATTTTTCAGCCAAACGGCGTGTGCACGAGAGTAGTTCTTGATCATGGAGAAGTGATTCGCGTATCGTCGAACAATCGTTCTTACTGTACGCGACGGGTTGGGAACAAGTCGAGGGGTAATTTCATCGAATTCCTTCAGAATTCGAACGACAAAGTGAGGAACATTAACGCAAAGGTGATCGGGATGGCGCGAGCTATGACACCCGCTTGGTCACTTCGCCTTCTTGGCGTTAGTTGCGGTTCGGTTGTTTGTGCGTGGGGACTACTGTTGATATTGTCAGTTTTGGGAGGCGCGTCACACAATACCGGAATCGGTAGCTATGGATTCGACAGTTCCGGCACCATGCAGGATCTTGATGGTACTACAAGATGTCCGTGGGCGTGCGAGTGCGGTGGACAGGAACTCGACTGCTCGCGTCGTGGACTCACACAGGTTCCCGGAGACTTGGCTGTTCTCGCCGAAAAACTGTAAGTTTAATAATTACATTTTGTTACCGGAAAATATTTCCTCGACGTCGAAAACTCGATTTGACTCCTCGAGCACTTTGCAAAGTATTAAATTGACAAAATTAGAGCCGAGTCCGATTTCTCGTCGCCTATCACACCCATATTACTTGCGACGGTGTATATCTCTGTCTAACGTAACGAGTTTCCGAGAAAAGAAACTGAGAGAGCGACGCTATATTCCATCCATATCGATATGTAAATCGATCGCGAACCGAAAATCACTCCTCTGCCGACAGCGCCCGGAGACAGTCAGTCCTCGAGGAGTCGAATATTGTCAAACGTATTATAATTGTTAAACCAGGAAGTTAAAACCGCAATATTGTATACTGTCGAATTGTGGAGTAAGCTGTACGGATTATTAAGACAAACTGTCAAGGAATCGAATTATATATTGTCAAATTACGTAAGTGAAACTTTAATATACTTATATGTTGCCTGTCTATTTCTCAGCTTCTTTTTGAACTTGCAAATTTATTCCTACTTGGGTCTCCCAATCGAACCCCCTTGTGTTGTCTCATAGTCGGATATTTCTAGAACTAGCCGAGCAGAATTAAGATTTATTGTGTGTATTTTGTTAGTTTTGTAAAAACTAACTGGCGCCCATAAATACAGTCAATAGTCAAATATTTCGTCAAACAGAGCCCTGGCAGCCATTATTGACCCAGGCCGCGCCAAGTGAAGACTTCTTTGAAATAATAATAATTTTCTCTGGTCAAAAAAGGAGTCGATCTCAATTTGATACTGAATAATAATAACGAAATCGAACGCCATGGTTTTATTGTACACGGAAAAAAACGACTTGTTTAAGGTAAGCAAAAAAAATTGTTGAACCCAACAAAGTTCACTGAGAGAAAAGCATGTCGTTGATTTAATGATTTCACATGATAAAACGAATATAAGAAAACTTGCAATGTTTTATGGTTAAATCGATGACAATAGTTCATTGAATGATAATTGCAAGGTTATTGGAGACAAACGTTGAAATCATATATGATACTATTATTGTTATAGTCATAATTTATGGTTCATCGAATTATTTTCTTTTTTTTGTTGCTATAACCATAAAATAGAGATGTTTCTCCTGGGAATTATAGTTTTGTAAAATCTATTTTTCTACTTTTATTTTATTTATTTTAACAAATGTCAAAGTTAATTAATATATTGTACTTTATTTTATTTTATTTAAAATTATTTATACATTTATTATATTTTCTTAATATTTCTTTTTATTTTTATTCTAAATTAATTTTGTTTGGATGCATTTATTTTTAAAATTATTACTGACTCTATTGTTATAAATTCACGGATATAAACCACAAATAAACTTATAAAAATGATACAAAAGGTGATGGGAATTTTTATAATCAACATTTCAAGGTGAACAATAGACAAAATTAAAATATTCATTAATGTACGATATAATTTTATTAATATTCTGGCTCTTCTCAACACAACGTTCTAATACACTCTTCATACAAATGACAAATATATCAATCTTTTATTCACAAATACGTCTACTTATCTTATGATTTGGTGAACGCGTCCGCTCACCTCGACGGATGAGAGAAGAGAGAGTCAGCTCTGTCGTGTTACAATGGAGCGAATGATATTCGGGAAATGGGTCGGGTGTCTCCGTTTATTTTCGGGAATAAATCTTAATAATAACGCGTTCAGTGATCGATTTATCGATACTATTGATATCGATGTCGCGCGCTCATGTAACGCGCCAAAGTGACGCGAATTGAAATTTACATTACTACAGTTTATAGTTAGATTATCGTCGGATTAACTATATTTTTTTTTAAATTACCATATTTTTCTCTCAGTGTGTCTTAGTGCTCTGAGGAACAGACGATTAATTGGTTGGATCAAATATTTTCACTTGGTTGGCTCTGTATCGTTGCTCGAACATAACCCAGGACAACCATTTTCTTCCCTTCGTTGGATGATACAGAACATTGTTTATTAAACCTCACTAACGTTTTTGCACTTCTTGATTGTCAAAGTTTTTTTTCCAGTCTCGTACAACTTCGTCACTTTATATGTCGGTCTTGACGCGATTTTACGATCTTCAACGATAGAACGATAGAGTTGGCCCCAACTATCTGACTTAGTTGGAATACGAATAAAATTCGCAACGATCTATTCAAGTCAACTAACTCTGAATTTTCACTCAACTACCAAAGAATTAGTTGGCTTAACTAATCCTTTTGTTCCGTGTACGGAGATTTTATTTATGTCCATTTGTTTAATTATCCACCAAAAAATGACAATAATGGTTCAGCAGGAGTCAGCGAATTTTTTTATTTTTATATCTAAACTTCCTTAGGTCTTACGTTGTTATTAATCTTAATACTTTGTGACGATTAAGGTACATATCCAAATATTCCCACGAGTTTCAGTGAAAGGACGCATATATTACCGGTAATGAAATAATTTCTCTCCTCGTTAATCTTTCTTCGCCGGTAATCAACGTGTATTCGGCACTATAATAGAGAGATATATGCCGAAGGGTGGCCATACGGTAATAATAATTGACGCGCTCGTTGAGTCCGATCGCAAAGAGAGAGCTTCGTTCCTCTAATAAATCGGCGCCAAGTTACTAGGGCTATTAACGTGGTCATTCGATTAGCATACGATTAATATGCCAGTGGTGTGCGCGAGCTCGAGCGCGGAAAGGAACGAATAATTAAATCGTCGAAATGCATTAACGCGCTCGTACCCTGTATACTTATACATACATCGCACTATAGCATATCTATGTATACGTACCGCAGTCTCCGCTTTCTGACTGCGATTTTGAATACACACGATGAGCGTCGTCGTGCCTTTTTCTTTTTTTCTTCGTTTTTTTCTTCTTCTCCTCCTACTTCTCGTCGTATTCATCGGACACCGTGAAAAACCGGCTCGCCTTTTACGTACCAAGCACCGCAGGACACTAGCCACAGAACCGCCTTCAACCATTAATACCTAATGCCTTATTAAGCCGGGGATTATGAATATTTAAATCTCACCGAGCAACCCTCCGTTTTATACGCCCCTTGCACTCTACGGGTTTCGCGTTTCACCAGAAGGGTGAGAAGGGTGGACCTTATAGCCATCTTCACTTTGTTCATCCTCTCCTGTTTCTATTACACTTCCATCGATCGTCGTGACACACGCAGCTGCTCCGGCTCTAAAACTTAAAAAAAAAAACGTATTTATCTAATTCTGATAATATAAACTGCACATTAAAAAAAAATTACAAATAATAAATAAAAAGAATGTTAACTCCTCTAAATTTACTTAAAGTATCAGAATCAATAGAAATAACAATTTCACATTTACCAAAATATTTACAATATTCTAATAAAATTGATTACGAATTCCAATTATTCCAAAAGTACTCGAATATTAATGTATTATGCTGATTTTTAACTTATGTTGAATGTTAGAGATATTTAATATTTAATAATTAAAAAAATAATTCAAATAGGTGTTTCATAATATGGTCGTATAAATTATTCGAAATAAAGAAAATTAACATCCCTTCATTCTATACGGTCCACTGCATAAATGAATACATTTTTATGAAGCTGTAAAACATAAAGTTTCTTTTTTCTTGTCAGAGGAAGTTAAAATGTATAGCAATTTTGGTGAAAATAGAACACGAAAGATTACAAAAAAAAAGCAAAAACTCAATATAGTCGACTGTTTAACGAGGCCATAAGCTTCCGAACATGCCATTCGTGATCACTGCACGTTCCTCTTCAGCCAATTTCTCTCCCTTAATTGGCTCTCGCAGTCGCCCAAGGCTCCGACTCCGGCGCTATCAGGAAAAATAATTAAAGCTACCGAAGAGCCGCCACAAGCGCGACGTCTTCATTATCCTGACCACCATAGTAGTTCAACCTTATACCTACACCTATATCAATATCGGCTCCAACCAAATAATTAAATGCTTGTCACTCGCCCAAACTTTGTTGTCTTCTCTTACGACCATATTTATTTGATTATTTTTGTTTAGAGGACATATAAATATAATCCGACAAATGAATTACGATCGGCTTGTTGCAGGTCCCACGATCGTACCATTTTCGCTATATAGCTTTGAAACTGGCCGGTATTAACAAGCATGAAAAAAATGCTAATTGTATACCGTGGAGATTGACTCGATAGATTGAAGTGAGAAAACAAGCTGAGTCGTAAAAAGTTTCGAACATTAAGTCAGACCCCAACTCGAAGTGGGATGTGTCTTCTTTTCTTTTTCGTTTGCATTCTCAAGAAACGTCCATTCATTCTTTTCCAACGCATTCGCCTGTTTTTAGAGAAAATATCTTGACGCTACCTTAAAACTCGTAAAAGTAGCAGTTTCCCTTGTACACCTCGTGCACATAAAGTACAAATTAACATTTTGTTAAAATTGTGAATTTACGACCAACCGAGTGTGAGTCGTTTACTTTGAAGAAACTTGAAAACGTTCTTTTGTCATTAGGAATATAAATATTTCAATCGATATGCAGTATCAGCTTTTGGAGATGTCGAAAAAGGAATAAAACAAAAAAATGATTTCTCTCATCAAGGTAAAGATAAGTTATCTGTTGACATGTTCGAAAAATTGTTATTATTTATCGAGATACTAGCAACCAAAAGATTTAATGCCAGCTAAAAGAGTCCTATTATACATAACTTCAGGGTTTATCAGATTAATGCACAATCTAAATATGGGTTCGAGTATAAAAGAGCTACCGAAAAAAAATCTCTATGTGAGATCAACATTTCAGGTTCCAACTCACGACAATACCATTCTGTGTAAGCCTCGCGTGCCATCTTCCCCACCATCTCGGGCAAAATTATTGTCCGCGAATTATTATAAGAGCCTGCGTGTGCTTGGCGCTGTCAGAACGAGGTGGGAAACCCGTAAGTTTTGACCACTATTCGCATGTATATTAGGTATAGGTAAACTTACTACTGAAACACCAACAGAGGGCCAGTTTCTCGTTGGCTCTTTTCCCGTCATACCGTGTGGTACACGCGCAGTCAGCGGTCTAATGAAACATTAGATTTACGAGCGATAGCCCCTGGCGGGTGTCTCCACAAGCACTGATAACTCGTTGTGGCTATGCACTTATATTCTGCCTTAGTAGGACTTTTTTTATTTGCCTTTTTGGTTGCACTGCTATTTCCAGGAAAACCATATGCAAAACCGACTATGCTCGATGCAATAAAATTTCATCGCAATTTCCATAATTCAAACGTGTCGAAGGAAGAAATCACCACTTTCTAATTTAGATTCCGGGGTTCAGCGAGCTACGTGCAAAAAGGGCTTATTCTGTATTCATTTTTCTAAGCCAAATCCCTAGAGTACGTTCACGTTCAATTTCCTTCGGTTGGCAATAAACTTTAATGGTGTATAACGGATATATGTGCACGGTATCTAAATTGAACTGTGTAACACGTCGTAACTACAGCATATTCGATAAACGGCACAGTTATTGGCCAACATGTTGAACAACGACATTTTAATGCACAATTAATATATGAATACATCAAATTTATATGCATCGCAATGTTCTTTACCTTTCGACTAACTACAACTTGTATCTTATTCTTTTGCTCGAGTACAGAGTTACAATCAAATGCAAACAAATCAGTTGCTAATGTAGTGACAGCAAAGACTTATTTCTTAGCCTATCAAAAATTATTTGCTAGGCTTGTCAAAAAATTTGCTAGACCAGCATAAATATTTGCTAGGCCAGCAAAATTATTTGTTAGGCCAGTAAATACATTTTCTAATCCAACAAATAAAATTAGCTGTCTCTATGGTAGCAAATGATTTTTCTCCGTGCACCTCAAAATTTTCCTATAATTTGAGCGACAGTTATAAATCTTGGTCACGAAAATATATTTAGCAAAATTAGTGAGTTCATTTGATAGATTCAATTATAAGAGCATTTTTACCTCCAGGCAAATCGGGAAATATCAAGGAATGTTTATTTGATCAGGGAAATCAAGGAAGTGTGGGTTATTTAAAATTGGTCAGTGAAAATTGGATGAGTTAGCGCAGAGCTAATTACTTCCCATTACGTCAAATTTATTGATTCATTGACAAATTGATTATCGGTCTTTTGGTATTTTTAGGAATGGAAATTATCAACATCGGAGAATTTGGCCAGTTTGATCTCAGGAAACGAAGAGGCCACTTACGATTTTTCGATTAGGCTATGCAAACACTATATAGGGAAAACTGAACAATTCCTGCCTACTACAGCCTGTATTCAGCGTTGGTCCGTTGGGTATATGTGTATGTTTGAGCAAGCATAGTTCCCCCCGGATACTATTCACGGCCCGATGTTTTCCCAAGTAACATTCCACGAGTATAACGCGCCGCCCCAAACGTTGAACAAGCGTGGCGCGTGTTGTATTGCAGGTCTGCGGTACCCCTGCCGGCCCGTTAAACTGATGGCTTGACACAGTGAGAGCAAGAGACTCACAGAAAGAGACGGAAAGTGTGTTATGCACGTACAACAGTTTACACTAATGACGTGTGCTGCTTTGTTTAAACAGGATGAGACCATAAGGGACGAACAAACCACTCATGCTACTGTATCTACTTTATAAAATTAACATTTAGTACATAACATTACAGCAGCACACTCGGAGAGTCAACGGACCATATATTCGTTGAACCTGTTGAACTTTTCGCGACAGAATGTTCACACTCAAAAGTCCAAACTAAATATTCCGCGATTATAATATTATCCAGTAAAACATCCACTGGAATATGATGTCGTATTCAAAATAATACATTTATTACTTGATGGTTAATTATGATTCTCGTCTATTAGAATGTTGTTTCTGATTATAGTAATCGTGATATTATGGAGTATCTTGATGATCGCACCCAACTTGTCTTTCTCGAACAAGATAAAAAAATCTAAGCCGACTAAGAAGCATAACGCGTAATTTATAGGTTCTTTTAAATTTGCATTGCACCGTTTTAAGCATATAATTCACCGACGAATTGTAATTCTGTTTCGTCGTGAGGTTTCATTATATTATTCTCTGCCTGTATTTTGAAAATTCATGTAACTGTAACTCATAAAGTATTCGATCGAATCAGCTAAAATTTAAACAATATGTACAGTACTGGCTAATCTTCAATTGGTATAAATTTTACAAAAATCGCTTAACGCATTTCATTTTTATAAGAATTTTGAAATTTTGAAAAAAGTACGTAAATGCTCTAGTTCAAACGAATTTTTAGCTATCGGGCTGAAACATCGTATTAAAATTGAACAAAGTGATACGACCTTTGGTATTGAATTTGGGCCAAATCGGTAAAGCGATTCGGTTTTTATGAGATTTTGAATTTTTCGAAAAATTTTGGTTTTGCTCTAATTCAGGTAAAATTTCAACTAATCGGCTGAAATTCTCTACACAAGAAAAATAACATTTAGTCCTGCTACGTACCAAATTTGGTGATGATCGGTAAAGCGGTTCGGTTTTTTTGAGATTTTGAATTTTCCGAAAAATTTTGGTTTTGCTCTAATTCAGGTAAAATTTCAACTAATCGGCTGAAATTTTCTACACAGGAAAAATAACATTCAGTCCCGCTACGTACCAAATTTGGTGATGATCGGTAAAGCGGTTCGGTTTTTTTGAGATTTTGAATTTTCCGAAAAATTTTGGTTTTGCTCTAATTCAGGTAAAATTTTAACTAATCGGCTGAAATTTTCTACACAGGAAAAATAACATTCAGTCCCGCTACGTACCAAATTTGGTGATGATCGGTAAAGCGGTTCGGTTTTTATGAGATTTTGAATTTTCCGAAAAATTTTGGTTTTGCTCTAATTCAGCTAAAATTTCAACTAATCGGCTGAAATTTTCTACACAAGAAAAATAACATTTAGTCCTGCTACGTACCAAATTTGGTGATGATCGGTAAAGTGGTTCGGATTTTATGTGATTTTTAATGCTTAAAAAATGTATTGGAGTCGCTCTGGATTTCGTAAAACGTCATAAATCATCAACTTCGTCAATAATTTTCATCTTTGGCAAAGCTTCCTCTACGAGGAAGCCAAAAATAAAGTAAAGAAACTTCTTCATATCTTGTATATTGATAGATGATTTAATATAAATTAAAAAAATAGTGCTGTCAAATTGTTTTTATCCTTCGTGGCTTTATTATTTTGTTTTTGTTACGTTTCCGAATATTCCGTCGTCAGATATGTTATTTCCAAATGCTGTTTGAAGAATAGTATATTGGTGACTCAACTTTCGTGAGGTCATAAAACGTTGAAGAAATAGAAGTATGAAGTTGAGCGAAAAACGGTATTTACTTCTCATGTATGGACTATGGATGTTTGGAATATGGGCGGCCGACTGGGAAATGAAAAGTTAGTCGCGCATTGGCTAAACTACAAACGTGATAAAGGCGCATATATCGCTAGATTCGAAAGTGCAGAGGTAGTGGAGAACGTGGGGACGCATAGCGTGCCACTGCACGATTCCAAAAGTTACCTTGTCCCAAGGGTGGGCGCGTCGAATCGCATTAAATATTAATGCTTTTCCCTAAGGCATACCTAGGACGGACGCGACGGTGAGGTACCTGTCCGAGACGGCAAAGAACCCATCGCCCTTTCACCCTCTTTACTACCACACGAGCATGCATCCTCTCCCTTCGTAAACTCACGAAGGGTCTTCCCTATACTCGAGCATTTATTTTTTTTTCCAAACTCCCTTCCGAGAGCTGTAGAATTTTATAACCCGGAAATAGATACCATAAGGTAAGACCACGGTCATTGGTCCAGCTTCCAGCAATTGGCAAGCCTTGTGCTGAATCGTTCTGCACTTCAATAAATGTTTAAATTTTATACTAGCTTTTTATAGAAACTTTATTGGACAACGAAGTAGTGGTAGTCTTGGAAACTATTAAGGACGCATTACACATACTGAAACTCTGGAAAAAAATGGTAGAAATGCGGCAATATCGAACTATTCAATGTAGATTTTTTGTTCATGTTGAACTTGTATTGAATTATCCGAGCGAAAATTTAATCCGGGTGCAATGTCGTCCTGATCATACTTGCCTTAAGTTAACATCTTGATTAAGGGCCTGACCTAATCCTAATATTGATAATGATCCTGATGCGAACCAGATCATACGGAATTTACATATGCAAAAGCAAATGTAGCTATAAAAGTAATCGCAAGAACCGAGAAAGTAAAAGTTAGCATACAATATTAGTCTGGATTACGATTATTATTTGTCTCTAGTATATCTTTTCTCCAAGGATGGAAGAAAAGAATCTATCAGTAATTGTACGGTTTTGTGGTCAATTGATGTACTTTCCACGTGTACAGTACTTCTGCTTCTTTGAATATCCAGTCAATTCATTTAAAGATTCTGTTCGACTCCGGTAGATTGAGTCGATGAAAATTTTAAAATCCTATCGTGCAGTAAACTCTTCCCTGTTATAACCAGATGAGCGGGATTTAACAAATCGACTAGCTGATGAGAACAGACAGGGTGTTTCAATAAACCACTTTATTGGGTCTCACCGCACGAGTAGCCGGTCTTATGTCAGAAGTCGAAGGAAACTGACATCCACGAATTATATACGTCAGTTTTATTTTCCTTTTCTTCTCATTCTTTTCTCGGATTTACTACCTGAGTCTCGGGAGTCGGGTATTCACAGCTGGGGGAAAAAAACCTGTGTTGTTGGATTGATGATCGTGCCGGCGTGTTGCCGAGAAACGTTGGGTCGAAAATACGTGAAGCCTGAAAAAAAAGGGGTGTGCTTCGACTATACACAAATTTGAACGTCAGTCGAACTTCGAGGGTTTATTTTCCATTTCCCACAAGGTATTCTGGCGATTAGTGTGATACATCTAACTTGGTTGTATCGAGGCGTGGTTTTACCGCTGCTGAAAATCAGCCCCGGTACACACCGAGAGAAAAAGTTTCATTGATTCACGGAAATCTTTGCCAATGAAATTAAATACTTGAATTTCAATACTATCTTTTCTTTGAATGATCTCAAACTCAATGAAAAGTAGTGATATTGATTCGAAGAAACATTTCTTGAAACTAATGAACCTTTTTCATTGATTTCAAAGATATCGTCTCTGATTCAATGAAACCTTCTTCTTACCAGCTCAAAATTTCGAAACCTATTATTTCCTGAAGTGCGCGGCAGATAAAGCTCAAATTTTATGAGTATGTAAGGAAGTATGGAAGGAATAGGCTAAGCTTTTGGCTACTCGAAACTCGAAGCCGTTCGTTCGGGAGAACCGGAAAATAAAAAAAGTGAGGTTAGGTGCAAGAGAGAGATCAATGAAAACGTTTCTTTGAACTAATGAAAATGTCTCTTTAAAACAATGAAACTGTTTCTTTACTATATGCTCACTAAGTAAATCTTTATTCACAGACAATGAAATATTCTCTTTGAAATTCAAATGCACTATTTCCTTGAAATTAAAGAAATATTTCGTTGAAATCAATGAAAAAAAAATCAATCCACGCATTTCTTTGGCGTCAATGAAATCTTTTCTCTCGGTGTATCGAGGTGTGGTTTTACCGCTGCTGAAAAACAGCCTCGGTACACACCGAGAGAAAAAGTTTCATTGATTCACGGAAATCTCCGCCAATGAAATGGAATACTTGAATTTCAATATATCTTTTCTTTGAATGATCTCAAACTCAATGAAAAGTAGTGACATTGATTCGAAGAAACATTTCTTGAAACTAATGAACCTTTTTCATTGATTTCAAAGATATCGTCTCTGATTCAATGAAACCTTCTTACCAGCTCAAAATTTCGAAACCTATTTTTTCCTGAAGTGCGCGGCAGATAAACCTCAAATTTTGTGAGTATGTAAGGAAGTATGGCAGAAATAGGCTAAGCTTTTGGCTACTTGAAACTCGAAGCCGTTCGTTCGGGAGAACCGGAAAACAAAAAAGTGAGGTTAGGTGCAAGAGAGAGATCAATGAAAACGTTTCTTTGAACTAATGAAAATGTCTCTTTAAAACAATGAAACTGTTTCTTTACTATATGCTCACTAAGTAAATCTTTATTCACAGACAATGAAATGTTCTCTTTGAAATTCAAATGCACTATTTTCTTGAAATCAAAGAAATATTTCGTTGAAATCAATGAAAAACAAATCAATCCACCCATTTCTTTGGCGTCAATGAAATCTTTTCTCGGTGTATCGAGGCGTGGTTTTACCGCTGTTGAAAATCGGCCCCGGTACACACCGAGAGAAAAAGTTTCATTGATTCACGGAAATCTTTGCCAATGAAATGAAATACTTGAATTTCAATACTATCTTTTCTTTGAATGATCTCAAACTCAATGAAAAGTAGTGACATTGATTCGAAGAACCATTTCTTGAAACTAATGAACCTTTTTCATTGATTTCAAAGATATCGTCTTTGATTCAATGAAACCTTCTTCTTACCACCTCAAAATTTCGAAACCTATTTTTTCCTGAAGTACGCGGCAGATAAAGCTCAAATTTTGTGAGTATGTAAGGAAGTACGGCAGAAATAGGTTAAGCTTTTGGCTACTCGAAAATCGAAGCCGTTCGTTCGGGAGAACCGGAAAACAAAAAAGTGAGGTTAGGTGCGAGAGAGAGATCAATGAAATCGTTTCTTTGAACCAATGAAAACGTCTCTTTAAAACAATGAAACTGTTTCTTTATTATATGCTCACTAAGTAAATCTTTATTTACAGACAATGAAATGTTCTCTTTGAAATTCAAATGCACTATTTCATTGAAATCAAAGAAATATTTCGTTGAAATCAATGAAAAAAAAATCAATCCGCCCATTTCTTTGGTGTCAATGAAATCTTTTCTCTCGGTGCAGATTCTCATTTTTTCACACGTTTGGTTTTTAGTAAAAGCTGCCGGGGACATTTGGAAATTATAAAATTTTCCCAGCAGCTCAGCAGATACAGTTTGCGGTTGACCGAACGAACGGTTCGGTGCTTCGTAGTACGTGATCGCGCATTGCATTCCCGTGTTCACGAATTTCGGACAATTATACCGCCCCAGGGAACACTCGTCGACAAAAGATCGCTTATGCGGCGACACGTAAACCCTCGGGCCGCGATTTCGGAAGAATTTCACGTAAAAATTGCAGCTGCTCATTCCTAGAGGATTCGGAATTAAACGATTTCCCTGGGGCTCACGAACAAAAGTCAACATTCACCACGAATATCGTGTTTGTTTAATCAACATCTTCTCTTCAAATGTATTGAGAACATAAAAAAAATTGAGTTGTTCAACTGCAAATTTAATAAGATATAGAAATTGAAAAGTTCTATTCTAAAGGACTAAATTTCATTCACCATTCTGCGAATGGTTCACGGATTTTTTGTTAAAGTCACAAAACAGGTAGAATTTTTGAAATTGATATTGAGGCCATCGACTTTGTTATTCGAAATTTATAAATTATAAGTTCAAGTCAATTTACATTCAATTGCGAAAGGAGATAAATAAAAAGTTGTCAGAACTAAGTTTGGCGCTAACAAATTAATAATTAGGCGAACCAATAGTTTTGTTGGTCCAATAAATAAGTTTTTAGTTCTCGATGGTTGACGGTGGTTTTGCCAAACCATAATTTTTTCTCTATATGCATTTAATTTCCAGAACTACTATTTTTTAGATGTGGAATAGGCTTAGAAGTTACAACTCCAAGCACAATTTAACTAAGTACGTTATTTTACATAAGACTCATGGTCCATTATCTTGATCGAATTAATTCATCATCAATTTCTGAGATTTCAATCCCTCTCAACAACCTAAAAAAATGAAACGTTCCAAGAAAAGTGGTCTACCCGAATTTCAGAAAAAGCCACAGAATTTGTGTAAAATAAATGATAAATTTAATACACGAAAAGATTCTTCGTAAAATTTGTTTTAGTGCTAAGTTCGGCCCGTAAACCGGTCATAGCGCCTAAGAAGACAGCAGTAACGACGGAAAAAGAGTGTTGAGCATCCATAGACTAGACGCAACCGAGAAGCTTGCCAAAAGCATTCGAATTTGAAAATCTAATGTTGCGTCTACCCGCGGACAATTTTAATAATTCAGTAGGGGGGTTCGTACGCCTGCGTTACCCGGTAGCGAGTAAAGAGGGTTGAGGAGACAAATGGCACGTGCAGCCCAGCGTTGGTTAAAGTTCTACTGTCTCCATTCGTTCCATTTACCCGTAAAACTGAGCTTAAAACTCAAAGACCGCCCCCTGTTTAAGTTCCGGCTAAGTTTGTGTATGCGTATAACTTGAACAAAGCAAAACGCCCTGCCAGACGACTGCGATCAAAGTCAACGAAGTTCCTTTTGTACAGAGTCAAAAAAAACATCAGTCTGAGCATGGTGTTAGCATCAACCGGCTTGTAGGGTTTTCGAACAAGAATTTTCCAACAGTTTGACGATTAAGTGATCTAAACTTGCGTGTGAACTCTGAAAATCACGCATAACGAACAATATCGTGCTGTCCTCAGCCAGAACGTAAACTATATGTCGATCAATCACAAAAAAATCGTTCATATAGTGAAGAATGTGTTCAATATGTCGATCAGAAAAAAAATTCATTTGGATATAAGCATCCAAACGAATTTGCCTTAGACATGCGTTTAAATACCTTCAAATTGATGTTTTGTTAGGACAACTACAAAGTTTATTTGTGCTAAGCATATTTAGTTCAAATGACGTGAATGTAGCTTTTTTTCTTAAAATAAATGAAATTGTAATTTTTCGATGAAAATTTTTCCAATTTTTCCTTTATCCGAAATGGCTGTATTAATGCCGGAAGAATTCTTCTTGTGCACAATTGAGCAAATTTTAGAAATTCATATCTTACCGATCTGTCTAAAAAATATCATTATTACTTTATTTTGTCAAAAAATGGCGGAAATTTTTTTCCAGCGGCTATGCAAATTTTTTAATTAAAAAGTACATTCAAAAACGTCAATTTTATACAGGAACATCTTTTATCTACGTTCGGTAATTTTGAATATACAGCGAATTGTAAAAAATCGAATAAAAAAATATGAAAAATCGTTATTAAATTTTGAGCATACCATAGCTGCTAAAATTCTGAAATAATTTATGGATGTTCGTGATACTCTAAACAACTTTTGAAAAAATTATGAACCATTTTTGCAACTATGCTAAATTTGGGTGGCCCATTTGATCCGTAGAATCGGCAGTTTCAAATAAATGGTCAATCACTGTACACTGATTTCAACGAAATATTTCTTTGATTTCAATGAAATAGTGCATTTGAATTTCAAAGAAAACATTTCATTGCCGGTAAATAAACATTTACTTAGTGAATATACTCACTAAGTAAATGTTTATTTACAGTATATACACTTTTTTAAAGAGTCGCTTTCATTGGTTCAAAGAAACGTTTTCATTGATTTCTCTCTCGCACCTAACCTCACTTTTTTGTTTTCCGGTTCTCCCGAACGAACGGCTTCGAATTTCGAGTAGCCAAGAAGCTTAGCCTATTTCTGCCGTACTTACTTACATACTCACAAAATTTGAGCTTTATCTGCCGCGCACTTCAGGAAAAAATAGGTTTCGAAAATTTGAGCTGGTAAGAAGAAGGTTTCATTGAATCAGGGACGATATCTTTGAAATCAATGAAAAAGGTTCATTGGTTTAAAGAAATGTTTCTTCGAATCAATGTCACTACTTTTCATTGAGTTTGAGATCATTCAAAGAAAAGATAGTATTGAAATTCAAGTATTTCATTTCATTGGCAAAGATTTCCGTGAATCAATGAAACTTTTTCTCTCGGTGTATGTATTTTATTGAACGGTCTGTCCATGCCAAGTGTAGTTAGGAAACGTCCAGTTTCCAATAATTTCCCCTGTTGTCACCGTACAAATCTCCGTTTAGTCGGTCTCCCTGACCATGGACCATTGTTATTGGGATTATGCGCATACAGATTGAATTCGAAACGCAGTCACGGGTTCGGTAAAGTCTCCTTCTCCCTTGCTCGCACTATTCAACTCCGGATAGATGTCGTTGGGTTTGAATTTTCATTCCGAAAGATTGGGCTCGAAGCCTCTCGAGCTGGTGAGAAGCCAACAGCAGGTAGCTGAGCGGTCTCGTCGCGGTAGAATGTCTTTGACTCTTCTTATGTTTCTTCTTCTACAGCTTGTTGTGTTCCAACGCCTTCTTTTGTTTCTTTACGTGATAGTTCTCGCGCGACGGGAGATCAACTTCGTTAGAAGTTTCTTCGACACTCGGAACAATGGAAAAACAAAGTCATCGGGTTTGGTCAGTACATCATTACTCCGCACTCAGAGAAATCGTTGCAGGTCTGGCAACTATTATGTGACAACTTGACACGCTATAACCAGTTAAAATTTTTTTTAAATTATTTCTGTAATTTGTAAAACTGAATCAAATAAATTTTTAAGTTTATGTAACATTGAAGATAATGTTACAAATAATTACAGCAAATATATATTTTTTTAATACTAAAAAAATTACATTCTTTATAGTTTTAGTTTCTTCGCAATATCTGGCAACTATTATGTGACAACTTGACACGCTATAGCCAGTTAAAATTTAAAAAAAAATTATTTCTGTAATTTGTAAAACTAAATCAAATAAATTTTTTACTTTATGTAATACTGAAGATAATATTACATATAATTACAGTAAATATATATTTTTTAAAACACTAAAAAAAAATTACATTCTTTATAGTTTTAGTTTCTTCGCAATATCACAGGAAAGTCGCAACTATTAATTAATTCCGGGCGACTATTTTTTTGTATTTTACTTTAAATTATTTTATTGTCAATGCATAAACTTTTATTATGCGCACACTGTAATTTATTTTATTGGTGATTATAAAAAGGTATTAAACTATAAAAATAGTGGTATAAATCGGCAATTAATACTTCTGTATATTTGACTACACCTCTTCCAACATTTATTTAATTACATCAATTGATACAAGAGTGTAACAAAGAGTGAACAATATTCAATAAACAAACATACAATTTCAAGTTTTTTCACCCCTTTCGAAAATAGCAACAAAAAAAAATTCAAAAGAATGAATACAACTTTATTTACCCCATAAAAAAAAAGAAAATTCAAATAGCTCGTTGTTGTTATCACAAATGCTTTGTTTTAATCACTTATACAATAAACTGTATACAATATAGGTGGTAAAAGTTGTGGACGCTGCTCATACTGCTACACCTTCGTTTTCTGTAGAACCGAGGAGCAATAATCTTATCGTCCACCTTGGGCATGATGTTCATGGAATAGTGTCGCGATGCCCATCATCGCAGCAGCTCACATGCAAAAACCCGCGGATTTTACGATCCTCGCAGTTACGAGCGTGTAACGTGAGCTTCAGGGTGAAAAAAATAGCCTTGACGTTGAATGTATACTTCTTATGGTCACCGGTGTCATACTCATGAAGGGGATCGTAACAACCGCGTGGTGACTGTGAAGATCGCAACGACGACGAGGATGCGAATGCCTCCGCGAGAATTATTCTTCCTTCTGCGTTGTTGCATGCTCGCAGAAGCAAAAGCAAAGAACTGAGCAAACACAGCATCCACATCTGCGACATAGCGTGCGCTATGCTCCTGCTGCTTGAGCACAGTTTGCGAATGCAGCCTCTATACCTTCAACCCCGAAATTTATTACCACGTTGGTTACAAGCTCGCGCGCAAGATACTTACATAAAAGACGCGTTCTCTTCTCTCGCTCATGTGACTTTACTCGCATGCACTCGGACTTGTTCGAAACTATCCGGTGTGACCCTCTATCTCACCTTACTCTCACCTTTGACACCTCGATGGCGTAGTAGGATATATGGTACAGTTGTTGGTAATTTTGTCCGTTGATTGGTAGTCTCTGAAATATATACTATTAAAAATATTGAATTTCGATTTATGTGCAAACCGGCATTTGATTTATAATATAAGTATGCCAGCCATTTTCTCATTGCTTAACTCAAAGAAATTGATTTCTCACTGAAATATCGTTGATGGTAAATATGAGGAACATAGAAATACGATAATTACGAAAGCTACGTGAATAGGAAAAATCGTCACATGACATGGAAATCATTAAGGAAGTTCACTGGAAAAAGAGATTTGTTTGGTCAACCGAGCAAGCGATCATCGGTTGTCAAACAGATTGTTTAGTCAGCTCAAACATTTTTCTTACCTTAAACATCTGTTGGTCTGCTGAACCGAGAAACAAAACATGTGGAAGAAACAAAACATTTCTTTACTGTAACTAAACGTTTATTTGACAGTCGATGACCGCTGGATTTGGTTGACTCAGTTATCTCTTTTCTAGGTGTTCGAAACAATTATCGGATTCTTCCTATTGGTAAAAAAACTTCGAATCCTCCAATTTATGTGACCAATCACTATATCATATATGACATTACTGAAGACTCGCTGGAATTGTTGGAAACAATCCACCGAGATTCTCCACCTCAACAACGTGGCCTCTGATTTTTTACTGTCGCAGTAGGGTAACATTACAGTTATTGTTCACCCTCTTGTGATTGACAGTCTGCAATGAATCGTAGAAAATAACAAAGAAGTTAAGTGTGCCATCAAGAACTTGATTGCAGCGTTGAAAAAAAGTTTTCAAGAGGTACCTGGTTAATAGTAAAAGCATAAACAACAAAGGGAATTTGTAAGTAAATGGTTCATTCCATACCAAGTGGGTCACCCAAATTTAGCATGGTCGCAAAAAGTCTTCATAATTTTTTCAAAATTTATTTAGAGTATCACAAACATCCATAAATTATTTCAGAATTGTAGCACCTATGGTTTACCCAAAATTTAATAACTTTTTTGTTTGTTTTAATAACTTGTCTAGATTGTTTTTATTTCATTTTTATTTTTCAATTCGCTGTATATTCAAAATTACCGATTGTACAAAAAATGTACTCCTGTATAAAATTTAAGTTTTTAATTGTACTTTTTCATTTAAAAAATGTTTGCCATTTTTTGATAAAATAAAGTAAGTATTTTTTTTTCCTTGAGGCAGACCATTTCGATTTTTCTCAAAATTTCTCAAGTTTACCCAAAATTTAATAACTTTTTTGTTTGTTTTAATAACTTGTCTAGATTGCTTTTATTTCATTTTTGTTTTTCAATTCGCTGTATTTTCAAAATTACCGATTGTACAAAAAATGTACTCCTGTATAAAATTTAAGTTTTCGAATGTACTTTATGATAAAAAAGTTTCTGCCATTTTTTGATAAAATAAAGTAAGAATTTTTTTTCCTTGAGGCACATTTCGATTTTCCTCAAAATTTCACTGAATTTCCATTATTATTCTTACAAACTACAGAAAAATTGGCGTGATGGCAACTTAATGGCCCGCTTGTTATCGAATGACCCAAATATACAAAAAAAAAAAAAAACCGCTAACGCGAAATACCAAATTAAGAAACTGCAATGTCATTAATAAAAGATAAATTTTAAAACATTGACAATTAATTCTATTGTACACAAAATAGATAACTGTGCACTTATGTAGCCAATAACTGTACGAGTTTGATGTCACAGAAAGCTCAGAAGAATTTGGGGCAGCACATACATAAATAAGAAACTCGAGAAATAGGGGAAGCATTCCTTTAACTCGCCATTCCACCCTCACCCCAGCTGCGAACTGAAAAAAAATGGTCTACGAATACCATTTCCATGTATTTCCCTTACTTTCGTCCACTGTTTTCAACGACACACTCTGCTACTTCGCTCGGAGCCTACTAACTTGTTCGCCCGCCTCTGTTTCTCACTCTTTTCCGGCTCTTTTCACTTTGTCCCGCGCTTTTTAGTCTACCGGGCTATTCTCTACCGCCTGGCGCAAAAGTGACGCCAGCGGGGCAAAAGACTATGCACAGTCTATATAACACAGTATCCTTTGCAGCCCTTACCTGCACTATAATACTTTTCGACACCAGAGAGAAAAAAAAAGTATCATATATGCTTAATATATGGTACCAAAAAGTTCTATATACTGCATATATTTTACATATATATGTGCACTGAAAAAAAATGTCATTGATTCAATACATGCATCGTTTGCGGTCTGCCAAAAACAAGCGTTATCAACTTAATTTGAATTCTAATTCCTCCAATTCCATACGAGATCGAAACAATAACTCCAAAATAAGCAAAATAATATTTTATTATTTCAATGATAAATGGGATTGAACGAATAAGAACTAGCGTTAATTCAAAAATAATTCTTTTTGGCAGCCCGCAATAGAATTTTTTTCAGTGTGTGGTAAAAATATATTCAAAATATATGATATATTTAAAAAAAAAATTAATTGTTTTATATGTCATTCGCTCTTCTGCCTGTAATAGGTACAGCTTTCAAAGGCTTGTCCCGTTTATTGTAAATAAATAAATATATATAAAATATATACATGTATATATATATATTTTTAGCGCCAAAAAGTTCTATATGTAGAATATATTGTGCATATATTTCTATTTCTATGTGGAGCGGTGCATATAGTTTTAGCAATACTTCTGCGATATTACGCTACACCAACAATCATCCACAATTTACATTACCCTGCAATGACACCTCGTATTAACGTTTATGTTACTCGTCCTTTCTTTTTTTTCCTTGTTAAATGAGAGCTTCTAGGGTTTTTGGCAACATTTCTAAAGCTTCTGTATCGCAGATGAGTAGGTATTTGGTGAGTCCAAGTTGGACGTCAGCTCAACATTTTTTTTTCTTTCTTTTTTATCTTTCGGGATACAAGGCACGCCGGTGAACCTCCCGTCGGGAGGGCGTACGCCTGCGGTCACCAAACGCTGCTTGACTCGGTTTTTAAATCCTCACGAGCCAAAAAAAAAAACGGGAGCCATTTTTTTTAACGTGTGCTTCGCTTCTTCTTTCGCTACTTTCTTTACGGACTTTGGTTTCCATGACCCTGCAGTGTATATAGACCTTACCAAGACCTCGATGAGCTCACGAGACAGGGTCGAGCTGTTTGCTTGGATCCAGTAAATATTATAAACCCGCAAACTTGTACACGCATTGCAATATAGTAAATGTAGCATATGTAGGACGTGGACATAATTTATAGGTGATAAAATTAAACGATACCAATACTGTAAGTGTGCAACGACTAAAATAGTCGGGATAAGTTAAGCGTTCGTCGGTAGTCGTTCTATAAAGTCACGGAATAGATGCCATTCGAGCCAATTTACGTTTAGAACTTTGTTTTCTTCTTTTTGAAGGAAAAAAAAGTCTAAGAGTGCCCTCACCACGGGAGACGTGAGTGAGAGAAGCGAACGGCCTCGTCGAACCACGAGGGGGGTCTTTGACTTTTCTCTGGTCAGCGACCATTACGCAAATTTTATGTATCCATCGGAGGCAATGGCGCACAGGCCACCCGCGAGCCATCAGACGCAAATGCAATTTATGTCGGTTCTAGATATATTTTTTAACATGGATCGATCGCCATGACGATGATAGTGAAAGTTGATTTATAGATTTAGGTGACTTGATTGAACCATTAACATCATTTTTATAATTTTGTCTACACGTGTGTGGAAAGCAAACTATATTTTAAATAGTATGTTAGTCTAATAAAATTATAATATTTATAGATAAAATTCTATATAAAGTATAATAAAGTATTTGACCTACACAATTATGTCAACTATGTAAACCTACAAATCAACTTTCACGATATATTTGCAAGTGTGAAAATGTGCTCTTGTCACCATATCTGGATTAAAATGGAAGCAAATTGTCCACTCGTTAAAATTTTTTAAAAATTATTCTATTATTGCCGGCCGGTAATTTTCACAATATCTTTTAATACAGAATATCAAAAGTTAAGTATAGATATATTTATATTATATTTAACGAGAGTGAAAGAGAAAAAATAAAAATAATATTTTTCTTTTCTTTTTTAATTTATTATCTATATTCGTGAATTTTTTTATTTTGCAAGCAATTATAGTGATAAAATTAATGCTCAAAATTTATAATATGCGAATTTTTCTTTTTTTTGCAATAATAACAAAAATATTTAACGAATATTTACTATAAAATAATAGTAAATCATAAAATATTTGATATTATTCTACCAGTGAAGAACTCAAGTAGTAGCTTTAAAATGGAATCTTATTTTCTTATAAAATAACAGTAATGCTATGCTGCTTCAACATATCTCAACATGCACAGTCCTTTCGGTGGTTTATCGTATTTGCAACAATATCTGTTTAGAGATCGTGTTGTCCGTGCGAAGCAAAACAGAATATATCTTCCCCTCGAGAATCAAGCGTACAAGAATGTGTAGAGACTGCTCTGGGCGCAAGGATACAACCCGGTACAGGTTAGAGTGTATAGCGTAGATATGCGAGCTCGCGGATCCTTCGCCGAGCGGTTGAGAGAATGGCGGGATGAAAGGCCAGAGAGGGCAAGGTGAATGGAATAGCGGGAGCGTTGTAAGGTGGACGAAGACACGGGGGCTCGAGCCGCGCAAAAAAAAAAAAAAAAAAAAAAAAAAAAAAAAAAAAAAAAAAAAAAAAAAACAAGAAAAAGAAAAATAACAAAAAGGTTTGCGAGATAAAAAAGGGTGAGGAAGCAGACAACGAAGAGGAATAAGAAAGTACGGTGAAGGAGGAGGAGGAGAAGGAGGATGAGAAAAGAGTAGAAGATCAAGACGATGCTGCGGCATCAGCAGAAGGAGGATGTGGACGTTGCGGTGAAGGTAAGAAGCGAAGAAGAAGTGGACCGTACGAGAAAAGGATGAACAAACAAAAACGAGAGAAAAGTGAAGAGCAGAGATAGAGTCGAGCGTGCACATCTCTTGGTGAGGCTTCTCGTACTGTACCCGGCGTCTGTCAAAACAAGCTAGCAAGACGGGGCTCTATGTGTTGCGCATACCACGACATTCGTTCACTCTCTTTTCCTTCACTCGGCTTTCTTCTCATTCTCGAATCTCGCACCCGCGCCTCTGGCATACCTATATCTGCTTCCTTCGTCTCTCATCATCTCGTCCTTTCTCGCTTTTGTTTCTTTGTACAAGATATAGTTTATGTTGAACTCTCTCACTATTTCCTTGGAGTTTCTTGTACGTTCAGCAGTCTTCGCGACGATTTGTCTCCAAGTTAGTTCGTTTCTCATCATGTGAATCGGGAGCTCTCAAAGTGACGTTCTTCTTCTTTTATTCTCACTCCGAAATCAGCTCTTGCTGCTGCAGGTTCGACGGGTCCACTAGCTTGTTATTTTTTCTCCAATTTCGAAAGCTCCTTCACGACAAATAGCCACCGTTTCGTTGAATCGTTTATTTTCTCGTTTCTTTCACGGCGGGATAAGACATGTTTATTTTCTTTAATGATAAAGCGAGAGGTTCACGGCGATGGAAATAAATGGGAAAGGCGATTAAATGAAATTATTGAAAAATCTTTGAAACGGCACTTGGAGAAACTGTCGTGGACAAGATTGTTGCTGCAGAGTGACGGAAAAAATGTCTGTACGTCATCAATCAAAAATAGAGTGTTTCGTGACTTTAACTGTCCAAAATGTTCATTGGAATTATAAAAATACTCTAGGAATACAAAAGTTGGATCTTTGTCACTGTTTCTCACCAAATGGTGTAGTGATTTTTAAAATTGTTGCCTATTTGGACATACAATCATCGTTTGAATAGTTTAATCAGATGTTTTCCATTCTAGACATTAATTTTGTTAATTAATTATTTTGAAAAATGCTTAAACTTAAATCATTGGTGCCGAGACATAGATCTTGTGAAAAGACATTTAATACCCAGCATTTCATCACGAAGATATAATACTTTTGCTCAAGCAAGTATTCGCACAGGCACTTGCGTCTCCCTCGATTAAACATGCACTGATAAAGAGTAGTTCCAGGCAAACAGCCCGACCGTGTAATAAAATAACTTCTTACGAAATGACCCTTGTTTCGCTTCGAGAATGAACGCTCGAGGTTGAAACTGCTGCATAGTGGCTGGGATATATTTCTGATGCCATAGGTAGAGACACTCTTTATGCAGAGACACGCGGAGACGCAGTACAGACTCATCCGCTTTCTCGCTCGGTTAATTTATCGACTTTCCAAGCTACACAGTCATCCAATCAATGTACACACGAGCACAGAAACAACCGGTACGTTTTTCCCTTCAACTAATTATACGTATATCACACATTTGTTGTATTAATTATTCTCAATGTAAAAGATTGCTCGACTCATCCAATTATAAATCTGTCGGTGGTGTCCGAAGTAAATTACAAGCTGACGAGATGAGCATACGGTTATTACAGTCCATCCGACTTATTTACTATATTAAATTACACATTTATCCGCGCTTTTAATTCATGACGAGCGTTAATTACTCGTTCACTCAAAATCTCTTTGTCCGATGGAGAGCGGGAGGCAAATAACAAAAAAACAGGGGGAAAAAAGGTCAAATGAGAGCTAACACAAATTTTCAACGAAGCTATACGCTTCAAAGAATTTTCACTGAAACAAAGCCGTGACTTCTTCGGTCGCGGGGATTTTATTTGAACTAAAATTCATTATACGAAGCTCGGCAGTGAACTGTAAACATTTCTCAACGCTGATGGCCGCGCTATGGGCTCCATTGAACGTAAAATTCTTTCTTTCATTTCGTTCCAATGTTTCTGTGGTTGCCTCGCGCACAGGTTTGCCATCCTCTTTCGATGAGAGAGTACTCGAAGGAAAAAGATCGCGATGAAAAGAAAAAGAGCCGAGTGATACAGAGAAACGAACGAGTATCGAACGTGCCTCAGTTGGACCAGAGGAGTCCAACCGAGAGAGCCGAGTGTCTACCGCACGTATGCCATGTACACGCAGTTCGAACAAAACCAGTTTTCTCTCTTTTTTGCCCCCCCCCCCCCCCCCCCCCCCTCCCTAACAGACACAGAAAAAGAGGAAAGAATCTCCTCGTCTTGGTGCTGTTATTGTTTCTTCGTCGTTTCTGAGGACTTTAAAAAAAAGAGACAAAGACAGGGAGACAAACCAGACGCGGAAAAAGTGTGGCGCAGGAAAAGACCAACACGGCGAGTGTCCGCAAGGGTGAAAGCACCGTGAGCGAGAACTGTTGCCGGTCAGAAATAATGGAATAACAGGATAAAGGGGACGAAGGAGAGATAAATAAAAATAAAAGAAAATAGTCGGCGAGAGAAGAGACGTATAGAAGTGGCGAGGAAGTGAGTGAGTTAGAGTGAGGGACGTTCGCGATGCATTAAAGCTTGTGGTGAGCTGTCCATTAAGCTTCGTGGCTGCCCAGAGGATATGCTCTCATCCCGCAGGACCTTCACCACTTCTACCACCGCTATCACCACCGCCACTTCATCGTCCACCGCCTCGACTTTCAACCTATGTAGCTATACGTGTATGAAAAGAGGAAATCCGAGATGGCAAGAGGAGGTCGGACTAGCAGGGAATGAATGGCCTTCCAGAATAATGTTGATAGCCTACAACGCCAAAGCGACGACTCGCGTTTCTTCATCCTACTCGTTCAAGTCGATGTTCCTACGGTGCTGTAAACTCTTTGGGAATATACAGCCGTGAGTGTTTGGCTACTGAGATGATTGTGCTCCCTCAGAGTTTCCAACAAGATAACCATCGTCTTGTCGTTACTGGACGATGATATCATTGAGGACGGTGCAATCTGTAGCCTGCGTATAATTGAACACATATTTTGACCGAATTTTTGTTCGTTTTACTCGTCATCTTTGCATTTTGTTCTTTTGGATGTGGATTTTACGTAGATTGTTATACAGTGCATATCAGAATCGGAAATTGGTAATTTCACCTTTTACAACGGAATAAAGGTTTATATTTATAAGGTGGTTAGACAAGGTACGTTTTTCATCTCTCTATGTAGGTGCTATCGAGCAAAGTTTTTAGGCAACCGTTTTATTCTCGCAATCGGAAGAAGACTGAATTTTCCTGACCCTCGTTCAGCGGTTTTTCGACCATTAGCCATCGAGCAGGGGTTCTCGCAAAATTAGCGAAAAGAGATTCCACGGTATGTTCCTACGGTGCTGTAAAGTCTTTGGAAATATACAGCCGTGAGTATTTGGCTACTGAGATGATTGTGCTCCCTCAGAGTTTCCAACAAGATAACCATCGTCTTGTCGTTACTGGACGATGATATCATTGAGGACGGTGCAATCTGTAGCCTGCGTATAATTGAACACATATTTTGACCGAATTTTTGTTCGTTTTACTCGTCATCTTTGCATTTTGTTCTTTTGGATGTGGATTTTACGTAGATTGTTATACAGTGCATATCAGAATCGGAAATTGGTAATTTCACCTTTTACAACGGAATAAAGGTTTATATTTATAAGGTGGTTAGACAAGGTACGTTTTTCATCTCTCTATGTAGGTGCTATCGAGTAAAGTCTTTAGGCAACCGTTTTATTCTCGCAATCGGAAGAAGACTGAATTTTCCTGACCCTCGTTCAGCGGTTTTTCGACCATTAGCCATCGAGCAGTGGTTTTCGCAAAATTAGCGAAAAGAGATTCCACGTTATGTTCCTACGGTGCTGTAAATTCTTCGGGAATATACAGCCGTGAGTGTTTGGCTACTGAGATGATTGTGCTCCCTCAGAGTTTCCAACAAGATAACCATCGTCTTGTCGTTACGGGACGATGATATCATTGAGGACGGTGCAATCTGTAGCCTGCGTATAATTGAATACATATTTTGAGCGCATTTTTGTTCGTTTTACTCGTCATCTTTGTATTTTGTTCTTTTGGATGTGGATTTCACGTAGATTTTTTTACAGTGTATATCAGAATCGGAAATTGGTAATGTCACCTTTTACAACGGCATAAAGGTTTATATTTATAAGGTGGTTAGACAAGGTACGTTTTTCATCTCTCTATGTAGGTGCTATCGAGTAAAGTCTTTAGGCAACCGTTTTATTCTCGCAATCGGAAGAAGACTGAATTTCCCTGACCCTCGTTCAGCGGTTTTTCGACCATTAGCCATCGAGCAGGGGTTTTCGCAAAATTAGCGAAAAGAGATTCCACGGTATGTTCCTACGGTGCTGTAAACTCTTTAGGAATATAGAGCCGTGAGTATTTGGCTACTGAGATGATTGTGCTCCCTCAGAGTTTCCAACAAGATAACCATCGTCTTGTCGTTACGGGATGATGATATCATTGAGGACGGTGCAATCTGCAGCCTGCGGTATAATTGAATATATATTTTGAGCGCATTTTTGTTCGTTTTACTCGTCATCTTTGCATTTTGTTCTTTTGGATGTGGATTTTACGTAGATTGTTATACAGTGCATATCAGAATCGGAAATTGGTAATGTCACCTTTTACAACGGCATAAAGGTTTATATTTATAAGGTGGTTAGACAAGGTACGTTTTTCATCTCTCTATGTAGGTGCTATCGAGCAAAGTCTTTAGGCAACCGTTTTATTCTCGCAATCGGAAGAAGACTGAATTTTCCTGACCCTCGTTCAGCGGTTTTTCGACCATTAGCCATCGAGCAGTGGTTTTCGCAAAATTAGCGAAAAGAGATTCCACGTTATGTTCCTACGGTGCTGTAAACTCTTCGGAAATATACAGCCGTGAGTATTTGGGTGCTGAGATGATTGTGCTCCCTCAGAGTTTCCAACAAGATAACCATCGTCTTGTCGTTACGGGATGATGATATCATTGAGGACGGTGCAATCTGCAGCCTGCGTATAATTGAACACATATTTTGACCGAATTTTTGTTCGTTTTACTCGTCATCTTTGCATTTTGTTCTTTTGGATGTGGATTTTACGTAGATTGTTATACAGTGCATATCAGAATCGGAAATTGGTAATGTCACCTTTTACAACGGAATAAAGGTTTATATTTATAAGGTGGTTAGACAAGGTACGTTTTTCATCTCTCTATGTAGGTGCTATCGAGCAAAGTCTTTAGTTAACCGTTTTATTCTCGCAATCGGAAGAAGACTGAATTTCCCTGACCCTCGTTCAGCGGTTTTTCGACCATTAGCCATCGAGCAGCGGTTTTCGCAAAATTAGCGAAAAGAGATTCCACGTTATGTTCCTACGGTGCTGTAAACTCTTCGGAAATATACAGCCGTGAGTATTTGGCTGCTGAGATGATTGTGGTCCCTCAGAGTTTCCAACAAGATAACTATTGTCTTGTCGTTACGGGACGATGATATCATTGAGGACGGTGCAATCTGCAGCCTGCGTATAATTGAATACATATTTGACCGCATTTTTGTTCGTTTTACTCGACATCTTTGCATTTTGATCTTTTGGATGTGGATTTGTTTTTTTTATTACTGTCAATATCTTGTGAACGATTTTTACTGATACTTTTATCTTGTCGCTGATCAATAGAAACATTCCCCATTCATATACCGCTTGTGGTTGAATGGTAATGTCTGGGAATCGTTCTTTGATATCCCAATGATTATTTATAGTACGTATACATTTGCAAGTACTGCATTCTTGGTCGTGACATCTTGAGGTGAATATTCATTCTTTTTCTTCTCATTCTGCACCCCGTGTACAATTGCGCACAGATCTTGTACTGCTTTTTATTATACCATCATTGCCAATGGCTTTGCGTAGTTGTCGTATTTTCGCTTGTAAATCTAATCCAGTAATTTTCAATGTGCAATTCATTTTGTCACCATCAATGTCCCCAGAACATTTGCCATAGGTATCTTTGAATTGCGGCTGTTCAATAGAACCATTCCCTTCGATAATCTCGGAATCCCATTGAACTTTGGATTGCCGCTTTTCGTACGAAACATTCCCTTTGATAATCTCGGAATCCCATTGATGTATACCATTTGCAGTTAATCGGTAAACACTGCAAACCATTCTTAGACATTGAAATTACCATTCTATCCTTGTATGGATGCAATGCCAATGTTGGAAGTACATTCCACTTCTGCTTGTTCGTTCGTCTCGAAACTATTCCTGTTTTCCTGAAATCCTTGTGCATGCCGAATATCCTGGTCGAAGATCATTGAAGTGATTGCAGAGTCCGCTCGGTAACTCTTGTCAAAGCGTTTGTAGTCATTTCAGTTAGTCTTTAAAGAATGAAGTCATCTTTGCTGGACAACTACGTAGAATGTCTTGAATTCACGTTTCTCATTGACTACAAGATAATGTTGCTACGCACTCTCAAACGGGTTTGAATTTTTCTATACTCGACGGCCCATAACTTCCTGTTTGGTGGATCAATGTACCTTAGTCTTGTAACTCTTGTGACTTACCACGCTGGTTCGATATTCGTGACATGTCACTAAGATTTAGGATCAACCGATTGCTCTTTCCCCTTCGTTGGAACCTGTATTTCAACGTTAGAGACCCAACATCCGCACTTCCGTTATAATGATAGCTTGTATGTCTTCGAGACATCTGCCTCGCTTTCCACTGTCGCATAGATTGAGAAACCTTTCCCGATGCACATTTGAAAATCAATGGGTCCGTATAGGTGATATTCAAATGAAGCTAACGCGATTGCGCTGAATGTACGGTACGCGGTATATCAGTAAGCGGATGTGATCTTTCTTCAGTCATGGCGGCCATGTCACAGACATTATAACTATGTGGCAGAGAAGTCGCGCATCAGAACTTGACAGAGTGTATGTTAGGATGAGGAGAACTGGGCGGGCTTATGAAAGTCGCTAGTCACCGCGGATGATCCGCACCACGGCGTGCTCGACGAGCCAACGGAAAGCAGGATTGGAACACCTACTCTAAAGCGCCAGCAGCAGAAGCGGAGGAATATAGACGGGAGAGAAGCAAGCGTCTCGCCTGCTCGTTCCACTCGATCCTTGAGACGTTGATCCCTTCTGGGACCACCAACGGGGGACACCTGTTCTCCTTCTCTATCTTGCTCGTTTACTCTAGGTCCAGCCCCCCGTTTATCCACCTCTGCGCCACTCCCGATGTCTCTTGCGTTCCGGAGGAGAGTTTTACTCGTAATTGCCGTGTACCATGATCCACATCTGTCCGGTTACACGTTGAGTCAATCTCCAACTCTCTTGCGATTGACAAGCCAGGAAGTTTCGTTAGTTCTCGAGCTAGATATTTTCTGAAATTGGATCCGCTCCAAATTCTCGTTTAGTTCACTACCTCTGTTTTATTGTGCTTAAATTAAAATATTTAATAACGCTTATTAGTAACTTTGTAATAAAATCGCGATTTGTTTATTCTTATAATATTATTATTATGAATAAAACGTAAGTAAGATTGATAGAAAAAAATTGGTTTCGTTAACTAAATTGGTCTAAAGAAATGTAATTTAATTTTATAGTTTTTGCGATTATTTATGGGATAGCGCAGTTATTGCAACTATTTTAAAAAGTGAAACAAACTGTTTGAATTATGTCGCATGGACAAAAATTATTATTTCTAACTTGTAGTTTATAAGATTATCACAAATTGAATGGTAACGTAATGGTGAAGTATTTTATATGAATTGATAAATATAAGATCTTGATATAGTAATGATAATTAAATTGTCTGCAAGCTCTATAAGGACACTGTTAAAAAAGACTGGAAATTTTAATGCATAAACTCTTCATCTACAATTAATGTACTTTTGCGCTAAAATTAAAACGTATTATTAAAATCCAAGTGCTTTTACTGTAAAATTTAAGTAAAGCATAGAATTTTCTGTACCGTACATTAATTTTACATCACATTTGTATATTAAATTTAATATGCCAGTTTGTACATAAAAATTTCCAGTATTTATATCTTAAATTTCACATAGATTTTTTTACAGTGTATATCGGAATCGGAAATTGGTAATGTCATCTTTTACAACGAAATAATGGTTTATATTTATAAGGTGGTTAGACAAGTTACTTTTTAATCTCACTATGTTGGTGCTATCGACCGAAGTCTTTAGGGAACCGTTTTACTCTTGCAATCGGAAGAAGACTGAATTTTCCTGATCCCTCGTTCAGCGGTTATTCGACCATTAGCCATCGAGCAGGAGTTTTCGCAAAATTAGCGAAAAGAGATACTTTTAACACCAATGGCTTGCTTTCTTGTGGATCACGGCTTGATCATCACGTTCGCTACATCCTGATGTTTGATTAGACACAGGATTCAGCGTACGTGTCAAATTCTGACTCTCTGCACTATATTAAGGATCTATGTTTTGTAATAGAAGTTAATCATATAAAATAAATTCATAGATTAAATTAAAACACGGAAATTCAATGGAGTTATTGAAATAAATTTATATAAAGATTTTTAAAAAATTTGATACTAACTTGAATGGAAACACTGTTAAAAATATTTTGAAAATTAATATATGTCTTGGAAGTTCTTTTGCAGATACGGTTTATTAAATTTCATATTATATTAATTAATATTTGTATATTAAATTTAATATACGTGTATCCGTAAAAAAACTTCCAATAATTTATATTTATTTTCATAAAAAATTTGCTAACAGTGAAGGTAAAAAATGTATAGCGAATTTTTGGAATAATATTTTTTAGATGATAAGTTATGGAGTTGAAACCAAAAAAAAAAAATTCGTTGCATTTATTTTATTATCAAATTTAATATACGTGTATCCATAAAAAAACTTCCAATACTTTATATTAATTTTCAAACAAAATTTGCTAACAGTGAAGGTAAAAAATGTATAGCGAATTTTTGGAATAACATTTTTTAGAGTTGACACCAAAAGAAAATTTCGTTGCAATTATTTTATTAATACATTTAATATACGCGTGCTCGCAAAAAAAAAACTTCCAATTCTTTATAATAATTTTCATTAAAAATTTGCTAAAAGTGAAGGTAAAAAATGTATAGCGAATTTTTGGAATAATATTTTTTTAGATAATAAATTATGGAGTTGAAACAAAAAAAAATTCGTTGCATTTATTTTATTATTAAATTTAATATACACGAATTCGCAAAAAAACTTCCATTACTTTATATTAATTTTCATAAAAAATTTTCTAACAGTGAAGATAAAAAATGTATATCGAATTTGTGGAATAATATTCTTTAGATAATAAGTTATGGAGTTGACACCAAAAGAGAATTTCGTTGCATTTATTTTATTATTAAATTTAATATACGCATATCCACAAAAAAACTTCCACTACTTTATATTAATTTTCATAAAACAATTGCTAACAGTTAAGGTAAAAAATGTATAGCGAATTTTTGGAATAATATTTTTTAGATAATAAGTTATGGAGTTGACACAAAAAAAATTTCGTTGCATTTATTTTATTATTAAATTTAATATACACCTATTCGCAAAAAAACGTCCACTACTTTATATTAATTTTCATACAATATTTACTAACAATGAAGGTAAAAAATGTATAGCGAATTAGTGGAATAATATTTTTTAGACAATAAGTTATGGAGTGGACACAAAAAAAATAAATTAAGTTGCATTTATTTTATTCAAAAAGTACCACAAATATATTCCGGAATTGCATATTGCTAGACATCGCGTACTCGTACAAAATTCCTCTATCAAATATTTGATAGAAGAGACTGGCATAAATACAGGCGTTTGGACTCGGGGCAGGCGAGGCGAGCAAGCGAGCATTACAGAGCAATACCCACCGTGAAATTCCGTTCGTCCGGAGGGCGGACGTGTCGCTCATTGAAAAATTCAACATGCGCAAACCCACGTACCCCTGTAGCTGCTGCCGCTCCCATGTAAACAAATGCAGAGAACTCCCAGTACCTACCAACGTTCGTGAAAATCCATTACCAGCATACTGCCGTTGCATATACACATTATTTGGTGCATACGTTGTATACATTTTCGGACCCACCTATTCCACAGCTTATGCGAACGTAACAAGGCGGTAGGTGAAGGTGGGAGGAGCTGGCGAAACGTGAATTCACGAAAAGCCAAAATTTCCGTAGTACCATAGCACTCCAATGGTTGCGGAGACTTCGGGAGCTTCGTTACGGTCGTCGACTCTGTAGTACTGCATGCAATCACTGCAATAATTATTGTCGCAAATATATATTCATCGTTATATAGCTGATAAATTAATTCGATCTTGCAAGCCGCACGTTTCCGCGCTCAAAGTGTATTGCAGTGTCTATTAGTATATATATATATATGTATTAACAGCATATTTCTGGCAGTTTCTCGCATCGCGATATTACCGTATAATTATCGATGATCGTGGGCGCGTAAACGCGAGAGAAGTAAGCGAAATTCCCATTAGCAGGTTACGCCAGAAGTCGACGAGAGGTGGATGAGGTATTTTACACCATGTATTAACGACATTAGTCAGGAAAACCAGTTCTGTTCGGGCCACCAATTCGCACTCGTTATTGGCCAATTCTGTACTCGTGTAATCGCGAAATCCTGTTGCACTGCGATATCGTAGAATTAGTTGTCGATCGATCAAAGAAATTATAAAAACCGCTCGTACGGAGAAAAATTTCTGTGTCATGACAACATACAACAGTGACAACAAAAATGGTTACGTTAGGCTGACAAATCAGTTTTGCTGTGCTGATAAATCTTTTGTTTGGCTGACAAATCTTTTTGCTGGGCTGACCAATTTTTTTGTTAGCCTAACAAAACGATTTTTGTTGTCACCATTTTATGTTGTCACGACACAGAAATTTCTCTTAGTGCGGTCTCAATCATACATACAAAAATATAGGAGTATTATTGAGTATCTGTATTTTTGTATTATACATACAAAATAATACCCCTACATTGATATAGGGGTATTATTTTGATTTTCAGTTTGAAAATAGATTTTTGTTGATTCAATATGAAAGTGAAATAAATTTTGACTCAGCATAACATCTTTCCTCGCCCTAAACATAATTGACCTGTTGAACTGAATAGTTGTTGATGAAAACAAACATTTAATTCCTCTGATCAAAAATTCATTTCACTTTCCGGATTTAGTTGAATCAACCAATTTGTTTTCTGAGTGCAGTAGATGTCAGGTACTTGGAAATTGCGCAGAATCTTAATGTACTAAGTTTCGAGATTCACCGGAAATAACTCAAAAAGATATGAAAAGTTGGAACCTCTCTACAGTTTCCCCATGATTATTTATTCTTCAAATGATTCCAGCTATTTGACAGTAACCAATTTATTAGTTTCTTCTTCAAGAAATGTCAAAATTCCTACTGCTTGACTCTATTATCCACAATTTCCAAGTTATAAAGAAAAATACTGAATTGGAGATACGAAACCCTTTACAGTGACGAAAAAAAGGAGTTTACTGCACGGAGAGAAATTTTTGTGTCGTGACTACACAAAAAAGTGACAACAGAAATCGTTTTGCTAAGCCAGCAAAAAGATATGCCAAAGTAGCCGATTTGTCAGCCGAACAAAATATACATTAGCGTAACAAAAAGATTTGCTAGCCTAATAAAAAGATTCGTATTGTCACATTTTTATGTCACAACACAGAAATTTCTCTCCGTGTGCAAATTCGCTACATTAAAATAGTTGCAAAACTCAAAGTTCGACTGCATCTTCAAACATACACGATTTTATCTCAAACACATTGACGCGTTTGGTCTTCAAAGTTCCTTAGATTGCAGCATCATGAGTAGTTTCAGCGAGGCTTTAGCCAATACAGGTATTCGCCGATACGGAATGCAAAGTTTATTGGAAAGCTCGTAGCTAGTTCACGTAGTCCCCACTCTGTCTTACGTTCGTCGTCCAAACTCAAACGTCAAGTTTGGATTTAACGGTTAAATTTGTTAAGAGGAGTTGTAATAAGGTTGGACTAAAGTTTGTTCGCTTCTAGCTTGAGTCCCCGCCCTCTGGTGGTCTTCAAAGTCTTTCATCGCAATCATATACTCGGTTTGCTTCTGTCCCTCTCAACTCATTCGTTCCTACTTCCGTTTCTTCTCTTTATTCGCAATCGGAACTCTCTACTTCATTTTCACTCATGGTCTTCTTGTGTTTCTCCGTCGCTCCTTCTTGCATTCGGATTCTCAGAGCTTTTCTAGCTTTCATAGAGGAAAGAGCACCTCAGTCGTCACCACGCTTGCTTACATTAAATTCAACTGCAGAATTTCTCGGTCTCTTGTACTTTCTAGCTCTATTCTTGTTCCTCTAGTAAACACTTCTACTTCCTCTCTATATTTCTGTCTCTCTCTCAGCTCTCACTCGCGCCGTAAACCGCAATTTACGGAGAAAACGTCCGCACAGACGACACGACTGCTGCCGCGCGTTTTCTCGATTCGAAAATCCGATTATACGCTCGGCTTAATTGAAAGTACCTACAACGACGACGCCGGTGACGACGTTGACGTCGACGCCGATGAAAAGCATGGCTTTTCTCGTGGTTCTGCATTATTATAGCTCGTTAACGAATAGGTGTGCTTCTCGCTTCATTGCCGCTCGACTTGGTCCACGCCAGCAACCTATCGTTTCATGATAACCCAGATTGAACCACTGCAATTACAGTCCATCGCGTCCACCGCTTTTATCATGATGTGATTCTCGAAATAGGCTACATAGATAGGATTATGTTATTATAATCCTATCCAATAAACCAAATCAACATGTTAGTTCACTGGCACGATCCACACTTTATCAATTTATTTCATTAATTTATCGTTCAATTTTGCTTCCTCATACAGGAAGCTTTGTTTTCATGAACATTTTTTTTTTTCGAGATTTTTATGTCGGTACACTCTGAATGGGCCAAGATGTCGAGAAAAGTGATTTAGAAAAAATGTCTGTGTATGTGTGTGTGTGTGTGTGTGTGGATGTTACACGATCGAAAAATGTAAACCTTCATAACTCGGGAATGCCTTGAGATATCAAGCTGAAATTTGGACCATAGATAGAGGGATCAAGCCTCATCGTTCATACAGATTTTTGTTAAAATTCACTGCATCTTTAAATTTTTACGCGTTTTTTAATTTTTTGAAAAATGTCTGTTTACGCGATAACTCTTTCAATTTTCGAGATATTGATCTTAAAATTGGTATGAATGTGAGCTTTCATACGCCGGTGATCGCTATTGAATTTGGTTAAGATCGGTTGAACCGTTAAAATTTAATGATGTTTTGAATTTTTCAAAAAATTGACATTATCGCTCTATTGTAACTTTTGCAAAACGTAAGATAGCGAGCTCAAATTTTGTATATAAATGAAACAATATTCAGCCATTATACATGTATAATTTAGTGACGAACGGTATGAAATTTTTGATTTTATGGAATGTTGAATTATTTTTAAAAATATACATTATCACATTCACTTTCGGAAATGCTCTAATAATCACGAAATAACGTAATAACGAAATAGAAAAAGCGTATCCGCAACATGTATATTTATCTAATTAAAACAAGGATGCAAAGTAGAACCTTGCACATTGCTTCCTCATTATTTTTCGCGTTTTACAAAGCTTTCTCTATGAGGAAGCCAAAAATTGAATAACATACTTCCTCAAAGAGGTAGCTTTGTAAAACGCGAAAAATAATGAGGAAGCAATGTGCAAGGTTCTACTTTGCATCCTTGTTTATATGTTATTTGAGTATTATTCTTTTTTCCGAGGAATAATTTTATACAATGGGTATGATAATATGACATATTTTTAGATTAAGATATTTACATATTCTTGCATTAATAAACGAGGATCCTTGCAATTAGCAAATTAATTGTAGACATCGTCTGGCGTTTTGATTTTTTTTTTCATTTAAATCGGTAGGTTAAGTGATATCGCTTAAAAAGCTGATTTATCGGTATCAAAAATTTAATTCGAAGACTTAAAATTTTTATATCATTCTTAGGAGCATGTGGAAAAAAGAGTAAGTTCGGAATGTGAAAATGTAGGAATGGGATTTTATAAAATAGTAAATACTGAAATAATGATATTGTATAAAAAATCTCGTACAATTTGTTACTTTCGGATCTGGGAATCCGGGAATCATAATCGTTATAAAAAATTAAATGCAGATTTCGATTTAGCGTCGTTTAGTTGATCTCTAGATAGTTTTCGTTTTTCAATCAACTATCATTAAATTATAGAATAAATTGATCTAATTCGTATACAAATATGTATTTAAAACTGCTTTGGGTCGATTTTCTTCGTCTTCAGTTTGTTTGTCACTAAATCTGGGAACTTTTCGCAATTAATTGCAATTGCAGTTAAGAATTTTGTTCGACTTTAGATATTCCTGGCTGCATTGAACCGCTTAAGTTGGTGAACCACAAGAATCTTCAGTGGTATTGTGTGCCAAGGAAATTCGCAAATCCGCCTCTTACGTCGTTACTCGCAAGGGCAGAGTGGGAAGAAGAAAGAAAGAGGATTCTGCGGAGCAGCTGATCCACAGGATAGAACAAATTGGCGAACAAGTTGGACGAAACTACGCGAGCAGAAAGTATCGGAGAAACTGTGAGCTCTGTCCCTCGTTAAACTTTACTACACTTTTTTTTTTTATCCTTCTCTCATTCACTCTCGCCATCGTCCTCATTCGTTCGTTCACTTTTGTTTCCTCTTTAGTTCTCATTCAGGTACTCTTATACAAATTGAATCGATTATTGGATCCCGAAGGACGAAGAAAACCCGTCAACTCTTCATTCTTGTTAATCCTATGACTTTTTATTACACGATAAATGAGCACCACGTCCGAGTTATCATAAAGCTCACTTTTTCAGCTCTTTCCCATGTAGAAATCAGTCTGGGCGTCCCAGTTTGAAACTCGATCCTGGTCGGAATTGGCTCAGGTTTCCATAAATGGATTATCCAACTTGGAAACCGAATAGATCCCAAATAGATTTCCGGTTACGCACTCGATGATAGTTTATCATCGATTAGGATTTTCTAGGGTTGCCCTAAGAGAGTCGTCCTATTTATAATCGGGATGGATTCCGGATCGGGACCCAATTCTGAACGAGGAGTTGTATTACCGTGCATCGGGATTTGTTAGGGTTACCCTAAGAGGGGTTCTACTTGGATTCTGAATAGAATCCGGATCGTCTTCCCCTTACTCAACGATTTGTGCGGAACTAATTTTACTTCACCCTTTATGCAGTAATATGTTGTAGAATACACGTACGAAAAACTTTTCCTTAACTCGCGTGATTGTAACAACGTGTGCGGTTCATGTGTCCCCAGACGCGTTCTCGTCGCTGCCTATGCGGAAATTTCGACAGAGATTCAGCTGGAATCAGCTTGGTATTCCCATCTTTCGACAAGGATCCAGGTGGATCCCGCCTAGCATGCCCATCTAACGGCTGGAATCCTGTCAGCCATCGGATCGGATCCCAGTTCGAGATCCCGATCGGAATCCAGTTTCCGCGCGTTACATTCCATGTCTGGAATCCGATCCGATGACCGACTGGAATCCGACCGGAAGATGGGAATACCAGGCAGGATCCAGCTGGATCTCTGCCGAAATTTCTGCTTGGGTTCTCACAAAATACAGATATCGTGCCAAATAGAGTTCAACTTTCTACATTTATATATTCATACATATATAAATCATATTATAAGGTACAAAGATATATTACAGACTGCATTTACTCAAGTAATCCTCTCACCAAGCAATATCCACACTTTACTGTAGCTTCATCATCCGCGATGATTCGTCGGAATCGTCCAATCTTGTAGGAAGGGAGAAATTTGCAAACTGACACGAAATATCTTCTGGCTCGTTTCACTTTTCGTCTCGCCACTCTGCAGCTGGATGACAAACCAACGACTTTCTTCTCAACCCTTATTACTGTCGACGTCATCTTTTTTGCTCGAGGTCCACCTACTTTTTCTTGAAAATTATGGATACTAGTTTCTCGCCTTCCCCGGGGAAGTCAACGATGCCGAGAAATAGAGCAGAACCCCGTCTGCTGTTTCTCCCTTTTCCCTTTTAAGGTCATAGCATTTTTGTGCTTCTCATACGGTAACAAGTGCGCGCTACGGTTTTGGTCACATATCTTCTCCAAAAAATTCTGGGTCAAATAGGTCGAGAATAATTCACGCCCTCCATATCCTGGAGATTATTTGCTGGATCAAAATAACACTTGCCAGATCCTGAAATATATACATATATCAACGTGAAATAATCGTGGAATAATAAGACATTTTTTACTTCCGACTGCACGCCGAAATAAAAGACAGTTTTGTGTTTAGTGGTGATCTGCTGATCGATGCAGTCGCTAATATTCTCGAAAAAAGAAAAAAATTACTTGACCAAATGTTACATACAGATTCTGGCTGTAGGTGCTTTGGTTTTAGGTTATATTTCCGTGCAATAAACTCATTTATCGGAGAGTTCAAGCTTATTCCAATTAGAATCACATTTAACAGATTAAAAAGTTGCAAAGTAGAAGTTTGCAAATTGCTTCCTCATTAATTTTCATTTTTCACAAAGCCACTTCTATGGGAAAGCGTATTTATTAATTTTGGCTTCCTCATAGAGGAAGCTTTATAAAAAAATGAAAATGAATGAGGAAACAATGTGCAAAATTCTACTTAGTAACTTTTATTCGTTACCTATATAGTTCCTGAAAAATTCAACATCACGTAAAATCCGAACTGCTTTATCGATCACGACCAAATTTGGTAGGTAACAGCCCTGAATGTTATTTTTCATCAGTAGAAAATTTCATTTGATTTGGTGATATTTGACGTGAGTTACAAAAAACCGAATATTTTTCGAAAACTTCAAAATCCCATAAAAACCGAACTTTTTTTACAGATTTATTCCAAATTCAATACCGATCCTCCTTTAACATAGTTTTATTCATAACAAATTATTTAGCCTAATAACTAGAAATTTTCCGAAAATTGCAAAGTCAAATAAAATTTGAACGTATTTTAAAATTTTTTAAAAAATTACCCCAAACGCAGTTCTTGAGATATGTAAGTTTGAATTTCGAATGACGGCCACACACATACACATCCATCCATCCATTTTTTCTAAACCATTTTTCTCGACATTTTAGACCATTTTGAGTGACATAAAAAACTCGTCAAAAAAAATTTCCTACAAAAGCAAAGATTCCTCTGTAAGGAAGCAAAAACTGTGTTTAGCTCTATCTCACTATCCACATAATTGCGTTCTGAGGTTGTCGAAAGAAATAGTCGTATTCATTTAACCTGTTTAACCCGTTACATAATTAAATGCATATCAATATAATTTAATTCACATTATAATTCGATGGTATTTCTTCACCATGTCGAACTATTAAAAAATCATTTTGTTAGCAACTTTTATTCGTTACCTATATAGTTCGTGAAAAATTCAACATCACGTAAATTATAAACCGCTTTACCGATCACGTCCAAATTTGGTAGGTAACAGCACTGAATGTTATTTTTCATCAGTAGAAAATTTCATTTGATTTGGTGATATTTGACGTGAGTTACAAAAAACCGAATATTTTTCGAAAACTTCAAAATCCCATAAAAACCGAACTTTTTTTACAGATTTATTCCAAATTCAATACCGATCCTCCTTTAACATAGCTTTATTCATAAAAAATTATTTAGCCTAATAACTAGATATTTTCCGAAAATTGCAAGGTCAAATAAAATTTGAACGTATTTTTAAATTTTTTCGAAAATTACCGCAAAAGCAGTTCTTGAGATATGTAAGTTTGAATTTCGAGTGACGGTCACACACATACACATCCATCCATCCATTTTTTCTAAACCATTTTTCTCGACATTTTAGACCATTTTGAGTGACATAAAAAACTCGTAAAAAAAAATTTCCTACAAAAACAGATTCCTCTGTAAGGAAGCAAAAACTGTGTTTAGCTCTATCTCACTATCCACATAATTGCGTTCTGAGGTTGTCGAAGGAAATAGTCGTATTCATTTAACCTGTTTAACCCGTTACATAATTAAATGCATATCAATATAATTTAATTCACATTATAATTCGATGGTATTTCTTCACCATGTCGAACTATTAAAAAATCATTTTGTTCTCATTGTAATACCGAACAAAGTATAAGCCTCTACGAGAGATTAGTTGCGTGAATGCGGGTAGTAGGAAATTTGCCGCAAGAGCATCTATTAAACGTCGAGCAATTTGTCGCGTTAATTAGGCGTGTAACAAGGCGACGTGAGCTCCTGCGGGATCTTTCGTTCGCCGACACTCGTTATCGAGAACTGCTCAGCATCGCCATTCCAGCAGCAGCAATAATGCTACCAGAAGCTACAACAGCAACTATCTCACTTGGCTGTATGTAATACAGCATGAGCGTCGACGTACCGGCTCATTAGCTCATTACTCGTGCGCGTTCTTACGCCTCAACGTCCTCCTCTCATAGGAGCATCAACGCGGAGCAAAACTAATACCAATGCAACAACAACAACACCACCACTCGACGACGATCATCAGCACAGCGTACCGCAAATCGAAACGTGGGCGAGCGGTAACTCGCAAATCATACTCGAGGGATCGCCCGAACGAGATTCCGATGGTTATACGAGACGAGAGCTGGTACATAGGATGAGCTCTCTCGTTGGCATATAACGTGTACCGCAATGCGTTGATGCTAAGCTATGCCATGGGTTTGCTGCTGTAACGCTCGTCGTTCAATTTGCATCTCGCACCTCGTCTACCACGATCACAAACGATCGACATTATTCTTCGAGGTGTGCAAGCACCTTTACGCATATCATTTATCAGTTTAAAGTACGCGTGAGCAAGATTCTTATCCGACTATATATAGAGACGCATAATTTTCAATAGGCTTTTTTTTTCTTTCTTTTTTGTTGCGGGTAGATTATATCGGAAATTATGATCAGTAAGAGCGTTCGATAGGCGTGGGAACTTTGAATGATTCGTTGTCTAGTTTCTTGCTGTTCATTTACATCTTGTTTTATATTATATAAATAAGAATGTGAAAAATTAAGCTGGTGGAAATAATAATTTTAGGCAAAGTTCTTGCATGTTTGTGGAGCAGAACTTGGAAGGCGGGAAATGATCCGCGTGAAAGTTATTAGGTATCAGTGATGGGCACTTTTCGAATGAAAATGTATTCAGAATACTTTTTCATTTGAAGAACTATCAATAATTCGCAATTAAATTAAATTATGTTAAATTACATTTGCAATGAAATCCAATAATGTGATTTTTTTTGTTATTTAAGAAAATGATAACGCTTGTACAATTTTCTTAGAGTTACTTTATAAGTTATTTAGAGCAAAATGTATTTTGAATACAATTTTATTCGAATTTAGCCCAATCCTGTTAGGTGTTTAGCACTGCGATAAAAATTATAAAAATGCCTCTCAATATATCTGCCTTTGATTATTTTGGTATTTCAAGATTTTAGTGATTTTCACGATACTAGAAATTCATGACATTTGTACAAATGACTCGTTTATATTTAAAAAATAATCGCTTATATTGTATTATTTCATACAGACGAATAGAATCTCTATGATTTTATCTTTATGTTTCGTATGATGATTGGTTTTCCGACTCGTACCACTGTACACTGTTAAAAATATTTTGAAAATTAATATATGTATTGGAAGTTCTTTTTCAGATACAGTATATTAAATTTCATTTAATTTAATTACATTACATTAATTTAATTTCATTACAGTATATTAAATTTCATTACAGTATATTAAATTTCATTTAACCTGTATATTAAATTTCATTTAATATACAGGTTATATTAAAAAATATGTATATTAAATGAAATTTAATATACAGATATGTCGTAAAATTCCAATAATTATATTACAAACACAAGTTTTATAAAAAATTTAGTATTGTATTTTTAATACAGACGAATAGAATCTCTATGATTTTATCTTTATGTTTCGTATGATGATTGGTTTTCCGACTCGTACCACTGTACACTGTTAAAAATATTTTGAAAATTAATATATGTATTGAAAGTTCTTTTTCAGATACAGTATATTAAATTTCACTTTATATACAGATATATCGTAAAATTCCAATAATTATATTAGAAACACAAGTTTTATGAAGAATTTAGTATACTGTATATTAATTTTACAACAATTTTTTTTGTATATTAATTAACATTTGTGTATTACATTTAATATACGCGTACCCGCAAAAAAAACTTTATGTTAATTTTCATACAAAAATGTCTAACAGTGTAAACAAGTCGTCAAATTTCCACTACATTAATTGTCCCTGGGTTAATTATAACATTTGCAAGATAAAAGCAGGAAACCAATTATTCGTTTTACATATTGGATTGATTTGTTTCTGTATCGTTCCATATACACATCCTCGCGCGGTATAGTAATGACATTTGAGCACAAATATAAATATATTACCAAGTATCTAGTTCAATATCCACTTTTGTAATGACCCAAATAAAAAAGTTATATATAGTCCGACATATGGAATTGGGCATATTTAGTCTGTGTAAATTCTATATACAATCCATACGCAATTTATATATAAGATCACTTGTAAAATTGGGTTTATGTATAAATTGTATATAGATTTTATAAAAACTATATACGCCCAATTCTATGTGTAAAACTATATATATTTTTTATATACTCTATACATAATTTTTTTACTTGGGGATGGTCTAAAATCTTTAATTGTACCACATACAAATGCTACACTGTAAACAATTTTTTTTTAAATCTTAATAGTTCTCTGATCCATATATAGTATATTAATTTACAGATACACTCGTCATTAACAAATACAATATTGGTATATTAAAATGAAGATTACAATACTCACGCACTGTAATTTTCAAATACTTGTATCGAAGAATTTTCATAATATCCTAAAAATTTACAATAAAAGTATATTAATATAGAATTCATATACCCGTTTCGTAAATCTCATATCGTTCTGTATATTAAATTCTCTTGTATTTTTAACAGTGTAGCAAGTATATTATGGCACGTTTTATTATTTTTATAGTAGAACTCACTATATTTAGCAAGTTGTCACATTTATTTTTATCAGTGTGTAGGTACGTAGAAAACACTGTAAATGCGTAAAACAGTGACTAGAATGTAAAGGAAGTCGAACTACACTTCGTAACACACTTGGATTTACCGTGACGTCGAACTCCTGCAACGAGGAGTGCTAGATTGCTCTCTCCATCATTAATTAACTGCGGCAGAATCCAGGAGGTGGAGGAGCGCGAGACGAGCGCCGGGTTAGTTGGATTTTCCCTGCAAGGCAACGATACCCCAGCAGCAGCAGCAGCAGTACGGACGTCGGGATAATCGCACGTCCGACAGAGAAAGAGAGAGAGAGCCAGTTTCGGCTTTCCTCTGCGGGATATATCAAAGCTGCTAGTATACGGTGTCCGGTTACCTATGTGTAGGGTTTCGTTTTCGGTTCGAAACGGCAATCGGAGCTGTCCCCAGCACGCTCTCTCGGAATTCTCTAACGCTCATTCGCCAGCCCTGATCGCGTCGAGCCATAGCTTCTCCCCGACACGACGGGGAGAGAAGCGGACACCGATTACGCAAATGTCCGGAGGACTCACGACAGGCTATCAGCCTGACACGAGCCGGGGTCCGTGCCTCCAAATTTGTGCCTATCAGTGTCTATCGTACGCATACTCCGAGGCATTCACGCGTGCGTAAACGCACAATCGTATTAGGTATGCACAGAGAGAGGCGACGAAAATTGTGCGTGTAATCACGACGTACCTCACCCCCCTATTTGCAATGGACCTCACACGATTGTAATTTCAGAATTGCAGCTATATGCATATATGAGGCATTCTTTATCAACTGGGCCAATTTTTTCGGTCGGCCTTTCGGATTGTTTTTTAAAAATTTGTTCGTTTGTTGTGGCTATTTGAGATGGGTGTCTGTGATTTTTTTTCAGATTTTTAAAAGACGCCGTTTAGGGTTTACTTTTTTTAATATCAATATATCGCAGGAAATATTGGACACAAAGAATTTTTAGGAATATTAACTTTTTCATTTTCCATCTACTTTCGAGTGATGCGAAAGTCATAATTTTTCCAATGGAATAAAGTCCTTTTTTCACAAAAAAAAAAAAATAATAATAATAATATTGTTTTTTTATTTTTTAAAGAAAAATACACTTTTGCTTCTGGTCTCAATTTTACAAGGTATTTCGCATTGTATGAAGATTCTGAGAAAAAAATCCCAAAGTGGCACCTTCAATTCTTAGGCAGTAAAAATATTAAAAATTAAAATTTAAAAATTTATAATTTTTTTCTTGTATAAGAATCAGAGCCATTTTAGAATTTTTTTCTCAGAATCTTCTACCAAGAATGGTTAACAATTGATTCAATAACTCCTTTTTTCGTATATTAATGACAGAATACATTTTTTCAAAACCGTTTGGCGTCGTTCGGAAATATCAATTACAAGATCTTTTGGACATGTAATAAAGAGTAAATTATACGAGTTGTGTTACATAAAACTAAGAAATTAATTTCCAGTAACTCAGCAAACATTTTACACTCAGATCATACGATGCTGTTTTAAATGAGGAAACTTGATTTTAATTTACAAGTTATTTTTACTTTATATTTAACGTAACTTATTTTAAAAAAATCTTTTTATAATAGAAATCGATAATATAATGAAGAATTAAATGTAAATTGTCAAAATCAACGATTCAAACTACAGAAATAATAGATTCTCAATTAACTCAATTTTTTTTAAATCACTTTCCTTTGAATATCTAATTTCCAAGAAAAGCAACTTCATTTCAAATGTTGAGAAAGAAACAAGTAGAAAAGATTCGAGAGGAAAAATGGAACACGGTTTATCTGAGTAGTCGAATTGTGGAAATTTTGAATATTTCTACGGAAAATTCGTGTGCAAACCAATAATATCAGTGTGCGTTTGTGCCACTGTACAACTGTGTGTCTGTGTAGAGAAGCTATACGTTCTCCAAAGCGAACATAAATTACGCGCATGGTGTAACCCATAACTCGAGCCACGCGATACATGGAAAATGAACCCATAACCCATCTACTGCTCCCTCTCGCTTTCCTAATGCTTCGACTCTCTCTTGCACACATCCCCTGAAGCCGGGTGATATATGCGCGCCCGTCAGCCGAGAGCCGTGCATAAATCTCGTACTGCGAAGTGCACCCACACACCGCCGAATTAATAGCCTTGACCCCGTGGCTTCTGGCTCCAAGTTACACGTTCTCGAAGACGCTGCGACGACATTTTTGTTTTTTTTTTCGTATCTTACAAGACCCTAATACTTTCGAGTGTTGAACATCCTGACTCTAACCATTAAATATAGGCAATTATAATATTGTAGAGACGTTGACAATAAAAAAAAATGTCCGTCGTGTTTTTAATGTGAAATTTAACACCCATTTTATAACTTTTCCGTAGTGCATCAATAAATTAATTTTTTTTCAACTTTCCATAATTATTTTAATTATATATGTAAAAAAGAAAATACCTTCTTGTTATTTTATTTTCTATTTAACTGATTATTTATATTTACAATGCAGAGTCGAGCTAAATGGAATATGAATTATTTGCTATGATAGGAAAATTAATACTCCGCTTCAAGTATTAAATATTGAAAAAAATTTTCAAGTATTAAGTATTAAAAAAAGTATTAGCTTTCGATTTATAAATAATTTGGATCTCTTGGACATTATTCAAGACACTTTTAATATTTGGGAAATATTGTTCTCATACTTCCATTTTTGCGCGGGTTCTAAGTCCATTAAGGGAAAAAAAATGCAAAGCCCGCGAGAAGCACGAAATATTTCTAAGTCCAGGAGATCCAAATTATTTATAAATCGAAAGCTAATACTTTTTTTTAATACTTAATACTTGAGAATTTTTTTCAATATTTAATACTTAAGACTTGACCTAATCAATCAATATTTAATACTAATAGCCTTGACCCCGTGGCTTCTGGCTCCAAGTTATATGTTCTCGAAGACGCTGCGACGACATTTTTCTTTTTTTTTCGTATCTTACAAGACCCTAATACTTTCGAGTGTTGAACATCCTGACTCTAACCATCAAATATAGGCAATTATAATATTGTAGAGACGTTGACAATAAAAAAAAATGTCCGTCGTGTTTTTAATGTGAAATTTAACACCCATTTTATAACTTTTCCGTCGTCGACAATCACAATAGTGCATCAATAAATTATTTTTTTTAACTTTCCATAATTATTTTAATTATATAAAAAAAAGAAAGTACCTTCTTGTTATTTTATTTTCTATTTAACTGATTATTTATATTTACAATGCAGAGTCGAGCTAAATGGAATATGAATTATTTGCTATGATAGGAAAATTAATACTCCGCTTCAAGTATTAAATATTGAAAAAAATTTTCAAGTATTAAGTATTAAAAAAAGTATTAGCTTTCGATTTATAAATAATTTGGATCTCTTGGACATTATTCAAGACACTTTTAATATTTGGGAAATATTGTTTTCATACTTCCATTTTTGCGCGGGTTCTAAGTCCATTAAGGGAAAAAAAATGCAAAGCCCGCGAGAAGCACGAAGTATTTCTAAGTCCAAGAGATCCAAATTATTTATAAATCGAAAGCTAATACTTTTTTTTTAATACTTAATACTTGAGAATTTTTTTCAATATTTAATACTTAAGACTTGACCTAATCAATCAATATTTTATACTAATAGCCTTGACCCCGTGGCTTCTGGCTCCAAGTTACACGTTCTCGAAGACGCTGCGACGACATTTTTGTTTTTTTTTTTTCGTATCTTACAAGACCCTAATACTTTCGAGTGTTGAACATCCTGACTCTAACCATTAAATATAGGCAATTATAATATTGTAGAGACGTTGACAATTTAAAAAAAATGTTCGTCATGTTTTTAATGTGAAATTTAACACCCATTTTCTAACTTTTCCGTCGTCGACAATCACAATAGTGCATCAATAAATTAATTTTTTTTTCAACTTTCCATAATTATTTTAATTATATATAAAAAAAAGAAAATACCTTCTTGTTATTTTATTTTCTATTTAACTGATTATTTATATTTACAATGCAGAGTCGAGCTAAATGGAATATGAATTATTTGCTATGATAGGAAAATTAATACTCCGCTTCAAGTATTAAATATTGAAAAAAATTTTCAAGTATTAAGTATTAAAAAATGTACTAGCTTTCGATTTATAAATAATTTGGATCTCTTAGACATTATTCAAGACACTTTTAATATTTGGGAAATATTGTTTTCATACTTCCATTTTTGCGCGGGTTCTAAGTCCATTAAGGGAAAAAAATGCAAAGCCCGCGAGAAGCACGAAATATTTCTAAGTCCAAGAGATCCAAATTATTTATAAATCGAAAGCTAATACTTTTTTTTTAATACTTAATACTTGAGAATTTTTTTCAATATTTAATACTTAAGACTTGAAGCGGAGTATTAACGGAGTATCCTGCAGTCCAATACGACATACTGCGATACTTCGATTTTTTATACTACTTTAATACTTATTAAATACTATTCTAATACTTTCTTTTTTCCGAGGCTCTATATATAGAGCCTCAGCCGCCATTAACTCAGGCCGCGCCGAGTGTTGGCTTTATTAAGACAAAGATATTAAGTGAACTAAAATAAAGCTGTCTCATTGCATTTGATAAAAATATTATCGATGACCCGGAAATATTTTTTTATAATTTTTTGTTCGATTTTCCGATTTATATAAAACACCATATCTATGGACATTTTATTAAAACGATAGAGAGGAAGCTATAAATTTGTAGATTGCATCTTAAATGCAATCTACAAAATTTCGCAAAGCGAACATCCCAATTTCCCCCATGATATTAGTCACTGACGATGCTCGTCCGATTGCCGGTTCTTATCCAGTATGAAGTTGCCAGTTACGCATATTTTCTCGTTCCCCATTGCTGTGCCTTCGTACTCTCGAGATAACAGCATAAAAAAATGTGGCTTCAGAAGCGAAGTAAGAACGAGGGTTGTCGCGCCGGCCTGAATATATTTACATAACATGCGAACAAGGGAGAAAGAGTGAGTGAGAGGAAAGTCGAAATACTTTGAAAAGTTCCAAAGAGCCCGAGGCAGCCGTGGTCCATGGAAAAACGCGGATATGAAAATATTTCACTTCTCCCCTTCTGCTTCCTCACTTACTTTCCTCGCCCGACTTACACCAATATCATCATACCTTTCCTAGGCGTATTTCAAACTCTTTATTAAAACAGCACGCAAGTAGTTCTTTGCGGTTCATTTCGTCGACGAGGTTACCTCGTGTCGTACAAGTTTTACGACATGTTCCGCCACTCGAGAAACACGTTGTGGCTCAGGGATAAAAGAAAAAAAAAAGAATCATGCGCTTACAGTATTTTCACAATAAACTGTAGAAACTTTTTTCATTTTTGTTTTTTGAGTACTTGACGATGGAACGATATGAAAAACGGTCAATATGAAATAGTGGTTATCATTATTCAATAACTTATCTCATTTAAATGTAAGAACGTAACAAATATTTATGAAATTGTAATATACGCAAAAAAAGTGTAATATAGAAGATTTTAGGATATGAAATATATGCTGGATATATAATATGTATAATATATACGTAATATATGTTGCATATATGCAAATTCACTATAAGATTCAAGATCAAGACGCAATCTTGATCTTGAAATCAGCAAAATATATTTTTAAAAAATGACAATTCATTAATCACTAAAAAATAGTTAAAATAAATAGTTAAATAAGTAATTATAATTGGCGTTATTGAGCTTTGTTGTCCGCATATTGCGGTTCTTGTTTCATTTTTCGTATTGACAGGACTTTGCTATATCAAAACCATGTAAATAAGAGCTTTTGTGCTCTATAATTGCTCTAGCTTTAAGGTATTCGTGTCTTACAAAGAGAAGCACGTATCTTTTAAATAAGATTTTGAAGCGAAAGTATGCGATTAATTACCTCATTCTATGTTTGCCTCGAAATAATAATGAATAATTAACAGACAGCGAGACAAAATAGTCTGAGCCTCGCGATTCTGGACACACTCTGAGATACTTAATGCAATAATATTACACTACACACCTGCAGGAGTTTGCCCTCGAATTATCGTAGAAAATTCGCAGTGAGACTACGAGAGGGGAAGGGTCGTGGCCCGAAGCGCCTTTATTTCATTAGTAGCTGCTGTTACGGCTGCCGGAGTTACGTGTTACATTTTTATAATTAGTTTTTCCGAGGACCGCAGGTCTGGGATTGTACAGATGATGTTGACGGGACAAGAGGGGCGGAAGAAAGATCCACGAAGTGGGAATGGGTAAACGAGAATGCAGGAAGAAGAATAGCAGGAAACTAATGTGAATAAGAGAAAAAGGGTGAAGACACAGCGAGAACGTAGAAGAAAGCTTTTGGCATTCAGTACATGGTGTCTCATCTAAGGTAGATGAAGACAGCATTTTTTTTACGAAAATATACTTTTTAAATAATTTTTTTTACGAAAATATACTTTTCAAATAATTTGTTTAACGAAAATATACACTTTAAATAATTTTTTTTACGAAAATATACTTTTTAAATAATTTTTTTTGCGAAAATATACTTTTTAAATAATTTTTTTAACGAAAATATACATTTTAAATAATTTTTTTTACGAAAATATACTTTTTAAATAATTTTTTTTACGAAAATATAATCTAAATATTTTTTTTAACGAAAATATACTTTTTAGATAATTTTTTTTACGAAAAAATACTTTTTAAATATTTTTTTTAACGAAAATATACTTTTTAAATAATTTTTTTTACGAAATTATACTTTTTAAATTATTTTTTTGCGAAAATATACTTTATAAATTATTTATTTTACGAAAATATAATTTTTAAATAATTTTTTTTACAAAAATATACTTTTTAAATAATTTTTTTTACAAAAATATACTTTTTAAATAATTCTTTTTTACGAAAATTATCGTAAAGGTGTGTAAAAAAAATCACGTTGAGAAATTAATGGTAAATAATGTACTTTACAGACATATGAAATCTTAGAGTTTTCAATAATTGTTACAAATTAAATTGCAATTTTGTATTTTAATTATTTCACATTAACTGTAATTTGTCTTTAAAGTAATTGTAGTATAATAAAATTTTGTTTTTTATTTTACGTGTTATTTTCCCGTTTTCCAAATTAATTTCTACTTCTCTGTAGAAATTTGTTTTTAATCATTATTATTAACGACCCCCGTCATAATAAATGATAACGCGTGTTTACTCTGGCTGAAGCTTTTCTGTACATATTCGTCGAGTACGAAAGAGAGGGCAGGAAGGAATTACGTACTCCAGCTTCACGCCGACTACGTGACATGCAATCCTAATTGCCATTCGCGCTCGTCACGCGTGATTATTTTTTAATTGCCGGGGATTAAGGGAACGCGAAATCTCGCCCTCGCGACTCTCGTTCTCCCTTGTCCTTGTTTCCCGTGCTGGTGCCGCTCGTTTCCCTTATTAACGCCACCTCGTCATCTGTTTGATGTCCGACGTGAGGCAGATTCGTTAATTAATCGGACCTAGAGCCCAGATTTCTGGGTTCCGAGGAAAAAAGAATTTTCCATAAGTACACTGTATGCTACGTGCGTAGTCCTACGTCAACGTGGATGGATAAACCATCCCGCGCAAAAAGGAAAGTATTAAAACCGTATTAAAAAAAATTATGAAAAGTATAATATCTCAAGTATAATCTATTGGACTGATTTAATACTAAAAAGTATCAGAACGTTTTAATAGTTTTCAGGGTCCGAGTCGATATGTCTATGGTTTTCGGTGTCCAGGTATTGAATTTTGAATGAATCCATAAAAAAGTTTGGATTTTATGGGATTTTAAATTTTTCAAAAAATATTCGTTTTGCTCTAATTAACGTAAAATATCACAAAATTAATTGAAATTTTGAACAGACAAAAAATAACATTCAGCACTGCTACTTACCAAATTTGGTCATGATCGGTAAAGCAGTTTGGATTTTACGTGAGTTTGAATTTAAAAAAAAATAACATTTTTTTTATAACTCAGGTCAATTGATAATGCATGAATTGAATCTTTTTATAAATGAAAAATACACGTGAAATAATCACCGTTGCTATGTACCAAATTTGATGCCAATCGATAAGTAGGTTCTGATACAAATACAAATTTCATAATATTTTTATACTTTCAAAAAGCGCTTATTTATTTATATATTTATTGATTTAAAACAAGGATGCAAAGTACAATCTTGCACATTACTTTCTCACAATATTTCGCTTTTTACACACTTCCTCACACCGAGAGAAAAAGTTTCATTGATTCACGGAAATCTTTGCCAATGAAATGAAATACTTGAAATGATTTGAATACTATATTTTCTTTGAATAATCTCAAACTCAATGAAAAGTAGTGACATTGATTCGAAGAAACATTTCTTTAAACCAATCAACCTTTTTCATTGATTTCAAAGATGTCGTCTCTGATTCAATGAAACCTTCTTCTTACCATCTCAAAATTTCAAAACCTATTTTTTCCTGAAGTACGCGGCAGATAAAGCTCAAACTTTGTGAGTATGTAAGGAAGTACGGCAGAAATAGTCTAAGCTTCTGGCTCCTCGAAACTCAAAGCCGTTTGTTCGGGAGAACCGGAAAACAAAAAAGTGAGGTTAGGTGCGAGAGAGAGATCAATGAAAACGTTTCTTTGAACCAGTGAAAACGTCTCTTTAAAGCAATAAAACTGTTTCTTTATTATATGCTCACTAAGTAAATCTTTATTTACAGGCAATGAAATGTTCTCTTTGAAATTTAAATGCACTATTTCATTGAAATCAAAGAAATATTTCAATGAAAAAAAAAAAATCAATCCACCCATTTCTTTGCCGTCAATGAAATCTTTTCTCTCGGTGCATAGCTTTGTAAAAAGCGAAATGTAATGAGGAAGCAATATGCAAGGTTCTACTTTGCATCCTTGTTTTAATACTGTTTTAATACTTTCCTTTTTGCGGGGGATGAGACCAAACAGCGTTCAATAAACTCTCCTGTTACGTTTGTGATGCGTAGGAAGGCAAGCGAGATAACGCGAGGCATCACTTGCGTACCTAACGCTTCTCATACATAGGTATGCATCCTGCGGGGCTGTGCGATAAGCCAAATGGTGTGTGCATTATATGCGATAATAAACGCGATCGATATAGTAACGATAGGGCTGATCAGAGAGTCTCACCAGATGCACTGAATATATGCGGCACTACAGCGTAACGCGTTCACCAATTCTGTGGTAGAGGTATCTGTAGTGTGTACGTACTTGGCAAATCAATGACCACGATTAGGACAATCGATTCGGTGAATTTATGCGTAAACAGAGTGGGTATAGCTAGATGCTGTAGAGATCCATCTACACTGCACTGTACAAGCTCTCAGTGGTAGTTCTGTGCTGGAAATCTAGAAACTGCCTTCACTCCTGGCTATAACCTGCCAATTCCAGAAGGACAATCAAACTCAATCCATAACAAAACTTGGCTCAGCTAACACGGTCTTACTTCAAGAGTGGTCCAATGGTAATCAATGAGAAAGTTATAACTAGATTTAGTCGTTCGCCATATAGATTCTTCACTATTTGAATTAAACGATTTGTTTTCAAAACAAGCTAATGAAATTCAAGGAATTGATAAAAGTCATTTTACAAGGTTTGGAATGTCAGTAATAGTTTGTCAGTTGAAAAAGTTTTTAATTCCAAAGAATTAAAGAAAACAAACCATCACAAAAATTATCCGTTTCCAATAGTGGCGCAATGGTGATCAATGAGAAAGACTTAGGCGTCTTTACACTGGATATACATTCTTCAATCACACTGAGAGAAGAGTTTGTTAACAGTTAACAAATCTTGGTTAAATATGGCGAAATGAACCACTTAGTTATTCTTATTGAATCTCACTTGAGTCAGATAAGATTTGATAACTATTGACAAATGTTAGCGAGCTTCATTCGCGACAAGCAAATTTTATTTAACTCAAGTGAGATTCAATAAGAATAACTAAATGGTTAATTTCGTTATATTTAACCAAGATTTGTTAACTGTCAACAAATGTCAACAAACTTTTCTCTCAGTGCAGCATCCAAATACCTAATCAAGTAAAAAAAATGGTCTATGATCAACAAAACCAAAAATGTTTTCATGGTATAACCACCAACACTGAAAATGATAATAATAATTCTTGCAAACGCTCGTAATCTCTTTCTATTGAAATTATCTACTGAAATTTCTATTAATTATTATCAACGTAGGCTGATAGGAGGTCTTAAATTCAAGCTGTATCTATAGAAGGTATGAACATCGGAATCCAAAGCCCTTGTGCGTCGACGTAAAATAGCTATAGCAAACAAAAAACAATAATGTATGATCAAGAAAACCAAAAATGTTTTCATGGTATAACCGCCAACACTGAAGATGATAATAATAATTCTTGCAAGCGCTTCTAATCTCGTTCAATAATCAACGTAGGCTGATAGGAGGTCTTAAATTCAAGCTGCATCTATAGGACGTATGAACATCGGAATCCAAAGCCCAACATGAGAGCTTGTGCGTCTTCGTGTAATAACTATAGCAAACAAAAAACAATAATCTATGATCAACAAAACCAAAAATGTTTTCATGATATAACCGCCAACACTGAAAATGATAATAATAATTCTTGCAAACGCTTCTAATCTCTTTCAATAATCAACGTAGGCTGATAGGAGGTCTTAAATTCAAGCTGCATCTATAGGACGTATGAACATCGGAATCCAAAGCCCAACATGAGAGCTTGTGCGTCTTCGTGTAATAACTATAGCAAACAAAAAACAATAATCTATGATCAACAAAACCAAAAATGTTTTCATGGTATAACCGCCAACACTGAAAATGATAATAATAATTCTTGCAAACGCTTCTAATCTCTTTCAATAATCAACGTAGGCTGATAGGAGGTCTTAAATTCAAGCTGCATCTATAGGAGGTATGAACATCGGAATCCAAAGACCAACATGAGAGCTTGTGCGTTGACGTGTAATAGCTATAGCAAACAAAAAACAATAATCTATGATCAACAAAACCAAAAATGTTTTCATGGTATAACCGCCAACACTGAAGATGATAATAATAATTCTTGCAAACGCTTCTAATCTCTTTCAATAATCAACGTAGGCTGATAGGAGGTCTTAAATTCAAACTGCATCTATAGGAGGTATGAACATCGGAATCCAAAGCCCAACATGAGAGCTTGTGCGTCGACGTGTAATAACTATAGCAAACAAAAAACAATAATCTATGATCAACAAAACCAAAAATGTTTTCATGGTATAACCGCCAACACTGAAGATGATAATAATAATTCTTGCAAACGCTTCTAATCTCTTTCAATAATCAACGTAGGCTGATAGGAGGTCTTAAATTCAAACTGCATCTATAGGAGGTATGAACATCGGAATCCAAAGCCCAACATGAGAGCTTGTGCGTCGACGTATAATAGCTATAGCAAACAAAAAACAATAATCTATGATCAGCAAAACCAAAAATGTTTTCATGGTATAACCGCCAACACTGAAACTGATAATAATAATTCTTGCAAACGCTTGTAATCTCTTTCAATAATCAACGTAGGCTGATAGGAGGTCTTAAATTCAAGCTGCATCTATAGGAGGTATGAACATCGGAATCCAAAGCCCAACATGAGAGCTTGTGCGTCGACGTATAATAGCTATAGCAAACAAAAAACAATAATCTATGATCAGCAAAACCAAAAATGTTTTCATGGTATAACCGCCAACACTGAAACTGATAATAATAATTCTTGCAAACGCTTGTAATCTCTTTCAATAATCAACGTAGGCTGATAGGAGGTCTTAAATTCAAGCTGCATCTATAGGAGGTATGAACATCGGAATCCAAAGCCCAACATGAGAGCTTGTGCGTCGACGTGTAATAACTATAGCAAACAAAAAACAATAATCTATGATCAACAAAACCAAAAATGTTTTCATGGTATAACCGCCAACACTGAAAATGATAATAATAATTCTTGCAAACGCTTGTAATCTCTTTCAATAATCAACGTAGGCTGATAGGAGGTCTTAAATTCAAACTGCATCTATAGGAGGTATGAACATCGGAATCCAAAGCCCAACATGAGAGCTTGTGCGTCGACGTGTAATAACTATAGCAAACAAAAAACAATAATCTATGATCAACAAAACCAAAAATGTTTTCATGGTATAACCGCCAACACTGAAGATGATAATAATAATTCTTGCAAGCGCTTCTAATCTCTTTCAATAATCAACGTAGGCTGATAGGAGGTCTTAAATTCAAGCTGCATCTATAGGAGGTATGAACATCGGAATCCAAAGCCCAACATGAGAGCTTGTGCGTCGACGTGTAATAGCTATAGCAAACAAAAAACAATAATCTATGATCAACAAAACCAAAAATGTTTTCATGGTATAACCGCCAACACTGAAGATGATAATAATAATTCTTGCAAACGCTTCTAATCTCTTTCAATAATCAACGTAGGCTGATAGGAGGTCTTAAATTCAAGCTGCACCTATAGGAGGTATGAACATCGGAATCCAAAGCCCAACATGAGAGCTTGTGCGTCGACGTGTAATAACTATAGCAAACAAAAAACAATAATCTATGATCAACAAAACCAAAAATGTTTTCATGGTATAACCGCCAACACTGAAGATGGTAATAATAATTCTTGCAAACGCTTCTAATCTCTTTCAATAATCAACGTAGGCTGATAGGAGGTCTTAAATTCAAGCTGCATCTATAGGACGTATGAACATCGGAATCCAAAGCCCAACATGAGAGCTTGTGCGTCGACGTGTAATAACTATAGCAAACAAAAAACAATAATCTATGATCAACAAAACCAAAAATGTTTTCATGGTATAACCGCCAACACTGAAGATGATAATAATAATTCTTGCAAACGCTTCTAATCTCTTTCAATAATCAACGTAGGCTGATAGGAGGTCTTAAATTCAAACTGCATCTATAGGAGGTATGAACATCGGAATCCAAAGCCCAACATGAGAGCTTGTGCGTCGGCGTATAATAACTATAGCAAACAAAAAACAATAATCTATGATCAACAAAACCAAAAATGTTTTCATGGTATAACCGCCAACACTGAAAATGATAATAATAATTCTTGGAAACGCTTGTAATCTCTTTCAATAATCAACGTAGGCAGATAGGAGGTCTTAAATTCAAACTGCATTTATAGGAGGTATGAACATCGGAATCCAAAGCCCAACATGAGAGCTTGTGCGTCGACGTATAATAGCTATAGCAAACAAAAAACAATAATCTATGATCAGCAAAACCAAAAATGTTTTCATGGTATAACCGCCAACACTGAAACTGATAATAATAATTCTTGCAAACGCTTGTAATCTCTTTCAATAATCAACGTAGGCTGATAGGAGGTCTTAAATTCAAGCTGCATCTATAGGAGGTATGAACATCGGAATCCAAAGCCCAACATGAGAGCTTGTGCGTCGACGTGTAATAGCTATAGCAAACGTTTGTACTAGGACAGGGTGGAAATGCTCTGTGGTTGAATTGGTGGATCCGTCATCAACCAGGGAGACGATGACGACTCCGGAACGTCGTCTCCGCCGGATCCCAGTTATGTCTGTCTCTGTATCTACGTCTCTCAGCGCAGAGACGCGATGTCGAGTCTCTAGAGTCGTGGCTAATGAGCCGCTCGACGCTTTGACGCTCCTCGCCCTGTCCGCACTACTTCATGCATGTCAACCACCGTATTGCGTATGTGGTACGTGTGTTTATGCACATGCAGCTTGTGAAATCGCACACGCATGTGGGAGTTCACCTTTCACATACATTCTTGACGGTACTCAGAGATAGCAATAATTAATATCGGTGTATATGCCAAGAGTTGAAGAAAGAGGGTTGACTCCTTTGCTGGCTTTGAAGCCAGCTGCTGGTGTAATGCGGCGTCGACGACTACGACGACGACGACCAAGACCAAGACGATGAGGTGGCCAGCTTCTGAGTGACGTTAATGCGCCACCGAAACCGCGTGTGACTTCCTCTTTCTCACTTTCACGACCTTTGCTATGCCACGCGATGAGGTATACGATATATACATGCTCCCTCAGACACAAACATACATCCTCGTCTAAAACCAGCTCTTTTCAACACGCAGTAGTTGCGTACGTAGATACTGCAGTGAATCAAGAGCGTCTTCGCTTCTCTTCTCTGACGTTCGGTTCATCCTTATTACGCGCATGCAGATACGAATATCAGACACGATGACAGACTGGAGAATCTTTGATTTATAGTCGCGTTCTCTCATACTCGGATTTTCTTTTCGGTTCGCTGCAGTGGATGCATCATTTATGTCCATAATAATCGCATTATCAATCTATCCGGTTGCAACTTCGGAATAGATGGCTCTTCATAGTACACTACATTGGAAAGGTTGTGATTTAAATATTAAGTCAATTCGGGGATATCGAATTTAATAATCATATTATCAAATTTTCGATACGAAAAGGAGATATTTTCGTGATGATGCGGTGACAAAGAAATCGTCGATAGTTTCACGAGACTTCGGTATAGATGGCTCTCCATAATTTACGACATTGGTAAGGTTGGGATTTAAATATTTAGTAAATGCGGGGATATCGAATTTAATAATCATATTATCAAATTTTCGATTCGAAAAGGAGATATTTTCGTGATGATGCGATGATAAAGAAATCGTCGATAGTTTCGCGAGACTTCGAAATAGATGGCGCTCCATAATTTACTACATTGGAAAGGTTGTGATTTAAATATTAAGTAAACTAAGAAATTTTCCATTGGAAAATTCGATATTTTTGTGATGATCCAGTGATAAAGAAATCGTCGTCTGAGTGAATAATATCGAGTGTTTATCTTATTTTTATTCAATATCAAAGATGGCTGAAACGAAATACAAAATCTGATCATTCCGTGACATTGATTTTTTTTTCATTGATTTCAACGAAATATTTCTTTGATTTCAATAAAATAGTGCATTTGAATTTCAAAGACTACATTTCACACGGAAAAAAAGGCTTGGTTGGAACAACCAAGTGCCGTGGTTATATATGCGCCAGACAATTAATTAGTTAGACCAACCAAGTCACTTGGTTAGCTTACCAAGTGACTTGGTTAGTCCAACCAAGAAATTAGTTAGACCAAACAAGTTATTTGTTAGGCTGCCAATTGCTTGGTTGGTCTAATCAAGTCACTTGGTTAGCTTACCAACCAAGTTATTTGTTAGGCTACCAATTTCTTGGTTGGTCTAACCAAGAAATTGGTAGCCTAACAAATAACTTGGTTGGTCTAACCAATTAATTGTCTGGCGCATATATAACCAAGGCACTTGGTTGTTCCAACCAAGCCTGTTTTTCCTTGCACTGCCTGTAAAGAAACATTTACTTACGGAGCATATATTAAAGAAACAGTTTCATTGTTTTTAAGAGACGATTTCATTCATTCAAAGAGAATGTCTCTCTCGCACCTAACCTCACTTTTTGTTTTCCGGTTCTTCCGAACGAACGGCTTTGAGTTTCGAGGAGCCAGAAGCTTAGCCTATTTTTGCCGTACTTCTGCACATTCTCTCAAAATTTAAGCTTAATCCACCGAGTACTTTAAGAAAAAATGGATTTCGAAATTTTGAGCTGTCAATGAAAAAGGTTTATTGGTTTAAATAAATATTTCTTCGATTCAATGTAACTACTTTTCATTGAGCTTGAGATCATTCAAAGAAAAGATACTATTGAAAGTCAAGTATTTCATTTCATTGGCCAAGATTTCCGTGAATCAATGAAACTTTTTCTCTCGGTGTGCTTAAAATATTAGTTACTTTTTTTCCCGTTCTGTGAATTCGGGATTTCCATAAGAGGATCCATATACTCAATTTGCGATAGCATAAATTAGCTGCCATTACAAAAAATGATTTATTATCGATTTTTGTTTTCCTTTCTTGTTTTTATCAATCAAGTACTCGGTCAAAAGTCGTTCAAATCGATGACGTTTAAATATATATAATAAATTTCACTTGAATTATTATCTCACAAAAAGTAGATCCTTTTCATCATGGTTTGTAAGTAATAACTTTAAGACTACAACTTTTCAGGATACTGTTTAAAGCTGACTTTCTCTGCTCGTAAAGTCGTCACTCGTCGAAAAGTCGTCTTCAAAGAGTTCTCAATTCATTCCTATACAATCCCTTTCTATCTTTTTTTTTCGCCGCACCTCGTCGAGGAAAATATCCGCAACCTTGTCGCGGCTGTCTACGATCGTGAGCTTTGATTCGGAACGAAGTTTCTTTCCGTATGCGGCTGAGATGTGCGGCAAAAGTCCGGGCCGTGAGTTACGATCGTCTGGGAGGCGCTGAGAAGTCGTCGAGTTCGCGCGATTCACTGCATCAGAGACGAGTATTTCCCGTTGCTTGGGTTTTACATGAAAGAACAGCAGCACCGTGTGAGGTCCCGTGCTATGAAGAAGACGAAGAAGCGAACGCGTGCTGGACCGTCGCGCACACATAACTCGTTCCATTATTCGCTTTGCGGCAATGTTGGGGATGCGCGTCGGCGTCAGCAGACTCGTCGCGAGACGCCCTCGAGGGAGTTCGTCGTAGTGTTGCAGTTTTCGTGTCCAAGACACACGAACACACACCTAGAGAGAAGACGTTGACTGGGAACATAAGAACGTCGCGTCCGCTCTTTGCGCATCCAGCGGCACAACTCCTGTCGACCCTCCTTTTTCTTCCGCTAGGCTTGTTAACGGAAACGTAAACGACCTAGTCATAAACACCCTAGTGTTGGTGTTGCGGTGGAGCCATTTAACCCGTCACAACATCACTATACACATATCTGTTGAACCTGGAATAACACTTATTTCTATCTGCATATTCATCAGAAGACTTTGTGTCTTTCATTACACAGCGAAAAAAAGAGGAAATTATATTTAAGCTATAGAATTATTCGAAGAATAAAAAACAACGACACTGTAGAAACGAATTGTTGTTACTTTCGTACTTTACATTGTAGACACTTTTGTTGACATGGTAATAATATGGAAAGGAAACACTGAAGTGGGTGTAAAGTATGTGGCCACAAAGTAAAAGATAGGAAGCGGCATGGGTGGCAATGTGCTTGGTTTTTAAAGTGTATCAAAGCCGACGTCGGAACTTTTCTGCTTTTTGCTTTCTCATAGAGGCTTTTTACAAAATTTCCTCTATGAGAAAGCTAAAATATATTAACATACTTCATCATAGAGGTAGCTTTGTAAAAAGCAAAAAATAATGAGTAAGCAATTTGCGAGGTTCTACTTTGCAGGCTTTTTTAACCAACCCACTGCTTTGTTTGAGTTTATAAAATTTTAAATGTAGACTTTAACTATCAGGGAAAATATCAGGTTTGATTGGTTTAAACCGCTTGTAAATCAATTGGCTCAAGAGCTGGTACATAGATTTTCCTGATGTATGCTGTAAGAGATAGATTTTTCTTTTGATTATGAGCTTTTTTTAGAAATGTTGAGGACAGTGATCGCAGCCGTCATTAAAAAGTTAAAAACAGTAAAACAAAAGTAAAACAGCCATAAATATTTAATATTGTTTATAATTATTTTGCAAAGCTTAGAAGTCGTTTAGCCCAATGAAACATGATAATAGTTAAGGGGAAAAACCACTCTAGGATTTTGGAAAAATCAATTTCTTTTCGCCGTCATTTTGTATCAAAACGATAATGAAAAAAAATGTTCGCACTTCATGTATGTGTTAAATAAACCATCTAAAAAGAAATCCTATTCCTTTTTTCATACTCCCAAAATAAATCGTCAAAGTTATGTCTTTTTTCTGCCGTTAGATTGATGTTATCCGTTAAACAAAGTGCAGACACTGTGAGTCTTCCAAACGTTTGACCATCGTGTAAATATCTCCACTTAAAATTGGAATTTACAGAAGATTAACTTGAACGTTCACTGAAAATTATATTGAAGGACCGACATTTTGGTATTCCGTTGCGGTTGATCGATCCTGAAAAAGCTACTTTTAACTTGGAATTCCAGTAAAAGCAAAGAATTCGCTTTTTCCTACCCTACTAGACCTCCAATTTCATCCCCGATAAGGCATTGGAATGGGTGAAGGGGACGACGGCGACAACGAGAGGGACAGCAAGTCTCTTCCTATCGAACTGTGAAAGGTAGTGCGAGAGAAGTTACTGAAAGCCAGAGATAGTCCAGCGTCTTCGATGTGTCGACGATTTGGGGGACAATGTCATCCTTTTGTCGTGGTTTAGAGGCGCTTCAGGAGGCCCATGGAACACTTCCTGCCGGGCTGTCTGGTCTTCTGCCCTCGCGTTCTTCTTCAACTCGCTCACTATCCTCCTCCAATATATCTTTCTATCACTCTGCCTCTTATTCACTCCTCTATCTCATGGTCCCTCGGTCCTCGAGCACTCAGACAGTCCAAGTGTGCTTCGGGTTCGTCCCGTCGTTTTTTCCTCCTTCCTATACGCCCGCTGATCTCTTTAGGCGTCCCCTTTTCGTCAGAGGGACCATAGAAGACCCTCCCACGTATTTTCCATCTCTCGTGGCCTGCGTTTTCCCCTTCCCACTGTCCCAATATTCGTCGGGACAGTATTGCCCCCCCTTTGCTCCAATTACAAGTAGGAATGCTCATTTGGGTCTCCACGGGGGACTCGTTTGTGTCCCCCTTCCTCTTCAGACACTCGTAATGGTCAGCGACCACTCCAAACTATTATCGACCACCACTGCGCAAGCATCGACTAAAAAGCCTTTTGCTCTCTCGCTGCACGCTGCAACCGAACGTAAAAAAACGAGAAGAAGAATGGTGAATGATGGGAAAAAACGACCGCTGGACCGGCTCGAATTTTTAATCTAACTCCACTGCCGACTACTAATCTTCTGAAAAGCACTTCACGCTCGGCACTTCTCATCTCTCGACCAAAACCCCCGGCGCTTCGATACACGTAGGACATAGACTCGTAATACGAGTTCTTCATTTCTTTTATTGTCCTCGTCGCTCACAGTGGAACCGGGATCTCGAAATGTATAGCATCTGTACGGAAGTCAACGTGGACAACGTGGTGGCCCAGATCGAGACAACAGGAAGAGACAAATTGGTGATGAGCGGCGAGCTGACATGACGACTCTTCGTCGCCTATTGTCGCCCTTTATTTTCTTCACTGTTCGTCTTCGTATCTCCTGTATCTTTATTACCACTGCGACGAATAACTGTAGCGCCATCTACGGTGAGTTTGGGCATTACGATTGGAATTGGAATCAATTGATAGCCTTTGTAAATCAGATATTCATCTACATTCAGTTAACCGAAACTATAAAAATTGTCGCATGGACAAAAAGTTAATAGTTGTGACTTTATGCAATAGTAGCTCGGGCTACAATTTTTTTTCTTTTCCAAGAACGTTACTAATGGTAGAAAGTAAAAGAAAGGCATGCAGTTATATCGTGTTTTAGCTATAATTCTGTAAAGTTGCAATATGGTAGAGTGTTTTTCCAGAAACAAATAACAATAACGTTTTTTTTTAATACATAAAGTAGCTTCACTCTTTTCATTTGTACAAATGTTTCTGAGCGATTAACGATGTGCTAAGTGACTAAAAATCGCAACTTGGAGATTAAGTACTTTATTTATATGGTCAAGAGAGCGCTCTCATTGTCGGTGCGTGAGCGTCGAGGCTATACTTTGTTTAAGTGTGCGTGAGCGTAGTCCGATTGAGACGTTCACTCGTCCCGCAACTCTCTTTCGCTTTGAATGGCGAATATACATATTACATTGGATAATTTGGACGTGCGTGTGCGACGTGCGTTCGCGTGCGTTCGTCCAGTGTACTTATATACTACATACATCGGTATCGTCTGGAAACGAGTAGTCTTACCGCACGCGCACTTTAATACACTTCTACTCTGCTTTCTTTCGTCCGTTCGCTTTAGCGCTACCTTCTTGTGTGCTTTTGCTATCGGTTGTATGTCACGCCAACTCGTTTTCTATCTCCGTCTTCCTTATTAACTATTTATTATTCGCTCTTGTTCTTTCAACGACCTCTCGTGATTCACGGCCAGTACCCGACTTGGTTTCGCTCGTTCGACTATGAGGTTTTATCGGCAACTGGCTGCTTCGAAAGACCGGTCGATTCCTTAACGCAATTGCGCATTTATCCATGCACGCACTCAAAAAAAAAAGGAAAAGAAAAAGAAGTAGTGAGTACATCTGCGTGTACTCACGAAAAAAATATGTGAAAGCATCTTTAGCAGTTCAGCATCGGGCGTAACACTTTTTGAGGACATTTTACTCAAATTCACTTTTTTCCAGAAGGAGCGTAACGCTTTTTGAGGACATTTTGCTCAAATTCACTTTTTTCCAGAAGGAGCGTAACGTTTTTTGAGGACATTTTGCTCAAATTCACTTTTTTCCAGAAGGGCCGTAACGTTTTTTGAGGACACTTCTCAAATTCACTTTTTTCCAGACGGACCGTAATGCTTTTTGAGGACATTTTTTCAGGAAAATCCTCGCTAAAGATGTTTTCACATCACTTTTTTTCAGAAGGAGCGTAACGCTTTTTGAGGACATTTTGCTCAAATTCACTGTTTTCCAGAAGGAGCGTAACGTTTTTTGAGGACATTTTGCTCAAATTCACTTTTTTCCAGAAGGAGCTTAACGCTTTTAGAGGACATTTTGCTCAAATTCACTTTTTTCCAGAAGGGCCGTAACGTTTTTTGAGGACACTTCTCAAATTCACTTTTTTCCAGACGGAGCGTAATACTTTTTGCGGACATTTTTTCAGGAAAATCCTCGCTAAAGATGTTTTCACATCACTTTTTTTCTAAAAGGAGCGTAACGCTTTTTGAGGACATTTTGCTCAAATTCACTATTTTCCAGAAGGAGCGTAACGCTTTTTGAGGACATTTTGCACAAATTCACTTTTTTCCAGCAGGAGCTTAACGCTTTTTGAGGACATTTTGCTCGAATGCACTTTCTTCCCAGAAGGAGCGTAACGCTTTTTGAGGACATTTTGCTCAAATTCACTTTTTTCCAGAAGAAGCGTAACGCTTTTTGAGGACATTTTTTCAGGCAAAAATTTTTTTCGCTAAAGATGTTTTCACGTTAAAAAAATCCAATGTTGCCTCATCACCTGGTAATTTCTGCTCTAAATAATGGAAATATGCAGAAGCAAAAGCGTAATTGTAAAGGATACATAATTTCTCGATATAGACCCTTATTATGTGACAACTATTATGAATATTAGTCCGTATATCAATGTTTAAAGTTACATCGACTCTTTGTCGTTACCGCAATTACTAACTGATTATAACTGGTTTGAAATCGTTAATTCTGCTCGCTGGTTATTTACCAGATATAACTAGTTGATAAGGAATTAATCGAGATATTTCCGGCTCCTGTATCACAGTTACTAACTAGTTCGCAACTATTTAAATCTATTTATGACTTTTCTATTCTTACTGTATCCATTGACTAAGTTGATGGATAGTTACTATGTATTCAACTACTTTGATAATAGTCGGCCTGTTAATTATTAAGAGACAGCTATTAATTCTTAGGATCTGTGGAAAATTTTTCATTTACATGAACTGAAGCCGTTATTGTAACTACTAACAGGTTAAAATTGGTCAGTGAATGGTATTTACCATAAAGATGGTAAAAGTTAATGTGAAAATAAAAAGTCACACGGACTAACAATTTATGGTAATGACATCATTAATATTGGACTCGGTTATTAGTCTAAAAATGCAGTTTCATTTTTTGACATAGAAAGAAAGATTTCAAATAATATTTTGGATAAATTTCGATAATATATCCCAAAGACTTGAGAAGTTCCGAATATATCTCGATTTATTCGTTTATATATTGTGTGGCACTAGCGGTGCGGGTGCATCAGCAGCTTTGCTGCAAACTCGAAAACCGTGACGCTCTCGTTTCTTCCGATCGACGAACTCGCGGTAAAGGCGAGCTGCAATATATGCAGGTTCCCCTCTATTTCCTTCTTTATATGAACTAGTCTCACTCGATGTGGGAGGAGATGCTGCAGTGCACCACAGAGAAATTCGTGGCGCAAGGAAAAAGCACTGGTGTATACTGCGGCTATATGGTGGAAAGAGGGATAGAGATAAAAAAAATAGAGAAACAGAGAAGCAGAAAGAGATTACTTTCCCCATGCGGCAAGCACTACACCTTCGCTCTCTTGGCTCGCAGGATGTCGCTCGGAAATATTAAAAGTGCACTCGTCGTCGTTTCGTCGTGCCGATGCGATGCACTGTATACTCGGGCCTCTGATGGTCTTGCACGGATTTCCAGACCAAGGAACTGTGCCCGAAGAAACGAATTTTTTACCCTCGACATTCCCTTCCATCGTGCTTCTGTACCAGCTGTGGTGGCGTCGCGACGTTGTCTCCTTCATAAAAAAAATAAGGAGAGAAAAAGAAAAAGTATAACCAGCTAGCAAGCACTTTCGCTTCCTATATTTCCGTACGAGAATTTGTCATCTTATAATTCAGTTTTAAACTAAGTTGAATTTCAATGTAGCGATGATTTTTCCCATAAATTAACGAATACTCAACTGGTTTGGTCTGATTTGTTTTAAAATCTGTTCCGCCTTATGTACTTATTATATCAGTTTACAAATAAAATTGGGGAAAATATAAATGACGTGTTGATATCACAACATAGGTAATTGTAACGAATCGCAAACATATAATTCTATAATCAATTACATTATTTCTTCAGCGCATTAAAAACAACGCAATAAAATATCTGTTTAATACCTTTCAATATCGTTAAAAATTCGTACTTGGAAAAATTATTCAAATACGACAAATCTTTTCGTTCATCGAAAACAGATACTTATGCGTAATTAGAAATGATAATTTCGATGAATTCACCACAAAAAGTGTGAATATCCAAGTAACGCGTAATATGACACGTTGTAATAGCCACAAATGGAAAGACCCTTCATGAACGACGTAACAGCTTAGGTCCAGCTCTTTTCGAGGACTTTTAAACCCCTTTTCATCTCACATGCAGCACACAACTCCACAAACTTTTAACGCTGCACGCGTGCCCCTCTGACAGCTACCGAAATCTTTTTTTCTTTTCTTTCTCTCTCTCTCTCTCTCGCCATTCTGTTCCCATTGCTGTCCCTTTACAGCGTAGAAGTATACATATTCACGAGCACAAAGACGACCAGCGCCTTTGCGCACAATCGAGCAGCGGCGATTGAGGCGTTTTGGGCGTGGACCATATTCCGGGCTTAGCGAGTTCCTCACACTTGTGTACCAATATAACACTCACCCGGAAATTTCTCACGGTTCGCTGTCGTGGTTCTCGAGACCTGCATAGTTTGACAACGGACATCGAAAGGGAGAGCAAAGGAGAAAGAATGAAGATAGGCTAATAACAGTGAGACTTATATATGAGTTTAGGGCTTGAAGAGCAAAAATCCAGCACATGTTACATCTCGACCCCAACACGTCACGAAACCAATAGGAAAACTCTTTTGTTGTGAACTCGAGGACAGTTTGTCGCCCCTCCGTCCGTCTCGTTCCCATTTTCTCCATTCTTCTTCTTTGCACGCTGAAAGTCTTCGGTGCATTTCTATTCTATGTGTATCTTCTTAGCTACATTTTCCTCTTTTTGTTTGACTTATTGTGTTTCACCCTATCTCAAGACAAAACATTCTTATTATTGTCAGTGGTGACTCTGGCACACGGGACTCTTTATGTCAAGTATTGTTAATCTTCTGTTATGTCCAAAAAATGCAAATCTAATGTAATATTCGGCGAATTTTTCGAAACCACTTTTTTGAAACTTGGAGAACGTATTATTTGAACACCGTTGCATGAATCGATTTGAAATTTTTATAGTAGCTTCACAATTACATTCTCTATCGAAGTACGTAACCGTTTTTTTTATTTGATGTAAACTTTTTTTTTATAAACAATTTACTACTTATTTTTTGGCAAAAAATCGACTCATTTTTTCAAAAGCGTACCATTTCTACAAAATTTGATTTAGAAAAAAACCCCATACGTAGTTTCATAGCCAATAGTATATAGAGTGTAAAAATTTTTGGTGTTTTGTTCCAGGTCTTATACTTTACGAGAAAACCGTCCTCAAATGAAGGTGTTTTGAAAAAAAGACGATTTTCAAGATTGCCTCTGTCGCCGCCATTTTGTATCAAAACGATAACAAAAAAAATTTGTTTTATACTTCAATATATGTTACACAAACTCTCTGAAAAGAAATCCTATTTCTTTTAACATACTTCCAAAATAAATCGTCAAAGTTAGCCCTTTATTTTTTGCCGCTACACCGAGAGAAAAAGTTTCATTGATTCACGAAAATCTTTGCCAATGAAATGAAATACATGAATTTCAATACTATCTTTTCTTTGAATGATCTCAAACTCAATGAAAAGTAATGACATTGATTCGAAGAAACATTTCTTTAAACCAAAGTATCTTTTTCATTGGTTTCAAAGATATCGTCTCTGTTTCAATGAAACCTTCTTCTTACCAGCTCGAAATTTCGAATCCTATTTTTTCCTGAAGTACGCGGCAGATAAAGCTCAAATTTTGTGAGTATGTAAGGAAATACGGCAGAAATAAGCTAAGCTTCTGGTTCCTCGAAACTCGAAGCCGTTCGTTCGGGAGAACCGGAAAACAAAAAAGTGAGGTTAGGTGCGAGAGAAAGATCAATGAAAACGTTTCTTTGAATCAATGAAAACGACTCTTTAAAACAATGAAACTGTTTCTTTATTATATGCTCACTAAGTAAATCTTTATTTACAGGCAATGAAATGTTCTCTTTGAAATTCAAATGCACTACTTCATTGAAATCAAAGAAATATTTCGTTGAAATCAATGAAAAAAAATCAATCCACCCATTTCTTTGGCGTCAATGAAATCTTTTCTCTCGGTGTAGAGTGATGTTCTCACTTAAACATCACTTCGGTGAAGGTTTCGATTTTTAAACTCAAGCATAATTAATCTTCGGCAAGCCAATATTATTTTTTAAAAAACTCATAAATTCTACCCTTTCCTGTCAATTTTTAAGATAAACTACACAACTTCATCTAATCAGGAATAATGCATGAAAAGAACACCTGTTGTCAAGATCGATGTTCTATCGCTTAGCATAATCGAAGGTGTAATCAGGTCGCTATATTACACGAGTTTGTTCCCGAGTCTGTTCCCGACAGACTGAAGTCATGTTGTGCCGCGAGGACAGGAGTTAAGTCAGGGGAGTAACGTGTCAGAGCAGCAGCAGCATCAGCAGCAGCAACAGCAGCAGCAGCTGCATCAGCAGCGACGAGAGATTCATCCGGGGGACCGATGTGGGGCCCGGAGGGCGAACGTGACGGCGCCACTTCACAAACTCGTTACGTTACGAAGGGTACAACGATATATACACCATTGCGGATATAGTTAGAGAAGCACGAGGCTGAACACGTGTAAACTACCGACGTAGCTACTGGATACGACGCGCGGGCGTTTATACACGCGCGGATCCGACAGTGGCTTGTGTATATAGTAAAGAACGAAGCTGCATCTCGTCACTTACGCCAGAGAGACATGCGCCGCCGGAGGTGTGTTGAGTATTAGATTCAGAGAGGCAGGAAGGGAAGTAACTAGAACGAAAGGTGGAAAGAGAGACACATTTATTTCTACTCTGAAACTGCTTCACTCGGGAAGCTGTACAAACATGCAATTACACTAATTACTGTATTTACAAACTTGGTAATGAGTAGAAAGAAAACACGTTTTCTTTTAACTACTTGTCACGTTTTAACTGAAATTCCATATTATCATCGGTGCATCATTTTTTATGTATTATTTTATTTAAAAAAAAAAAACAAACGGGTCAAAATAGCGAATTTCAAAATAATGGACGCCTGAATCATTATAAAATTCGCTATTTTAGCCATTCGCTATTTTGACAACATTTTGATAGGATGAGGATCAAATCGCCAAATGATCTAGATTCACACGGAAGAAATAATTGGTCGAATAGGCTCCAAGCAAAAAAAATTGGTTAGGACAATAAAGTAGTTAGTTAGAGAAACAAGTTAGTTAGTTGGGGCGACTAACCAGTTGGTTGGGCCGGCAAATTAATTGGTTGGTAACTAACGAATTAAGTGTGACAACCAACTAGTTTGTCGGTTCAACCAAAATACCTAAATACCATATACCTAAGTTGTGTACTTACGACTAATCGGCGATGCCGGGTCCATAAATTATGTCAGCGAAGTATTTCGAATTTCGCTCTAAAAATTTGAGAGGATGTTTTTGACCGTACATACTAATGGACAAGACAAAAAAAAATTCGATTTTTTTTCACACTGGAAAGATCCGTCAAGATGATATCCTATATTTGCAGATCTGCCATCTTCAGAGTTTCCAATAGACTTTCTTTTCGTCTCTTCCTCACATTTCGACAAGTTCGACCGAAAGAAATATTGGTGAATCTTTTCGTTCCACGTCCTGTATTTTTGTTTTTAGTTTTTTTTTTCTTTTTTCATACAAGTGAATGCCCCTGCTGTTTCTGGCAAGTACTCGTTCTCGCGTTTGTACACAATTCTGGCCATGTATCATTCAGACTCTGTGCCAATGTGGCTGACGTTCTTGTCCAGCGCGCAGCGAAATACGTTTTGCTTCACGGCAGCCAGCAACCGCCTCGCTCATTTCTTCTTCTTCTTTCTTTAGTTTTAGCCGTTCTTTTGCTCTTTCACTCATTCGCAGTGAGTTCTCGTTACTCGTCCAATATAACGCGAGGGTAGTTTTCTCCCATCGTCGGTGTACCACAAACAGGGCTGAAAGCGCGAAGCACCCAATCGACCAGGTGCCAGGAATTCCTTTTCCCCATACACCAATATTCACTCGTGTATGTTTTATTTCATCGTTTTCTTTTGTTTTCTTTTCCTATTATTCCTCCACAGCTAACGTCACTTCATTCCCTCGACCCTGCCAGCGCGAGATTTACACTTTTTTCCCTTACTATTACTGCGCTCTTCACACACACACACATTCCATTCCCCTTTTGCCGCGTGTGATGGTTGCCGGACGGCGAGCTGACGGATCTCTCTCTGCCCTTTTCCATCGAGCAAAGGTGACAAAGACTCATCTCGCTGGATATACAAACCTGAAAAAACTCAGATGAATTCACTTCGTATTCTCTATTTTTACAGCGAAATATAATTGAACTAGCTTTCGCCATTATACAGCGTAGTAGGGAAATATTTTTTCTATGATTTGTATTTTATAATAAAAAATTAAGGATTCTTAAATTCTGAATAAAGTAGATTTCTCCGCCTTTCTTGTACCGCCTTTAGTTGTATTCATTCCTAGATAAATTTATTTACACGACCGAGTGACAATCGTTGAAAATACAACCAGAAAAATCGGTCTCATGGGTTTATTTAAATCAAATATGGGATCTATTTCAAATAATTTTTATTAAAAATTAATACGATTTATTTGTATGCAATAAATTCTATTTGATCGAAGTGTCGTAAAATGACTATTGGTGGCGACTTTTCTGGGGTTTTAAAATTAGTATGCATTTATTGAATTATACATGTGGTACAGGGTAGGAGATATTATGCGTTAATTTCTAGGTTTATATCCACGTTTCAGTAGAGTATAATTATTGTGAGAAAATTTACCGAATTTAAATTAATAAAACACTGATTTTTATGAAAGACATTACTGCCTAATGGGGGCGTTTCTCTTTGCAGAAAGAACTCGGGTGGTTAATCACTTTGCAGTAGTATAGCCGGCAAAAATACCTTTGATTCGGTAAGAAATCGTAGGCGAGATCTTCCTTAAAAACGGATTTGATCGGGCTTTATAAGTACGCCAGGGTGGGATGTAGTGCTTGCGAGAAACTCGAGCACCTGGAAGCCATCTGTCGGCGTGGCGCGAACTCGACCTTCGATTTTCGGAATTCGAGCTATTTTGAATTGGTGAATGTTTTGGGATAGGTAAGAAAAAAAAACTGTAGGCCAGGAGGCAAATAGTTGATCGCCTGCAGACAACAGAAGTAAAATCCTAGTAGACTACCCAAGTAAAAAAATTATATATAGTCCGACATATGGAATTGGGCATATATAGTCTGTATAAACTCTATATACAATCTATATACAATTTATATATAAAATCACCTGTAAAGTTGGGTTTACATATAAATTGTATATAGATTTTATACAAACTATATATGCCCAATTCTATATTTAAAACTGTATATATTTTTTATATACTATACATATAATTTTTTATTTGGGCAGCCATTAAATAATTTTTTTCTTCATATGCTAGCTAGCATAATAGGATTTTATTTCGATCAAATAAAATTTATTTAATAGAAAAAAATAGTATTAATTTCAAGTAAGTTTTTTTTATCGAAATAAAATTTGATAAATTTGAAATAGATCCCATATTTGATTCAAATGAGCACATCAAATCAATTTCTCTGGGTGTATATACAACTTTTCATGGGAAATAAATTCATTATCAAAAATGGAAGAAAGCGGTAGAAAGGATTTAAGTTTTTCGATGATTAGTAGAAAATCATAAAAATGTATTGTAAAAGCTTAAGCCATATCGCAATGGCACTGGTGCTGGATATAGGAGATATAACATAAGCTTTAAGAAAAGCCCTGTAGTGATTTATCATCGTGTCTGTATCATACAAATGGTTACGATAGAATGCTGGACGAGGGCAAATGGTCTTAAGATAGGGGGAAAGCCGAGAGGTAGAGAGATGCCAGAGCGGCGGAACATTTCTCTCAGGACAAACGTCTGGATATCCGTCAAATCCAGGAGCGGAGTCTAAGGAGAGTGCGAGAAAGAAGGAAGGACAAAAGTCGAAGAATATCGAATGCCTGCGACTCTTCGCTCGTCTCGTCGCCGCCTAATAGAATCCTAATGTCCATAACCGATGTCCCACACGCGTTACCAAGACGTCCGTCTTAAAGTTGCTGGTGCATAGCGATCGGTTCTCCTTCATCGATTCCTAATGGCCCAACACTCCCTCCGATATATGGCACGCGATATACGGAGTTTCTTCCTTCACGAAAAAATAACTCTCCCAAAAAAAAAAAAAATATATATATACTTGGGCTGCATAGGATTCTAAAAACTGCAAGGAGAAATTTATTCCGTAAAGGGCAAAAGCTGAAAGAAAAAACTTAGAATATCAGAATACTTGAGGAGCTTAAAAATCTTAAGGGGAGGGAGTCAGGTAAAAAAAATTGATTTCGGAAATTCAATATCAACCAAATCCTATTGCACAGCAAAAGCTGAAAGAAAAAACTAAGAACATCAAGATACTTGAGGAGCTTAAAAAACTTAAGGGGAGGGAGTCAGGTAAAAAAAATTGATTTTGGAAATTCAATATCGTCCAAATCCTATTGCATATAAAAATGCCCAAGGCACTATATTGTTGGTACTCGATTAAAGGATTTTTTACTGTCGTCTGACTTGCATATGCTTTTAAATATTACCTTAAGCAAAGATCTTAGGTTTTCCATTCTGCGTATGATTCAGATCAAACTACTAGGCAGATTGGAATGGTTGACGTCTCATTTTCTTCTTCATGAACAGATACACCAGCTAAATGGAGCAAATGTTAATAAACTGTAATATTTTTTAAGTAACATAATTATTAATAAATAAATTTTATGCTATTTTCTAAATCAGTGATTAACTTTGCTTTCAGAATGAAAAAAAAATAATTTGCTCCATTTAGCCGGTGTATCTTTTCATGAAGAAGAAAATGAGACGTCAATGATTCCAATCTGCCTAGTAGTTTAATCTGAATCATGCGCAGAATGGAAAACCTAAGAACTTTGCTTAAGATAATATTGAAAAGCATATGCAAGTCAGACGACAGTAAAAAATTCTTTCATTGAGCACCAACAATATAGTGCATTGGGCATTTTTATATGCAATAGGATTTGGATGATATTGAATTTCCAAAATCAATTTTTTTTTGCCTGACTTCCTCCTCTTAAGCAACCTACTGAACCTCAAGAATCGGAGATCCAGAAGAAAATAAAGAACCTTAATAACCATTAATGGACGATGAAGATTTTCCCAACATATTGTTTATAGTGATTATTGAGAGAAGTAAAAACGTTTCTTTAAAATAATAATAAGCATTTTTATTCTCATTTAGAAATGGGGCCATTTATCGATCTTTATTTATGAAGTATTATTCAGGACAGTATTTATATACTTTTATAAACTGCATAATTTTTTACCAGTTATTATTATACATGGAAAAAGAATTAAGTAATTAAAGACTGCTATCATGAATAATTGGTTGAAATAAGAGTATGTATTTTTATTTCCATTTGAATTCTCTAAATATTATCAATGACGACGAGGTACACAGAGCGAATGAAACGAAAATAGCGATTCGACTTGTCTGAAATTAATTTATGTGAACTTCTATTAGTATCTCAACTTGGTAACGCATTCTAACGTGAATTTCAAAGGAAGAGAATCTATTATAATAATGAGACTCATATTTAACGTCAATATGAATCCCCATCAAAGTTCGATGGAATAGAACCTCCATATTTCATCTCATTTGATTTCGTCGTTCAATAAATAAAAATCTGGCGTCTCATGAGGTTTTCTTTAACGAGCCCATAAGATTTTTTTTCTTTTCTTTTCTTTTGGTACGCGTTTCACGTCCCAATGATAAACGCGTTCTTGGACGCAGTGACGCGTGTCGAATTACGTATGCCAGCTCGCGCAGATATGATAAGCATCCGAGGTGTGGAGCCTCAAAGGGATCGAGGTTTGATGTACATACATAGGGAAGATGGGGGCAAAACGGACAGGGGGGCAAAACGGGCATCACGACTGAAAATGACAATTGGGGGCAAGACGGGCATCGTTTCAACTTTTTCGAACACGACTTTTTTCAATTTCCTGACATTTCTTAATTGAAAATTTCGGAAAATAGTTGGTGATTTAGGATGAAGGACCTCGGTCGATGGCCTATTGGCAATCCGAACATTTTTAAAACCATGTACCTTAAGGAAAAAAAAATGTAAAACATATCAATAATATCAATATAATATAATATGTCAATAAATTCTTTTACTACTACTACTAGTTGGTGATATCAATAAAACAGGCAGGGAGGCAAAACAGGCATCTCGCCTAAATACAAGTATTGGGGGCAAAATTGGCACCAAATCATAAAATGAGAATTTCGTTCTAATTGATTTCTTTATGATATACTGACGTTTTTTTTTTCAAAGAATTAATTTGATTATAATTTTTTTTTTAAATTCATTTGTCTACATTTTTTTCGGAAAACAAATTTGCTCAACAAAGTTTCGAAAAAAAAGTTGTGAACAGATGGTTAAAAAAATTCTGATCTGATGAAGATTATCAATTTTTTTTCATCACCAATTTGACGAATTTTCTGCACTTTCCTTATTTTAGGAACGTAAAAAACGGAGACAATTCGTTTTTACAAAAGTTGAGATGGTGCCCGTTTTGCCCCCAATCCCGATTTTTAATGGAGCTGCCCGTTTTGCCCCCCTGCTCGTTTTGCCCCCATCTCACCGACACCTACGAATTCTCGGGAGGTGGTCCTCGTACGTTAAGCCAACAAGAGCACCTCTTGGAATCCGAGCATCCACCTAATGTATGAAATTACATATCTGTACATTACATCCTGCATTCTGCCTGTATACGTCAATGTCCAGTAGCCCATTTAGTCATAATACGTCCGGTTAATCTTCTGGTTACCAAAAAAAATTCTTTTGCTTTTCAAACTCATTCCACTTTGTATGAAAACAATTCCGAGTTGTAGCAGTTTTTTTTTTAGTTTCAATCTGAATGTAACTGTAAACTTTACGATTCTGCGCGTAAATTACATTCAACGTTTGCAAATCGCTGTACAAGGGAAAGAAAAATTCAAAAAAATATTAGAGCCCTACGAAAAAGTAATATTGCTAAAATAACAAAAAAGAAAAAACACCTTTAAAGCAATTCCAGTGTCAATTGTCAAAAACTATTGGACCTGTAAAAGATCCCAAGTAAAAAAATTATATATAGTCAGACATATGGAATTGGGCATATATAGTTTGTATAAACTCTATATACAATCTATATGCAATTTATATATAAGATCACCTGTACAGTTCGGTTTATGTATAAATTATATATAAATTGCATATAGATTTTATAAAAACTATATATGCCCAATTCTATGTTTAAAATTATATATATTTTTTATATACTCTATATATAATTTTTTTACTTGGGATGCGCTTGTGGTTGGCGAAAAGAATACTTTGTGGATTGGACAAAATATTTGGCAATGGTAATCGAATCACTTTTTGATTGATCAGCTGTTGCTTCGATCAATTCCATATTTCATTCGATCAAAAGAATATTCTTCCTCAGTTTTATTGCATCTAACGATTTTTTTCTTAGTGTACACTTTAATGAATGAAAATATTCGCGTTTTTTTTTCACCCTTTAAAACTGTTAAATTTAACATCGATGAAAGTTCGTTAAGTGTTTAATACTATTTAAAAAATCAAGTGGACGAATTATTAAAAGCGGTATGAATAAGTACTTGCTGTTGTGAGAAATTCGATATTCATAACGTAAATTCGATGGATTGCTCATACGTTCAGGTTGAATTAAACTCTCGTCTATAGGGACGGAATATGCATACGAGTATATAGACATGATGTAGGTAAACAGGCGATAGCAACCGGCAGTGCTTGTGCCCAGTTCATCGGGTGTTCAGTGGTTATACCCAAATGGTTGACGAGCTCGACGTCGATGTCGACGTCGCTTCGATATCAATACTTCGAGCGTAATAATCCTCTTTCGCTGTGCGATTCTGTTATGTCACATATTCATACCTACAACGACAACCGACACTCGTGAGCATCTGTCCCCATTTTAAAGTAAATATGATTATATCGGTGAACACACACATTATACGCTCGTTCAATCTGCTTTTCTCGTTTGCATCAACGCATAATATTCCGTCAATGAGTTACTCGCTAGATGAATGCGCGCGAAATTCACTCCATAAATGTTGATAAATATTTTGACAAATATTGTTAGTTATTCGAGGAAGAACCACCGATGCAAATGTAGAACAGAACGCATTAATTTGCCAGGTGTACGATGTGATATGCACTTTATGTGATACAATACTGAATTATTTATTTGTTATGCGAGTGTGAAGATTAATTCCAATAGCCTCTATCGATCAATAATTATTCGCCGTACGGCTACTCGTAAATATATATAGCTTCTATTCGTGCAATTAATTTACGTAATGAATCAAAGAGGTCCATATTTTATTCAAATTATATATTTTTCGTTATAGAACCTACATTTTTTATTTAACTGATCAAGTTACTGTTAATAATAAAACCACATGCACTTCGTTTCACGATTTTTCACAAAAAAAAATGATATTTCATTAGTGATACCGCACGAGGTTAAAATTCTCGCTTCCTCGTTTGACAGAGCTCAATCAAGATACTTTCTTGAATCGTATATATTGCGTTTACCTTTTGTTAAAATCACCTTGCCTCGTCTCGAGAATTGACTCGAGGTTCGTCTCATAGTCGATTGTATTGCGTGTCTATTATATTGCTGATGTATACAATATATAAACAAGCTTGCAAAGAATCAAAGTTTATTTTTATTTGAAATTGAGGTTTCTGAAAGGACTTGCTCGCGTTTGTCGCACTGAGTTCTTCAAAATGTTGAGGATGTGCTTTTTGCACATGATCTCTCACTGCAGTCGTGTTGCTGTTCTTCATTTCGATTATTTTTTGAGCCTTCGATTCTTCGAAGCACATTTTGCAAACAGTTTTTTTCCGAGTTTTGATTCAAATAAAAATCATAATTTTACTTTTTTTTCGCTTTTGAGTGCCGTCTATGTGTTTCTTGTTTCCCTTCATTATCGAATTTCTCAAATAATCTTGTATCGTATCGATACTGTCAAATTCTCGTGATGTCACCCAAGATCTCGACACATTTTACGATGCAATCTGAATATCTCGTATTTCGTGATTGCATTCACACATATCGAGATAGATTGAAGTTCAATTGTTCAATATGAGGTTTATTGACTTCATGCGCCTCGACTTGTCTCGACTTTCTTGAGGGCATCACTATATTTCATTGTAAATTTTAAGTATATCATATAAAAATGACCGTAAAGAATTTTCGACAAACTAATGGTCATTTTCTTTGACTCTTCTACCCGCGTAGCCCTGATATTTATTTTAAAATTTAAATTTTTTTTTTATTTTCAATCTTTCCATGGTATGGCTTCAATCGCCTTTTACCGCCCTTCCCACCCTTACTCCTATCACTCCCTACCCACACTTCACTAAGCTAACCTAACTTTCCAATGCGTCCGCAGCCGACTTTAGCTGCACTGTATCGCATTTGCCATGGGCACGGGGAAACTGCGGAAACCCCGTACCAGTACAGACGGCCGTATATTTTTTTCTGATTTCCCGGTGCATTCACGAAAGTAACTTACTTAAGTGTAAACACCGAGGTCTCAGAAAAACTGACCTCCTGCTCACTGATTGATGTGCCAGCCGGTGCACAGCTAAACGGTCACCCATCCAAGTTACGACCGCAAACAATGCTGCTTAACTCGGGGGACCGCCAGAGCCGCACACCGACCGCACAACCACCAGTGCACGGAAAGAAAAAAGTAGTTGTGAAAACTGATTTATCGGTCCCGACAACCAATCGAAATAGTTAGCATAGCGCCAACTACTCGGTCGGTTGCAGAAACTGTAACCTCGTTGGTAGAGTATCGATAGTAACAATGACCAGCTGAGATCATAACCTCAACTCACCGGTTGGTTGGCGTAACGAATCTTTTGGATTGGATTAGCAGTCGTGATAGTTGCAAGAACCAAGTTGTTGGTTATACGTACTATTTTTCCTACCAATCGAAAAAAGTTGAGACTACGATTACGATTGAGTTTCAGTAACTAACACGCGGCACAGCATATGCTGGAATTGGTAGCCAGAACTACTTTTTTCTTTCCGTGTGTCGGTATATTTATTTTATAAATATCATTCACTTATAAATATTATCCAATGTCATTTGTTTCTTTTTTTTTAATAAAATGCTTTTCCTTTGGAATTTAGAATTATATCTGAACCTATATAATCTCAATAATGAAAAAAAAAACAACTGATTTCTAACGTTGTTACATAACCGTAACTATTTTATCAACGAACAAAAACGAGTTTAGCAGCGCCAATAGCAGAAATATTCTTTAAACCATAAAAGTAGATCTTTGAGCCTCGTTATGCTGTCATGCTTTAACGAGTTAGTATCGTTTTTTTCTTTTTGCCAAGTCACGCCCCTATGTTGGTCCCAATTAAGCTTCATTATCGAGAACCACACGCAGTGAAAGGTCTTTTTTTTATACAAGGTAAACAAAATTTCGATAAACGGCAACCACTCTATCCACGCCTTCACGCATGTTACATAATCGTCGCCATTGTTGTGTACATGTACGATTGATTCGATTAAACTCGCGGTCAATTATCGAGAACTGACGAGCATACGGTTAACCCATCAATGCTGTTATCTCCCCTAACTCCGTTTCTCTCGCGCGCTATTATTGTTACATTACTTGAAATTCAGGTAGAAATTTTGGAGTTACGCGTTAACGTTCGGTGGTCGAACAGTGGGATGCATCAGGAATGCTATCGGTACGCATGCTACATGCTCTTCACCACAAACCATTTTCGCCTGGATATTTTATCAGCACGTTGCATGGCAATTTCCCAAGCTGGTGCAATGATCGTTGTTAACGCAATACAACAAGCATCCACAGGGCACAAGCGCAACTGGTAATCGAAAAAAAGCGTATGCGTGTAATTCAGTTCGAATTGTTTGGAATTTGGCTATGGGGAATACGCAAAAGTCCAATTCGCATTCATAGTGAATATTTGCATGAAGTATGAATCGTTCGATTGAGAACTTCATTAATTTTGATGATTGCACATTCATTTCTGATACAGTTTCGTTTAATAATTACATTACACAATCAAAAATCAAATGCATTTCGTGATAATCACGTAACACTTTTTTATTCTTTCAAGTTCATCCCATAATTTTCGACATAATTATTCTCGGAAGACGAATAATGGCGCAAATGTAATCCGAAAATGATATGGAATTTTATTTAACTATGTACTGAATGCTTTGAGGTTATAATGCGTATTCACACCAACTATTAAATATCATAGGCATTGACAATGTTTTTAGTATAGGAAAATAAAAACAACGTATAATGGAAATTTTAAATACCCAATTTTTGACAGCTCAATTTGAAACATCTCAAAATACGATTTACCCTAATAGTTTATATTATTTTTCTGAAAAATGTATGAATAATGTGTGTGAACTTTGAAAGTACGTGAATGTTGTTCACGCAGAACTTGACTTTTGAGGGAAAATTATATATATTGGTGTCCCCGCTACAAATGGTAATAGCTGAGCTTATTTATTCCCGGGCACGACTCACCGACAAACTTCTCGCGTTTGCTAGCGAAGCATAGTAGGAACAGAGAGAAGGTAAATGATAGGGATGAGAAACAGAAGAGACTCTGCGGAGCGGGTTAGTTCGGGTGCACAGACCGCATTTGTCGAGGCTACAATCGAGCAAGCTTCTGTTGCTACACTATTCCTTACTCCGAGTCTGACTACAATCCGCTTGCGGGGAGCTGTGAACAAATTAAACTGCCTCACCCATCTGCCCGATAATACAAGACTCTTCGCTCTTCCTACACAGCGCATTAAGAATAATCCTCAAACATATGCAACCCAGACGGTAAAATTATTCAATAGTGTCTAATTAGTGACGCCGAGATACGTACGTCACAAAGATATTATTATATTTCTTCAATTACGAGTCATATCTAATATCATCGACAGTGAAATAATATTTTATTCACTACCCGCGTAGAAAAAAAGAATCTGGCCGAGATTCTTAAGAGGATTCCCGCCGAGAATCTCGGCGAGAATCACGGTTGCGCGCCGAACCGAGATTCTTTTAAAATCCATCTGAGAATCTCAGTCAGCTTCTTAGTGAGATTCGTTAGTCGGTAGCTGGAAATAAAAAGAATCTCTATCAAATCCCACCGAGATTCTAGAGAATCTCTGACAGCTTCTTACTGAGATTCTTCAGTGGGTAGCTGGAAATAAAAAGAATCTCTATCAGAATCTCGCTGAGATTCTAGAGAATCTCGCCCAGTGAGATTCTTTTCATTTTCATTGAAAATAAAATGAATCTATATCAAAAAAGATCTTTACGAATATTGAAGGACTGCTAACACTAATTAGTTAGTACATCAACGAAGGTTCAACCCCTCGTGTGTAGTCGAACTCAGAAAAGCTTTCCAGTCTTATATATACGCTGAGGCTTCAAACCACTTGCGAGAAACGCTCCGTCCGTTCGCCACCTAGTGACATCATACGAAACACTGGTGGACATTACTCCGCTAGATGGCGAAGGGACGAAACGTTTCTCGCAAGTGACTTGAAGCCCCAGCGTATATATAAGACTGGAAAGCTTTTCTGAGTTCGACTACGCACGAGGGGTCTAAACTTCGTTGATGTACTAACAAATTAGTGTTAGCAATATTAAAATACTCGTAAAGATCTTCTTTATATAGATTCATTTTCATTTTCGATGAAAATGAAAATGAGAAGAATCTCGCTAAGAAGCTGGGCGAGATTCTGATGGAGATTCTTTTTATTTTCAGCTACCCACTAAAGAATCTCGGTAAGAAGCTGCCCGAGATTCTCTAGAATCTCAGCGAGATTCTCAGATAGATTTAAAAAGAATCTCGGTTCGGCGCGCAACCGTGATTTTCGCCGAGATTCTCAGCGGGATTCATAAGAATCTTAGGGAGATTCTCAGCGAGAATCTTCTTAAGAATCTCGGCCAGATTTTTTTTTCTACGCGGGTATTTTATCACAATATATTTAGTTCATTAAAATGCATTGCATTGCTTTGCAAAACTTAACTAAACGTAAATGTAGTGTTGAATCGATAGCGCCAGATTTAATTTCAAATGTTTCTTATTGTGTCAAAAAAAACTGGACATTTTTTTCTGGAATTTTAAATGGATTTTCTATGTTAGGTTTTGTTGGATCACCCTGTACATTTTTTTTACCACTCGGTTGGTGAACCTAATGCTAAAGAACGACGGCAAAAGTAGCGAAAACAGAAATGGAAAGAGGAGATACGTATAGATATAGTGGCAAAGACGATTTTCCCCACACTTTCATTGTCTTTCCCTCGTTCGATCGTTGTTGCTTCCTTTCCTTGACGGAGTTTCCTCGCTAATTTCCTGGCGCCTCCGGGGATCTCTTGTCGTCGGTTCTCCCTATCTCTATGGACGGCGAATTTCACGAAGGGAGAATGTAACGGAGAGAAAGATCGAGCGAGAACGAGATAAACGAGTGACAGCCACGCGTCGAGTTTGGGCTCCTGACGGTGCGGACGAGCACCGAGTAATCAAACTCTCGGCTACCGCTATTAATTTCGCACTTCGTCTTCGCCACCCGTGAAACGTTCATTGCTCCAGAGTCGCATTCCTTGCGGGCCTATCACACTTCCTTACCGAGTCTGAGCCAGATATAGCCACCATACTGAAAGAAATGGACCGCCAACGAAGATTTCACTCCACCACAACATTTTTTAAAATTCATCTTCCACCTTCTAACTGTAAAATAAAAAGTTGCAAAGTAGAACTTTGCATATTGCTTCATCATTAATTTTAATTTTTCACAAAACCACCTCTATGATTAAGCTTATTTATTAACTTTTGCTTCCTTATAGAGGAAGGTTCGTGAAAAATGAATATGAATGAGAAAACAATGTGGAAAGTTCTACTTTGTAACTTTTTTCGTTACCTATATAGTTCTTGAAAAATTCAAAATCAAGTAAAATCCTAACCGCTTTACCGATCATGACCAAATTCCATAAAAACGGAACTTTTTTACAGACTCATTCCAAATTCAATACCGATCCTCTTTTAACATAGCTTTATTCATAAAAAATTATTTAGCTCAATACTTAAAAATTTGCGTTTGCTAGAGAGCATACAGACATTTTTCTAAAAGTACAAAGTCAAAGAAAATTTGAACATATTTTTTAATTTATTTGAAAATGACCACGAACAAAGTCGTCGACCTGCTTCACATGTGTGCTAAATTTCAGCCCGATTGTTAAAGCAGTTCTTCAGATATGTAAGATTGCATACATTTTTTCTAAACCACTTTTCTTTTTTTTCCACCTTTCTCGGAAAAAAAACTCGAAAAAATAATTTCGCACGAAAACAAAGCTTCCTCTATGTGGCCGCAAAAACCGTATTGTTTCTAAAAAATTTAATTTTGCAGGAATGTTAAAACTTCTCCGCTTGGTTGCTGGAAAATCTGGTCGTTTAATTGTTTCGTTCTACATTGAAATAATTGCATTTTTTTATCGTCATATTTGCATGGGTATTTCAGTACATACAGAAACGCCGATATTTTCCTTAAGATTTGATCTCGAGCTGAATTTAATTTTTGCTTCTGCTGTTATCAACTTCCACTTTCCTAGCTGCCAAACCTTTCACGCCTGAAAGCTAATACATATCGAAAGACTGTTTGGGCTCCTGAGTTCGAATTCTTCGAACTCTTATCGTTATTCGCACACGAGAGAATAGAAACCATGTCGGATGAAAAAAGAAGGACGACAAAATAAGAAAAGGCGATTGCGAGTCAAGAAGGCATGACACAAAACATGACCGGGGCAGAGTGTGTGGCCGATAGCCCAAGGATTTTTAGCCTCATCCCCGTTCTTTTGTCGTCTCAACTTCCGCAGAAGGCTTCTATGTTCCGCGGTTATACGGTCACACTTCTTATCGCTTCGGACCTTATTGGTTTCCAGCTAATCGAACTCGCCGCAACTCGAGCGTGATAACGACACCGGCCTCGGCTCAAGGAAGAATGAGTTCAGGAAATCGGTTCGGGATACGTGCAAAGTTCCGGGATGGCGTTTACGCGTCTTACCTAACGTTCGCAAAGATTCAATTCCCTAGCTCCAGAACCCTCACCGATGTGCACATGAGGACTCGCCTGCTGTAATAAAAAAAAAAACTCGTCTGTCGTAGAATTGCAAGAAGGTACTGTAAACCGTCCGATATAAACAGCCTAATGGAAGTATAAAGAACGAATAAACGAGAAGAGGATTGAGAATAAAAAGAAGCTTCCAGGTATTGGAATTGGATACCAGCCAATCGCTTGGGATATTCACAGGAAAACGTTATGCAATTTTTCTCGGCTAAATTATCAGTTCTTTTTCTCATGATTATACCACATGTTCACCCGGATCTGAGGGTAGGGGTAAAAATAGCGAATGGCTGAAATAGTGAAAGGCTGAAATACCGAATGGTTAAAATGGCGAATGGCTGAAATAGCGAATGGCTGAAATAGCGAATGGCTGAAATAGCGAATGGCTGAAATAGCGAATGGCTGAAATTGCGAATGGCTGAAATAGCGAATAGCTGAAATAGCGAATGGCTGAAATAGCGAATGGCTGAAACAGCGAATGGCTGAAATAGCGAATAGCTGAAATAGCGAATGGCTGAAATAGCGAATGGCTGAAATTGCGAATGGCTGAAATTGCGAACGACTCAAATAGCCAATGGCTGAAATAGCGAATGGCTGAAATAGCGAATGGCTGAAATTGCGAATGGCTGAAATTGCGAATGGCTGAAATTGCGAATGCCTTAAATAGCGAATTGCTGAAATAGCGAATAGCTGAAATAGCTGATGGCTGAAATAGCGAATGGCTGAAATTGCGAATGGCTGAAATTGCGAACGACTCAAATAGCCAATGGCTGAAATAGCGAATGGCTGAAATTGCGAATGGCTGAAATTGCGAATGGCTGAAATAGCGAATGGCTTAAATAGCAAATGGCTGAAATAGCGAATTGCTGAAATAGCGAATAGCTGAAATAGCGAATGGCTGAAATAGAAAATGGCTGAAATAGCGAATGGCTGAAATAGCGAATAGCTGAAATAGCGAATGGCCGAAATAGCGAATGGCTGAAATAGCGAATGGCTGAAGTAGCGAATGGCTAAAATAGCGAATGGCTGAAATAGCGAATGGCTGAAATAGCGAATGGCTGAAATAGCGAATGGCTGAAATAGCTAATGGCTGAAATAGTGAATGGCTGAAATAGCGAATGGCTGAAATAGCGAATGGCTGAAATTGCGAATGGCTGAAATTGCGAATGGCTGAAATTGCGAATGGCTTAAATAGCGAATGGCTGAAATAGCGAATGGCTGAAATAGCAAAAGGCTGAAATAGTGAGTGATTGTAATAGCGAATAGCTGAAATAGCGAATGGCTGAAATAGCGAGTGGCTAAAATAGTGAATGGCTGAAATAGTGAATGGATGAAATAGCGAATTTGAATATAATGAACGTCTGAATCTAGAATGGCTATCATTACGAAATTCGCTATTTTGATCATTCGCTATTCCAAACTCCAGCCGATTCTAAATCTTATATCTACAATATGATTTTATAACATAGAATCGTACATATTCAATATAGAATAAGGCCCAATTAAGTAGGTCGCAGTAGTTGAGTAATCTGGAATTAAGACCCCAAGAACGCTCCATTCGATCGCAATGTTCGTGGAGCCGTTTATAAGCCGAAAACAATGGAGTATAGGTCTTCTAGAGTAGGTATAGGGTATTCGTTAAGAGAATACAGAATACGATGTAGGCAACACGCCAAAGCTCATCGGGGGTGCCGACGTACTCGTGCATTCATTTATACCCTATGTAAGGGTGGTCCTTATACATAGGTACGGTTGACGACGGGTTTCTCCGTTTTCAGTAAATGCTCCTGGAGTTTCATAGCTCCACGAACACTCGTGGGCTAAAGATTCCCACAGTCTTCGCACCCAGTTCGACAATTATCTCGCTCACCCGAAAGCCCGAACATACTCATCGGAATCCTATTCACGTCAGAGCTCTCACTAGTGCCTTGAATCTATACATCACCGAATAGACCAGCTTGACAAGATTTTAAAGGGTAAATCGAAAGCTGTATAGGTTTCATCTGATTTCGTGTGGTTTCTTGATATTATTGTCTAAGTAGTACAATTTTAATATTGAACAATGGCTTTACTAATAGTGATTAACCAATAATTGTATTTCTGATATGTACATACATCTATTCTCATAAGATCCAACATAAATTTTTTCTGTGATGTTTAAATTTCTACGTCCTTGATGCGTATGATGGTTATCCTGTATATTTGACTCAAGTTTCATAAAGGTTTTTATATAATGATATCCTGCGATTTAACAGACAAGCAAAAAATGTTCTGAGGTTGATATTGAAAAATGGGTGCTGGGATTTCCGGCGAATTCACGGTTGGTCGATATCCGCCCCGAATCAGTCTCTCGGCACCCTCAGATCGAGTCGCGTTGTACGGGGATACATATATAGGGGGAAAACGCTAGACGAAAAAGACCTCGTCGTCGATGCGACCCCTCGAGGATCGACGAGGCTGGATTGGGATCCTATTGCGAAACTGGAGTCATTCCACCGTCGCCGCCACCCCGAGAAGCAAAGCAGTCTAGAATCACGCTTCGTCGAACACTGGCAGTAGCTCTCTGTAGGATTTCGTACAGCTCCTATGCCGGATTTGTACTTCCCGTGACATGGGGTGCGAAAAAACTGCACGAAGCACTACAAATTTTTTTCCTGATATGTCTTATCCTCGTTCCTCCTTTCCTGCATTTCGGTGGCAGCCACATATAATTATAAACTTTTTCAGATAGTTCTCTGCAAGAAGCTATTTGTCTGATGTTAGATTCGGACCATTTCACATGGAAAAAAATGTTTGGTTGTGACAACTACGTTTCCAATTTGCTGCACACAAGCTCTCAAACATTAGTTGCCCCAATCATATTGAATAGTAACCTCAGCTATTCATGATTAGTTTTCGCGACATTAGAAAGCGTAATTATTCGAATCATTGGGACAACCATTCGAATCGTTGGGATTACCATTCGAATCGTTGGCAATACCGGGTGGGCGTCAAAATAGAGAATGGTTAAAATAGCGAATTTCAAAATAAGGAACATCTGAATCTAGAATGGCCATCATTATGAAATTCACTATTTTAGCCATTCACTATTTTAGCTCCTATGCTGGATTTGTACTTCCCGTGCCATCGGGTGCGAAAAAACTGTACGACGCACGTCCTATCCTTACTTTTCCTTTCCTGCATTTCGGTGGAAGTCGTATATGATTATAAACTTTTTCAGAAAGTTCTCTGCAAGAACCTATTTGCCTGATGTTAGATACGGGTCATTTCAGACACGGACATGATGGCTGATCAGACTCACTAATTTTCGGACGAATGCGGTTCAGATCTTGGATTAGATCTAATAACGATACATTTTGTCGCAATCAGGATCTTCAGAAACGAACAGCATCTGAGCTTAATTTACCATCGTCATTTGTTCCCTGATCAAGTTCACCGAATTTCTATCGGGTCTGGGTTATTGCAATATTACATTTGATTCGTGTAGTGAATGTTGATACAAAATCTTGTCGTTGGTCATCATTATATTTTTCCATCTTCTTGATTGGATGTTTTGTTCGTCGTGCTTTACAGCGATTATTTCCGTTCCTGCTACAATCATGACGCTATTATTTTGCGCAATAGCTTCAAGACAGATGAATTGTAAAGGAAATTGCAATATTCTTGATTTCTATTGACACGTTTCTGATTTCTATTCATTGTCGTGGTTTCTATTAATTCTCTCGAATTCTTGAATATCCGTCAACTCTGCAATTACATCACAATCCAACTCAAACCAGGTCAGGGGATTCCCCATTGTTCCACACTAATTTCCTCCTTGCAAGCGCTTCAGTGGGTCAGATGAAATTTCTCCGTCATCCCTCGTTTCTCACGTAGTCTCGTAGTCGACGGAAGTGACGAGAGGATTCAGCCTCTAATTTCATTTGGGGAATCAACGGGTTTCCGGAAACAGCATCAGCGAGGAACGTCCTCTCTCTCTCCCTCACTCTCTTGGCATGAAACCTTTAGTCAACGAGACTATATAACACGTTCAGTTTACCATGTTGGGATGCGTTGTGAGATGTTGCCATGGCGCCCAACAGACAGGGCCCGGCTAATCTCGGCAGGACAAATCGCAGAAAATGAAATTAACCGTCGCGTACGCGAAGCCCGGGTCGAGTGTACCTCGACTGTTGCATTATGCAGATTCTCTGTGCAGTGCTCAACGGCAGCAGCGTTTCCACCCTCGCCCAGTCTCACCGTATAAAGCGAAGTTTAGCGCCGGGATGTCGGCGCCTCGACGCCTCTCGACGCCCCGCCGGTAAACTCCTTAGAGTTATACTGTACATATACAGTAGGTACAGTTCGCTATCGCTCTCGTTTCTTCTATCTCGCTTCCACTAGAGCCACCGGAGATACGAAACGACGGCGGTAGAAGGCACAACGGACGATTTCCTTGTGTTAGTGGTTGTTTAGTGGTGGAGAACTCCCTTGTCAGCCCATTCCAGAATTCACGACTCCAGGTTCTTCCATACATATTATACCTTGCAACTCAGCAGAACGAACGAAGCCAGCGTCCCAATTTCTCAACACTTGAATAACTAGTCAGAAATATCAACGGACTTGTGATTAATCCAAATCATACAATCTCCACCTTAAAACCATTGAACGTTTGTAATTTTACGATAACTTCCTAAATGGGATAATATACGAGTAACGTAATTGAAATCTCATATTTGTTTTATTTCTTGATTCCATCGATTAATAGTTTGAATTCATAATGACAAATCTTCAATATTTTATTTTATGCATCGTTTAATAAATCTTATAGTAGAAATTACCGAATGAGTTTGTGGCTGTAATTGAAAATATCCATATTATGTTCTGGTGCAATTCAAGGAGTTTCATTATATATCACGAGTATTTTACTCCCGATTTCGTTAATTACTGAGCAGAAATACCTAGACGCGTATATGTATAATTACCGACATAATTACAAATGCCTGAACTATAGTCAGAGACTCGAAAGCTAGCGTGAGTGCATCGTACAGTGATCAGGAACGAGTCTCCCTCAGCGGCGACTTGGCTGATGTTCGCCTCCACTTCTACTTCCTGCACGCAAGCAGCAGGAACGTTTCGGTCAGCTTCAAGGAGCGACGATGGTATGCGCACGATACTATATAGTCTTCTAGTGGTGTTTCAGTCGGTAGATTCCTCGCATTTTGCGAGGGCGAAAGTCGTCGACTATCCGGGTGATTTACGTACAAAACGCGAAGGAAAGTGCAAGGACATTCCGGGTACGCGTTACAGTGCGACAACAACGAACCAGCGACTTGGAGACCAAGACTAAGACATGGAGATCCAAACTAAGCTGCATTGTAGATGTCAAGGAAATGCGCCACCAATTAATATCCCGGTTGATTAAGAACGAGACTCAGCAACGTTCAACAACAACACGACAAAAGCAAAATAAAGTTTCAATTTAGTTTATACTCTACACTCAGAGAAATCGTAATAGTACAGTCAACTATAAAGTGACAACTACACCGAGAGAAAAGATTTCATTGACGCCAAAGAAATGGGTGGATTGGTTTTTTTTCATTGATTTCAACGAAATATTTCTTTGATTTCAATGAAATAGTGCATTTGAATTTCAAAGAGAACATTTCATTGCCTGTAAATAAAGATTTACTTAGTGTGCATATAATAAAGAAACAGTTTCATTATTTTAATGAGACGTTTTCATTGGTTCAAAGAAACGTTTTCATTGATCTTTCTCTCGCACCTAACCTCACTTTTTTGGTTTCCGGTTCTCCCGAACGAACGGCTTCGAGTTTGGAGGAGCCAGTAGCTTAACCTATTTCTGCCATAATTCCTTACATACTTATAAAATTTGAGCTTTATCTGCCGCGTACTTTAGGAAAAAATAGATTTCGAAATTTTGAGCTGGTAAGAAAAAACTTTGATTGAATCAGAGAAATCAATGAAAAAGGTTCATTGGTTTAAAGAAATGTTTATTCGAATCAATGTTACTACTTTTCATTGAGTTTGAGATCATTCAAAGAAAAGACAGTATTGAAATTCCAGTATTTCATTTCATTGGCTAAGATTTCCGTGAATCAATGAAACATTTTCTCACGGTGTATTTATTTTTATTACATGCAACTATTTTTATAGTTACGATAACTACGAAAATAGTTATGGTAACTATTTGATAGTTGTGTCAACTATCAAAATGGTTGTACCAACCATAAATAAGTAGTTGTCACTTTATAGTTACTAATACCATAATTTTCTCTCAGTGTACATGAAGTCAAGTGATTTTAGTTCGTCGCAACGGAATTTAGTTGACTCGAAGTAAATTTAATCCTCCTGATTCCGTATAGTTTGGTTGAACTCCGGTGATGCTCGATATGGCAATACATGAGATAAACTTGTATCATGCAGTTTACCCGAGTTATATCGAGTATAGCTCGATAGAATTTAATTTTCTAGTAAAGAATCTATTTTAGACGGCGTCAACTATATAATATAGTCATCGTCGCCGGAAAAAACATAAAATAGTTGATAAAACTGTTTTTTAAAATAGTTACATGTAAGCTTTTGGAGCATTTTTAGCTGAGATAAAATCTTAGCGCTGATGATCATCTTGGATGATTTTCACAGTCCTTCTCATAAGGTCATAACATCCCAAAATAATTATGTCAAATTGAGATCACAAATCGACATATGTCAAAAAGTGCCATTTTTGAGATCCGTTAAGACGAAATATCTTAGAAAATTTCGAAGCGATTTTGAGATCGATTTGAAATTACAATTTGATATCAGTAAACGTCATATGTTCAATTGATTTTGATCTTTCAAATGTATAATTAAATTTCAGCGCAATACTTTCACTAAAATCAGTCAAAAATACCTGGGATCAAATGAAATTTTGAGGTATGTCAATTTATGATCACAATTTGAGATAATTATTTGTATGGGTTCCATATTTTGGTGTAATATCGCGATGTACCCTGATGTTCAACGATTTACTGCGACATAGTTTTTCGAATAATCTTGTATACAAAAAGCACGTTACGATAATCTTGGGCGCATAAATTGTTCTATCTGTCTTCCTCGTTTACCGCAGAAGCGCAAAACCGTTTTCTTCCTTACTCTCGGGTTTCTCAGTTGTATGTATGCTGGTAAACCAGCGGTGGCTCGCGACAAGATTATAGCCGCTGCCAGCTTGAGACTGCGCATCGTATGTTTCCAAAAAGAGAAGTAATAAAAGAAGCGACCACGAAGTCTCTTCCTTCCCTTGGCGTCTCATAGTCGCCGGCTCGAAAGTACCGCTGAGAGGATTCCAGCGCACGTGCGCCGACCGATCTGAGAAACGCGCTAACGCACTAGAAGAGCTACACTGGCTTATAAGCTCGTGGGTGGAACAGATAGGATACGACGGGTACAACGTTGAGGATCGCTCGCTCGGCATATTACGATGTCCGATTCAACGCGACGCTCCATGGCGATGCTGAATTTCCGGCGTGAAACGCGAGCAGACCATCCGACCGCCAACTCTATTCAGTCGGTTGATCGCACACTCGACGACTCTTCCTCTTTTCCTTTTGACCATTCTTTTTTTTTGTCGTCTCTGTATCTTAAAGGCGACCCCGACTCGAAGCCAAGGCGATGCTTGCCTTACGTCAGACAGCATATTACAGGCCTTACAACTCTGGATGACATAATTCGGATCATAATTTTTCTTTGGGTACCAAGAATTCCGATTTTGTTAATGCAAGTCATGGAAAATGTTCTCGTAACTTCCCAAGTAATAAAATTATATATAGAGTATATAAAAATATGTATAGTTTTAAGCGTAGAATTGGGCATATATAGTTTGCATAAACTCTATATATAATCTATATACAATTTATACATAAACCCAACTTCACAGGTGATCTTATATATAAATTGCATATAGATTGTATATAGAGTTTATACAGACTATATATGCCCATTTATAATTATAATTTTTTTACTTGGGTTAGATTCCAATATTGGAAAGTGGCACTAAAATAGTAATAACAAAAATAGTCTTAAATTGTTTCAACTGGAATTTAAACATATGGGGCATTTCAGCTGAATTTTTCATGCTCTGACCCTTTTTTTTTATTTTTTTTTTTTCAAAAAAAAAAAATTTTTATCAAAAAGGATTTTGAAAAAGAAGAGACGTATTTTTTTTATTAATGCTACGACCGATATTTTCGACAGACGAATTTTTGTAAAAGTTTTAATTTTTCGGTATTGATATTATTTTTGGCGTTAATATCTTGGAAATTAACAGTCCTATCGAAAAAGGTCTACGATGAAATTCGTTCAGTTTGCAAAGGGCTACATAAAGTGTATAAAAAAATGTTATTGTAGTTTTTCTAAAATTTTGTTATATGACGTTAAACAAAAAAGTATCGTTTTGCAAAAAAGTGCCAGTTTTTATCATTTTTATATACTTACATAAAAATTCTATGTAAAATAACAAAATTTTTCCGTGAGTATATAAAAATGATAAAAGTGGCGGTTTTTTGAAAAACGATATTTTGTTGATTAACGCCATAAAACAAAACGTTAGGAAAACGAAAATAACATTTTTATATACATTACGTAGCACTTCATAAACTGAACAAATTTGATCCTGGACATTTTTTTATAGAACTGTTAATTTTCAAGATATTAACGAATAAAAAAATATACATACCGAAAAATTCAAATTTTTAAAAAATTCGTCTGTCGGAAATATCGCTCGTGGCGACAAACAAAAAAATACATGTCTTTTCTTTTTCAAATTACTTTCTGATAAAAAATTGTCAAAATTATTGAAGGGGGTCAGGATCGAAGTGTGAAAAATTCAGATGGAATTCCCCATATACCTAGTGTCACAAAATGAATTCTCCTCTATCCCTTGGGAATTCCCCCTCTATCCTGAGTCCTAGGGTCACTACTTGGATGGATGACCGTCCCTAGCCCTAATTATTTCAAGTCCCTCGATTGTTGATACGTCAACGGTGGAAAAATCTTGTTATAATGTAGAGAGATAAATGCAATAACATCGCCTAGACAGCTTCAATGGAAACACGACGAAAACTCAGTGCCAATAATTATAATTGACTATAGATAAGTGGTTTAATCGATCGTCGATAATTCCAGCTAATCTGGTAACTCGATCATTCCCAGGTTGAATATCGTTCCAGACAACAGTGCAATGCCAAAAAGGAACAGACGATAATGGTGTTAACTGGTTCGTTATTCACAGTCAAGTAAAAAAACAAAAAAAACAAAAAAACCAGAATTCGTCGAGTCTGGATCGTTGCAGCATTCGATTGAAAGCTTGAAAAGCGACGAAAATGAATAGGAAGGAAAAAAAACCGGAGCGAGATGAGAGAGAAAGATATCAGTCTATTGGCATCCCTGCCGCGATTGTTCAAAAGCATTGATCGTGCGATGGCCGATGTGCCACAGGTCCGTGAACTCTCGCAATGACTAACGCACTAGTGCAATTGCAACGGGTGAACAACTTGCACTTTTGCAAATACGATTTTTGTACGCGAATCTAGGCCTTGTATTCCTAATACAAAAGAAGAAGAGAGAAGGAAAATGCAACAAACAAACAAAAGTGTAGTATAGCGTAGGCGTATTTGTTGGAACGAGATAGGTGATGAAGAAGAAAATAAACAATGATAGAGGAAAACAGAGTTAACAGTGGAGAGAGGTAGCCTATCGGGTGAGAGATAGCTATGGGCTGTGCACTACACGCTGACGACTCAGAACTCCGGCATAGGATTCCGGCTGGTTCACTCTTTCTGTATTCGCTTGAACAATCGAAGTCCGAACGACCGAGCCTCTCTATCCACGAACAATAAACTATTTGCCACGCCTCAACAATTGGCACTGCACAGTCGAGTCGCTGCCGCACGGCGTTGCAGTTTCTACGTTGCTCTTGACTAGTCGACGTAGCGTAAGGATAGACAGGGAAAACGAGATGAACGAAAGAGAAAGAGAGATATGGAGGGAGAAAGCGAGAGAAAATAATGAGCGAGCATGAGATAGTCGTAGTTATGTGCTAAACTTGCGCGAGAGATTCAAAATCGATATCGGGTACTCGCCAATATCGGCGGTAAGTGCCTGACGACAGAGAACATATGCACACTAGTCTCGTACGCTATTATATAAAATATTTTCCAATGGAGGTACAGGCATTCATTCGATTGCCCGGTGTAAATGCGATTCTGCAACAATACTCACCGTAAACAATGGACAGCCGGGTTGTTAAACTCCAGAACAGTTGCACGAGCATATATACGCACTTTCTAATAGAGGCGATAAAGTTTTCGAGGTATGCGATAAGGGAACACGAGTACTGTGTCGATGCTACTGATGCTGACCATCCATGTACTTTATACTTTATTTATTAAACGAGGGCCAATCGGAGCACGAATAAAACGACTTCATGTGAACATAGCTGATTGCCACCAACTTTTTAGAAGGGATTTATTAAACGACGGCCAATCGGAGCGGGAATAAAACGGCTTCACGTGAATATAGCTCATTGCCATCAACTTTTTAGAAGGGGATACATTGACATTGGAATTCTTGGTTAAATTTGTCATGATCTCTTTCCAAAGATTCTTATTTTGCATAATTGTGAATGGAAAATAGATTTTAGTGAGCGGCATTGTATACTTTTTTGTTGTTTTTACACCAGATAAGGTGTTTGTATTTTTTTTGTACATTCACTGTCATTCCCATTTTCTGTTTTCTTTTAATTACTCAATTAAATGATGTTTTTTTTACTTTAGACAAAATTGAAATTGCAAGGTCTTAATTTCGATTGCAATATAATAGTCTTGCTTAGGAATGGAAATAAACAATTATAAAATTATAACGATACATATTACACAATTATCATTTACGCAAACATATTTTTTTTTTCAAATATCTCCTATTTTTTGGAATACATTAAATATACATTTAAATAGAACAACATTTTAAAAAAATCAAAAAACATTAGTGGGAGAGTGATAAAAACTGAAAGCATCTTGTTCGGTGTTTAAAAAAACAACATAAAATGCGATTTGTATTATCCCATGTGGGAATTCTGGTATACAGTCAGTGTTACCAACACGGACTCGGACTAAAACGGCACTAAGACGGACTCGGCTGCCAAGCGTTGTCGATCAGTACTGTCTCAGTACTAATTGAATACTGACTTTATTATGCACCTGTTCAGACAGCCACTATTTTCAAGATAAAATAAACAGTACTCATGTGAAAGTCGTTTGAATACTGGCCGCAAACTAGGCCAAAGCTTGTTTTATTCTCAGCAGAGCTAACTTTGCCAGTGTCAGTCTGACTTCCGGCTGAATCGTCGAAATACTGGGCGTAGAATAGGCCAAAACTCTACTTATTGCCGGCAAGTTAACATCGTCAGTATCAGCCTAATATATGGCAAAGTACTGGGGTCATACTGCCCCGACATTGATAGTACCGTGCCGATACTGGCGGACAAACGTTGGACCCATGTGATCATTTCCGACTTGTCCCAGCATTACGACAGAAATGGCATCAAGTACCGGCATCTTGGCAACAATACTGCACCAACACAGAGTCCGATTGAGATTCCCACATGGGTATGAGTGAAGATGATCGAAGTATGTGGGAGAGTGCGGTATATAAGTGGAGGGTATACACGTCGTCAGATTCAATCCCCGGACGATCCGGTCTTTACAAAGGTTCAGGGTGAAGCTATATTATAGCAACCAAGTATCATGAGCACTGGATCTCGTCGGGCTCAGAATTTGTATGAAGAGTTTCCGAGCAGTAGTAAGAGAAACAGCTCGACAAACCTTTTTCGGCTTTCGTCGGGCGAGAGTCACGCATCTGTTACTTCTCCCGGACATTAATCAAAGGATAATCCTTTTGATGTTAGCCCCCTTCTTTCACTCGTCCTATGTTACATCGCAGTATAATTCCTGTACAAGGACTGTGCGGTATCCGCAAGGTTTGTTCTCTCAGCTCCTCTCGCGTATCGCTGACAAGAATATAGACCGGTAGCCGAGAGCCTCCGGCAAAACGACTTGGAGCTTTGAGATTCTTATACTATACAGCAAAAGAAACAAGAATCGGTAGATGTAAAACTGCTGCAACCGTTAAAATTCTTTCGTCGATAGGACAAATATTTTTACGATCGGAATCCTGGAGATTTTTATTCACTCTTCGACAGTTATCGAGTTCCAAGAAATCCGGGTTGACGGTAGGTAAATGTAGGAACGATGACAGCGTTAATAATAATAATTGTACAGAATTTTAATCGATCCAAACTCAATTTCTCACAGTAATTATAATTCCATCGCGTACCTCTGGTAATTTATTAAACGTTCAATAAACTGCTTAGATAAGTCCAATCATCTGCGTCCTCTCGACTTTCCTTTGGAGTCTCTAATTGCCAACTTGAATACAACTCGATAAACGACCGCTTCGATTATTCCTACCGTCGGCAAAATTAATTAACACGTTTCCTATGTCACAGAGCGAAGTTTACGTTTGGCCGACGACAAGTAGACTCTTTCTGGTCACCGAGATTTATATTTCCACTTCATATTTAATTCAAGGAGTCACAGGCGTCGAAGCTCTTTATTATTCAGAGTACACACTGTGTGCATACCTGCTTTATTTATATTTTGCACTCCCTTGGGTATCGTTAACAGAGTTTGCTCGGGCTTCTCTCTTTCTCGCTTTCTCTGCCACAGCATTTTTTGTCCCTTTTCCTCCCAACTCTCTTTCGTTGATTCCGCGAAAGAACTGAATAAAACTCCGGTTCTTCCGGCAGCCGAGAATTTCTCTCGGCGGGCAGTTGTGTCGCAACACCAAGGAGGCGGTCGGTTGGGGGGGAGGAAAAGCGAGAAAAATAGTGCCTTGTACTGTACTGGGGACACTTTTATAATGCCTTTTTCTGGATAGGAAAAATGCGCTGCCCTCCAACCCCTCAGCGAGGTAGTGACATAGTATACACAGTGACTATGTGTGCCTAGTAGAAATGGGAGCGAGGGAGATGTCGAGAAAGAAACAGGAATATGACGGAGGATGCTGGAAAGCAGGGAAGGCAACCCGGGAGTCCCGACGACTTGATAATTGGACGCCTCGTTACTCGGCATGACTCTCGGCGTCGGAACGCTCGAAACATCCTGCACTACCTTCACTTTCCTCTCTGGTTCACTATGTATCCATCGTCTCGCTCGACATCTCTAGCTCTCATCACTTATCTTCGTCCTTCCGTCGTTCCTACCGGTATTTCCCCTACCACATTCTTCACAATTTCACCTGCATGCTTTTGCACCTTAGATTTAGCATATACAGTATACATCTGTGTTACGTTGTAGCTGGAAAACAGCTGGTACAACTGCATCGTCTCAGCGCAACGTTGAAATAAGCGAAAACGCTCAGCCTAGCCCGAGGGCACTTCGTTAGCTGAAAAATGTGCATAAATGTGTTTTCTTATTTTTATTTTGTTAAATTGTGCCACTCTCGACTAATGGCCTTGGGTCTGAAGTATATTATTGTTTACATATTTCTACACTTTTCCCTGCGCCGTTCGTTGTTTCGTTTACTGGTAGACTGTAAGCATATAGCTGAACTAAATATCACGACGACGACGGCACATTTGTTAATTGCGTAAAAAGTATTACCTCAATTTAAATCGAGTTTATCGGAGAATAAAATATCACGTTCATTGTCCATTGGCTTTAAAAACATCGTTTTGTCATTGTCGGTTTTTGATGTTTTTTTTTCTTGTTTTGGGAAATTAGTTATACAGGATTTCTTGTTTTTCTTCAGTGTAAGTGTAATCCTAGTGAAACACGCACTCATTGAGCGAACAACCAATAACTTGGTTGACATAACCAACAATCTGATTGGTCTAACCAAGAAATCGGTTGCCGCATATTTAACTAAGCCTTTTTTTCCATGAAAATAAACTTTTTATCGCGCGAATATATTACTTACATTTTTGGAAGGTCGTGTGACAGTGACAGGATAAACCTTCTCCTAAAACAGGCACCAATAGCTTCGCCCCATCAGTATATACGTCAGTTATGCCAGTAGGTATTTCGTTAACGAGAAAAAATGAATGCGCAAAAAGGTTGAAAGGTTTTGGCGGTTAAGTTATAACATAACGTGGTTGTTGCCGAAGTAAAGCGCGCTTTTCAACGAGCATTAATTGCTTCACCCCTGGAATTCCGGGTTCAGTTGAAGCAGCAACAGTGCGTAAACATTCGCAGAACCCCCTAAAGCATACCTCGAAGCGACAGAACTTTTAATGAAAAACTGGTGTTTGAATGCAAAATACGTGTGTATCTAAACTGATCGAGCTCTGCCGAAAATTCATAGTCGATCAACCGAATCAAAACGCAAGCGGCGCATTCAATGATACAGACCGCATTGAACCGTTGGACATTTTAACCAGAAACGGAGATAAATATAACGAACCGACGATTCATTCAAGAATGGCGAAAATTGGGCGAAAAACGTAACAATGTCGCTCTGGATGATGGCCTCTTTTACTCAACAAGCGAGTCGCTTTAACGAAGCGATCCACAGGGACAGAAACGTCAAACCCCTCAACGAAGAATGGCCAACGATTCGGGTAGAAGAGTCTTTCATTTCTTCTTTCCCCTTCTTCGTTTCTCTTCGTAAATAACGAGACATCGTTATTTATCGAGCTATTCGATTACATCGAGCGTACGGAAAAGTCTGGGCTTTGACCTATCAATCTGTGACGTTCCCAGCTCTTGCTTCGTTCCCGGCTGTGGCTCAATGATGTTCGCTACAGAGACCACAGTCCCAATCCTTCGGCTCGTTATCGAGAGAAACTGTACAACGCAGGGCCACAAGCATATCCATTGGGAAAGTCGGTTGGTCTTGCTAGTCGTGCTGGATATCAGGTCAGTGTAGTCGGACACACACAGCTCCACCCGACACCTCTGGAGTAGGGTCCTTGCTGAGCGACACGAAATTTGACACGTGCTAACACTCACCCGGATGGTAAGCATGTCCGAAGAAACTCACTAGCGTGACAGCGGTCGCTAGTCCCAGGCGCGTTTGTGCTGTCGTCAGCCACGCCAATTTTCCAAGATTTGGGAGATGTCAGGAATGTCGTCTTAAGCAACATAGACGCTAGTTTAGAGCTAGTTTCGATAGCCCCGACACGCACAGTATTCTGGGTATGAAATAACGCTTGTGTGTGTTTCACATGATACAAACGGAATAATAAGAAGAGTGCTGTCATCAGCCACGCCAATTTTCCAAGATTTTGGAGATGTCAGGAATGTCATCTTAACCAACATAGACGCTAGTTTAGAGCTAGTTTCGATAGTCCCGATACGCACAGTAATCTGGGTATGAAATAACGCTTGTGTGTGTTTCACATGATACAAACGGAATAATAAGAAGAGTGCTGTCATCAGCCACGCCAATTTTCCAAGATTTGGGAGATGTCAGGAGTGTCGTCTTAACCAACATAGCCGCTAGTTTAGAGCTAGTTTCGATAGTCCCGACACGCACAGTAATCTGGGTATGGAATAACGCTTGTGTGTGTGTTTCACATCCCGCGTAAAAATGATGCGGCGTCCAGGATGGAATCCAGGACAGAATCCAGGATAGAGTCTGGGCTGTGTAGGATGGATTCTGGACCATCCAGGATGGAGTTTGGGCAGTCCAGGTCGAAGCCCAAGATGGACAATGGGATCGGATTAAATCCCATTCTCCATCCTGGACTACCCGGACTCCATTCCGAACTGCTCAGACTCCATCCTGGATACATCATTTTTACGCGGGATCATACAAACGGAATAATAAGAAGAGTTCAATAGTTCTGCATATGAATGAAAAAGGTTATTGCAATTGTATTAAATTTATGCAGATCTTACTATAAGAATGATTCTGTTGGCACTGATACATATAATTGTCGATGGATTTGCTAGCATTTATCGCTTGTAGTTGGAAGAAATGTTATTTGAATTAAGTAATTGAATATTGAATTTTTTAGTATAGCCTTTGAACCTTGTTTTTGCTTTCGCATATAAGAAGCTTTGTTTTTTTCAATGGCAATATTAAATTAGGTCGTTTACTAACCTAAAAACTCCTGTCTCATCCATGAGATATCGACATTACATGTATACAAGCTTCTATCAAATTATTTCAGTTTCTTAACAATTGATAGTATTGTAATCTATTAATATTAATATATTATTTCATATCTACAGAATCATATCAAATTGCTTTTGTAAAATTAAACTAATCCCCTTGTGTTCCTGCATAGCTGCCTGTATAACATTGATACCTATGTTATACATAGAATGTATTATGGTTGAATCCATCCACCGCGGTGTGATATCGCACCACCGAACTGACGTTTGATACGTTCAAGCGAATTTCAGAATCAGGCTCCATGGATTCAGCGGTAGAATCGTTGGGAAAGGGTCTCAACTCTCGACTACCCAAACGCGAACAAAGACATCGTAGTTATAGGAGTCGACCACAACGTCTCTACGTTCCTAATTGAGAAGCTGTTCTGCCCCCGATCCCCTTTCTTCCTATCCCTGGAGAGTGCCGAGATGGCTGCGCAGAGACACTTCCGAAGGCGAACATTCGAACGTTGCACCGAGCACAGAATCCTTCTGCTCTCGCAGATAGCTACGAATGGAGTTTCCGAATTGCGAGGCCTGCGCACAAGATTGTGTTTCGACCCCTTTAACACCAGGCACGAAAGCACTGGAGCGACAGGGTCAATTTCCAACCACGTCGAAGGTGCGCTCAGCCCCACTTGCCTGACGATTACTTGCCGCCACTTTTGCTTCCTCTATCACTTCTACATCCACGCTGGTCGCTCCCTATCGAAGGGACCTTATACGCAATACCACTTTCGTGGCCGTGGCACAAACCCCTCGTACTAATCACCCCTTGCGATCCAACATCCCACAACTTCTCAATTGATCTTTTGGTGAGTTGATGTGGCTAACAAGAAATTCCATCATTTTGCCGAACCATGGCCGAAAATGGTGGGTAGAGATCAAAATAGCGAATTTCAAAATAAGGAACGTTGAAATATAGAAGGGCCATCATTATGAAATTCGCTATTTTGGACATTTGCTATTTTGATTGCATTTTAATAAGATGGCGGTCAAAATAGCGAATGGCTGACATAGCGAATTTCATAATGATGGCCATTGTAGATTCGTTCCGTATTTTGAAATTCGCTATTTGAGCCATTTGCTATTTTGACCCCCACCCAACATGGTGATTTTCAATAGCTCTTGTGTAAAAATAACTTTACCCGTCAATAATTTCTCATAGGTTCATATTTAATGACCTATATGATTCCTAGTAGAAAATTTGTATTATTTTATCCGGCGCCAATGCGGCACAGCTCTGAAAAGGCAAAAAGTGTGATGGTACCGATTTGTGGTGAATGTGACGTTACCGATTTTCTACTCGGGATGTTTTTATAAGGAGCTTTATGATTTTATTTGGCCATTTTAGATTCCTAGTAGAAAATCTGCATTATTTTATCCGGCGCGAATGAGGCACAGCTCTGAAAAAGCAAAAAGTGCGATGGTACCGATTTTCGGTGAATGTGACGCTACCGATATTCTACCCGGAATATTTTTAAAAGGAGCTTATGAGAATAACCTGTATCACAAATTACCTTTTAATACTTTCGGAAATATTGTCCTAGAAGAAGTATTTTATAATATACTCTACTGTCTGAAATATTAACTAGAAGGCGCAAAACAAAAATGTCGTGTTAGCTAGAACATTTTTGCAATGCAAGAAATCGAGTCAAAGAATTTTTTTTATTAACACAGTATTAGAGATTATATTGGTAACAGATATCACAATAAATTTCTGTCATATTTGCTTGAACGTTGTGTCTATTTTTTTATGTATTCGATTAAAGTTTTGGATAACGATTAACCATAGTTATCTTACAATTAGACAAAAAGTATTTTAAATACTTCTCCATTGAATGGATGCCCATCCCTGCTCTATTATAGCTGGTGGGTAATTGGGTTTCAGAGGCCTAACCTTAGCGCTTTTGCTCACTTCTCGTTGCTTCAACTGAGGCTCCTTCGCCGCTGTTCTCGTAATAATGCGATAACGAAGGGAGCCATGTTCACCAGAGCCCAGTTAATAACGACAGGCCTCGTTTCTCCGTCTTAGAACTTCTGGCGTCTTGGTATCAGGATCTCTCGCATCGTCTCTCGAAACTCGAGTGCATTTCTTTTTTTTTTTTTTCTTATTCACATTGCACTCCACAACTCGGACGCTAATGTAACTTTGTGTGTGCAATAATTTTTTTTATCTCTATTATTCAGCTATCGTATTTTGCGACAAAGAGTCAATCCAGTTACCAGGAATTTAATCTTGTATAACAGAGTGAGTCATTTTTCCCTTTTTTGTTAATTCCAGGCTCATTGAAAGGTTTTCAGGCGCGTCTTGTTATGTCAGATTGATTAAGTGATGAAAATCATGTTGAATAGATAGCAAAAAAAAAATGCTGTTTCTAAATTCGATGGTGAAGTAATATTGATTACGTTAGACTTTGCCACTCAAATTTATGATTTAACCAATTTGATGTTAATCGAGCGTCCATTCCAATCGATTTCACGTGCTCACACTACGGAAATTCGATCGCCTTTAGTGTACAACGATACAGAGTCTACCTGGGTCGGGCGTTGAGGTTGGGTCCATGAATTTATGAGAGTCAGAGCGGCACGATGTGTCCGAGGACTGCCCGGGTTATACCCCGTCACCACGAGATATTCCACGCTTCGTTAAAGCGCGCAAATCTCGCGCGTTATACTCGAATATTCGTCGGCATCGTTAATCTCGAAGCGAGTTGACGTCGGCGCGGCCCTCTCGTCGGTATTCTGCGGCTCTTTGCTTCACAGTGAAAAGATAAATGCAAAAAAAAATTCATAATCCAGTGTATATTAAAAAAAAAATTACAACAACTTTGAATGAAGAGCATTTTAAAAAAGGGTAATATTTAGCTTCTATAAAATTCAGATACTACACATTCAATCGTACACCGAGAGAAAAAGGTTCATTAATTCACGGAAATCTTTGCCAATGAAATGAAATACTTGAATTTCAGTACTATCTTTTCTTTGAATGATCTCAAGATTCGAAGAAATATTTCTTTAAACCAATGAACCTTTTTCATTAATTTCAAAGATATCGTCACTGATTCAATGAAACCTTCTTCTTACCAGCTCAAAATTTCGAAACCTATTTTTTCCTGAAGTACGCGGCAGATAAAGCTCAAATTTTGTGAGTATGTAAGGAAGTACAGCAGAAATAGGCTAAGCTTCTGGCTCCTCGAAACTCGAAGCCGTTCGTTCGGGAGAACCGGAAAACAAAAAAGTGAGGTTAGGTGCCAGAGAAAGATCAATGAAAACGTTTCTTTGAACCAATGAAAACGACTCTTTAAACAATGAAACTGTTTCTTTATTATATGCTCACTAAGTAAATCTTTATTTACAGGCAATTAAATGTTCTCTTTGAAATCCAATGCCCTATTTCATTGAAATCAAAGAAATATTTCGATGAAATCAATGAAAAAAAAAATCAATCCACCCATTTCTTTGGCGTTAATGAAATCTTTTCTCTCGGTGTAGGGCGACGATGAGTTGAAATTATTTAAATAGCGTACGTTGATTTGATAAGTAGAATCGGGGTTCTGAAGAATCAAAGTATTGCAAAAAAAATGTTTCAATACACATTTTATTTCCTACCGAATAATCTGACAACAAAGAGGCGTAAATTACAGTGTGCACAGTATTATTATATGATCATATCTGACATATATGAAGTGGCAACCATTATTTGCTAGTCTATGGAACTTTTTTTGTAGTTTCGTTAATTAATAATTGTCACTTGACAATAAAAAATTAGATATCGCGAAAAGTCTTCACTGTATAACAAAAGTCGTTTATCCCCAAGTAAAAAAATTATATATAGTCCGACATATGGAATTGGGCATATATAGTCTGTATAATTTCTATATACAATCTATATGCAATTTATATATAAGATCACCTGTAAAGTTGGGTTTATGTATAAATTGTATATAAATTGTATATAGATTTTATAAAAACTATATATGCCCAATTCTATGTTTAAAACTATATATTTTTTTTATATACTCTATATATAATTTTTTTACTTGGGTCCATTCCAATAGTTTTTTTATGATTTTATTTTATTGCTTTTGAACGTACCACAAAGATCCTTCAGAAATATGCGTACACCAACAAGCATAAGTTCAGGAAAATAAAGTTAAATTATTAAATGTATTCATGTTATGCTGTATACGTAAATTTGTGTCTTCATTAATAATTCACGGATATTTTATGTAAAATACTATGCGACTCAAAAACGACTCTCCAGATTGTTAATCCGCTTCAGATACATAATTTTTAGATCTGCAGGCTACTTATGAATATACAAACGTGTGTATAGCGATGCAGAAATGTATATTGAGAAATTAAAAAATTCAATAAGGTGTATTTCATGGATTTTACAATATTCAGTCTAGATAGTTAAAGTGTTGGATTTTGCAGCCTCCGAGCGTTGCCAAAACATAGTCTGTAGGGGACACGGGGGCAAAACGGGCATCACGACTGAAAATGACAATTGGGGGCAAAACGGGCATCGTTTCAACTTTTTCGAACACGACTTTTTCAATTTTCTGACATTTCTTACTTGAAAATTTCGGTAAATAATTGGTGATGTCAATAAAACAGGCAGGGAGGCAAAACAGGCATCTCGGCTAAATATAAGTATCGGGGTCAAAATTGGCACCAAACCATAAAATGAGAATTTCGTTCTAATTAATTTCTTTATGATATACCGACTTTTTTTTTTCAAAGAATTAATTTGATTATAAAATTTTTGAAAAATTCATTTGACTATATTTTTTTTCTTTGCTCAACAAAGTATCGAAAAAAAGTTCTGAACGGATGGTTAAAAACATTCTGATCTGATGAAGATTATCAATTTTTTTCATCACCAATTTGACGTATTTTCCGCACTTTCCCTGTCTAAGGAACGTAAAAAACTGAGACAAATCGTTTTTACGAAAGTTGAGACGGTGCCCGATTTGCCCTCAATCCCGATTTTTTATGGAGCTGCCCGTTTTGCCCCCTTGCCCGTTTTGTCACCATCTCCCCTACATTAAGGAAGGATATGGCATAGCGGGTGACGAAAAAGGACGAAGCAGGGAAGGCGAAATAGCAGAATGCGCCAGTAGGACGCAGACAAAGCTACGGAAAGAAAGAAAAAGAGAAATAAAACGAAGGAGCATACGTTGGTAACCCGACCCAAGCATATTTCCCTAAGTACAACGTATGCTCTTAATCCCAGGATTTATGCGAGCGGAATTAACACGCTTCTTGCGGTTCCGTTGGCAAGGAATTGCTGGGTGTGTCGTGAGCGCACTGCAGCTATATCTACTCGATGGCTGGAGACTCGACTCGCGGGTCTTAGCAGTCAACTATACTCGAGCGCGTGTTGGTTCTGAGCTGGCACGAGTTTTGCCAGCATTATGTATGCATAACTGGATCGAAAACTAACTTCGATGTCATGAAAAGGTTTTATGGAACTTCAAAACTTCGTATAAGCAGTGACCGCAATATTAGCAATACGTTGGTTCTTATGGAACACAAACATCTTGCGGGAAGAATCGAACTGCCGAAGAATTTCCTCAACATGCAGTTGAGACTTGGCGATATTTCTGAAAGACTTTTATTTAATCGTTCCTATATAGTCTGCCATCAGTTTTTAGGTCTACTAGAAGCTGAACTAACCAGCAAGCCTCGGTAGTAAATTTTTTTTTAGTGTACTGTGACTTGTTCAGATTATCGTGGCTGAAGTAACTTGCATTTTCCATATAAGAACTGGTGCCATTTTATTAGTTTTGTGAATTCTAAAATCAGAAACGAAAAAAAGGCTCGATTTTTTTAAATCGTGGTAAAAGGGTAAATGTAAACGGTACTTTCTGAGGTACAATATGCGACTTGAGAACGATAGTGAAGGTCAAAATTTGATAGCTCGAAGAAACAAAATTTGAGGTTCTTTAGGTTGGATTTTCCGACCGGAAGTCAGACCTGTGAATTCTGAAATCACCCGTGCAGAAATTAGTTCGGGCAGCCGCGATTAAATAAGGAGCCTTTTTAGGTATAAACGTGGCATCGATAATAGGGAATCTACTCTAGAACCCTACTAGGCTCAACAGAGGCGGCCACGACAAACTTCGGGGCCTAATCAGGCTTAAATGTGGAACCCTCACTAGGGTTGCCCATATTGAGCCTCTAAAGGGTAGTACTTTCAAGCATGACTAGCCTAGTAGGGCCCCTACTACAATTAGGGCAATCTAGAAAGGGCCAAGTTGGAGCCCCAACTATATTTCTGCACGGGCAGAGTCGGAAAAAGGTCAGGATTTTTAAAATCATTTACAACTCTCAGAATGAACAACATGTCTGAAATTATTCACCTACGAGTATCAAATTCACGCTGGTACGACAGCAATTTACGGACCGAATAAAATGACAACAATACTAATATCGAAAATGCAAGATATTTCATCCACTGATTTTTGGAAGAGGGAAAATAGATATTAACTAAGCAAAGCCTCTGATGAATTATTAATAAAGTTGCGACAAAACCTGTAATGTTATTCTTCAGTCACTAAGCGGAGTACGGATGTTAGTAACTAAAAAATTCCATATCGATAACATATAATTTAGGTAATAGATTATAGTCATTGGCAGAACATCAATCGAATTCTAGTAGAATCCTATCCAAATTCCCAATACATTTCCCATTAATTTTCGTCTGCGACACAAATATACAAATCGTGTAGTTATTCTTAAGACCTTCTCTCACATCAACGTCAGAAACCAAGCATTTTTTAAAATATATTAGACATCTTTCACGTCTAATTGATAGCAACAAATCTAATGTATGCACAACCAATGCGACAATAAAGTACAAAATACCTCCAAGCCGACTTCATATTGATTTTATCAACCGGTTCTCCTCAACCATCAATCTCAAGTTGCACTGAAAGTCTATGTCAGGGAATTACATGAGGTAACAAGGCTTTCCTTCGTTCTGGCTTTAATATTCATGCACAATATGTTATAGTATGTGTGTAAGTCGGCGTAAGAGTCGACATATTGTGTACTGCTCGGTACTATGAAACAGGCTTCTGTGGAGGTATCAAAGATCGTTGAATGCATAAAGACCCTTACACAAAAAAAAAGACCGCTACCTTCTTCTCAACAGTACGCCTAAAGCGCTTGAGCGGAGGGGATGCTGCGCCGGTTTAATGCGCCAATTTAACACAGTGAAAGCACTCCTTCTCTCGCGTGCACTGCTTTCATCAGGATCGGCTTCCGCAGATCGGTGGTGACTGAGGACTGCGATCACCGCCTGGCTGCACCCGTAACAATTCGCTTTTTCTTTGGTCTCTGTCTCACATTTTCTCGCTCGGCTCTCATCTTTCTATTATTCGCTCAGGGTGTGTCACGTGCTACGCCTCATCCTAATAAACGAAACCCCAAGGGAACGGTTGTCGGTATATCGAGTTCCATTGATTCCAAAATCCCTATTCTTTCACTAAGCGCTTTCCTAACATACGATCTAACTTTCATAGATGTTTTTTTTCTCTCGCCCTCCGACGTTTCGCTGTGAAGTAAAACGAAGCCCAAGATTAGACTCTGTTCTGTTGCTCCAATAGTTTCTTGGTAAACTGCTGCTGAATGAATCTTCCATAATCTTAAAATCAAATAGTTCACAGGTAAAACTTCCATCAAGAAAGTACACGGAGAGAAATTTCTGTATCGTGATAACATAAAACGGTGACAACAAAAATCGTTACTTTAGGCTGACAAATCTTTTGTTCGACTGACAAATCTTTTGTTCGACTGACAAATCACTTTTGCTATGCTGATAAATTTTTTGTTCGGCTGAAAAATCTTTTTGCTGGGCTGACCAATCTTTTTGTTAGCCTAACAAAACAATTTTTGTTGTCACCGTTTTATGTTGTCACGACATAGAAATTTCTCTCCGTGTATATTGAGTTAAATAAATAATCATTCAATTCAATATGTTCCATTAGTTTTGATTATATTTTCTGTGATTTGCTTCCATAGTTCCCCGCGCAGAAAAAAAGAATCTGGCCGAGATTCTTAAGAAGATTTCCGCCGAGATTCTCGCTGAGAGTCTCAGCGAGTTTCAGTGAAAGCACTCCTTCTCTCGCGTGCACTGCTTTCATCAGGATCGGCTTCCGCAGATCGGTGGTGACTGAGGACTGCGATCACCGCCTGGCTGCACCCGTAACAATTCGCTTTTTCTTTGGTCTCTGTCTCACATTTTCTCGCTCGGCTCTCATCTTTCTATTATTCGCTCAGTGTGTGTCACGTGCTACGCCTCATCCTAATAAACGAAACCCCAAGGGAACGGTTGTCGGTATATCGAGGTCCATTGATTCCAAAATCCCTATTCTTTCACTAAGCGCTTTCCTAACATACGATCTAACTTTCATAGATGTTTTTTTTCTCTCGCCCTCCGACGTTTCGCTGTGAAGTAAAACGAAGCCCAAGATTAGACTCTGTTCTGTTGCTCCAATAGTTTCTTGGTAAACTGCTGCTGTGGGACTGTCTGGATGCAGAAATGGAAGAAGTTGCAACGATGAGTGTGTATGTATGTGTGTGTGTGTGGGTTAACGTACCATATTAAACGAGAAATAGGAAACTCTGGCTGGAAGCCAGTATAGAAGCCAGAGGAGAGCAAAGTAGCAACAGCACTCAAGTCACCCTCACGAATATCAAATTATAATTCCTAAAATCAACTCTGGTGGACCGGGGAATTAACTAACGAATGTTTGTTCGTTTAATCGTGGCCAATGGCAAGGAATTTGTTACTAGGGAATATCTTGTTTGGAATGAGAGTGTTCGGTACTGTCGTGAAGTCTCTTACGATCGAAATTCGATTTGTCTAGATGGACTCTGGCAGAAATTTGCACACGCCACCTTGTTTCTAAGCTCTGGGTAACCGCAACTGCGTTTGTGTTCGAAAACCGTAGAGAAGTAATATTCGCGCAATATTCGCTACTCCAGCCTCTTGACCGTGATGAGATTTGTTTTTTTTTTGCTAAGCTATTTTCTTGGCTGTTCTTTGCACTTAACCTTAATATCCGTTTTCTGTTCTGTTTTAGGTAAGTACCTTGGATACTTTCTGCAACGAGTGTGACTGCTTGGAACTGTATTATGCTTATAAGACTTTCAACCAAGGAGAAATGCAACGTAAGTACAGCCCCCTTTAGGCTTATTTCCCTCTTTTTTGGAACGGGTGGTCTCACGATAATATTTACACAAAGTGTTTAGCTTTGCATAAAAATAATAATAATGCTAAAACAGTAATTGTACATAAAGTAGAAACACGACATTAAACTCTGACTTACGTAGTATAAAGCGCTGGTGCCTCTTCAATGGTGTCGTAAGTGTTTTGTTTTTTTAATCTACTCGAAGCGTAAATTATAATGCATATGCATGACGTTACCACCAGAGTTGTAAATGCCTAATACTTACAGAAATTATGATGATGATACGAAGCTCTATAATTATGATTTTATAATAATAATATGTAGCGATTGTAATACGATGATTAAACTTTGGAATGGCTGCAAAAATTATAATTTTTCAATAAAAATTCACGGTAATCCTTTTGAAAAAGTGGAAAAAAAAAAGTAATGCATTACTTATTTCTTCCATTTTTTTCACTATTTCTTCCAATATTAAAGCGAAAATTAGTATTTTTTTCAGCTATTCAAATGTTTACACTCTATTTTATCATCACTACATATTATTATTATGAACTCGTAATTACAAAACAAATTGTACTGTAAACTATATCGCATCAATTAATGGGGATTTACAACTCTGGTTACCACGAGGTACGGTGTATTTAAAATTAATAAACTCCCGCGCAAAAAAAAGTATGAAAACTGTGTTAGAATAATGATACTCAATGAGTAAATAATACTCAAATTATACTGATATTATACTTAAATTATTCTCAATTATATTCTTTTTATAGTACTTTCATAATACATACTTTTTGACAAAGTATCGATTTTTTGTTCAAAGACAACATTTTCTAATACTCTTTTTATTCTATCTGAATGACATTGTATTCAAAGTAATTTTGCTTTCGAGTTACTGGAGATAATTGTTAGAAATAACCTGTATTGACTGCACTTTACAATTACCTCAAACAACTGTTCTTCATCTCAGAAAACAATGGCAATTTTGTATCTCTAAAAAATTAGTCGCAATTATTTGAATCAGAAATTATTTTTAATAAATTTTTATTAGTATACAATTGGTTAATTGACATTCTAGGGAAGTCTTATTTGAAAAGTGCTCAATAATACGTCACGAGAAATCCGAGAGCGAAAGATAGATGGATCTGAGAAATGCTTCGACAGACCCGGTTGAAAGCAATTACACAAAAAATCTGAAGCCGGAAGGAACGAAGCCAGACGCTCGTTCATCGAGATCTTCTGGTTGCTCGGCCAATGCTTTCGCGACTTGGAAGCGACAGCGACTTAAGTGCGGTCTCATCTATACATTCACGAGCCAACACGAGCTTGCTTTCCAATCACGCGGATTTACATTTTTAATTTCCGTCCGCAAGAGCAACCCGATGTCTCTCCTCCCATCTCCATTTACTTCCCCCTTTACCGATCATTCTTCACAGTCTCCCTCTCAACTACCAGCCACCCGAATAACACCAATGACTGCCTCTTTTAATTAACTCCCTTTTCCCGGTTCTTATATCGACATCGAATTTCACTCTTTCAAGGCAAATCACAATTCCACCAAAAGTATCTTCTTATCAACCGAATCGATCGAGCCATCAACCATTTCTCAATTAACCGAAGCGTAAACGAAGGCGAATTTGCTACCCAACTGCGCGTTTCTATTTATCATGTTGCTCAACCGACTAGCAGACTGAAAAGCGACCTGCTTACAATTTTTCATTTAACCCAATCGAACTACTAAAATTTTAAAGCGGTTAGACATCTGGCGCAGAAGTTTCAACTACTTCGAAACAGTTAACATCTCTTTAATTTTTATCAAAGCTTCCATGAATCTTAAAACCAAATAGTTCACAGGTAAAACTTCCATCAAGAAAGTACACGGAGAGAAATTTCTGTGTCGTGATAACATAAAACGGTGACAACAAAAATCGTTACTTTAGGCTGACAAATCTTTTGTTCGACTGACAAATCACTTTTGCTATGCTGATAAATTTTTTGTTCGGCTGAAAAATCTTTTTCCTGGGCTGACCAATCTTTTTGTTAGCCCACAATTTTCAATGAAAATGAAAAGAATCTCGCTGGGCGAGATTCTCTAGAATCTCAGCGAGATTCTGATAGAGATTCTTTTTATTTTCGGCGAGATTCTGATGGAGATTCTTTTTATTTTCAGCTACCCACTAATGAATCTCGCTAAGAATCTGACCGAGATTCTCAGATAGATTTTAAAAGAATCTCGGTTCGGCGCGCAACCGAGAATCTCGCTGAGATTCTTAAGAATCTCGCTGAGAATCTCGCTGAGAGTCTTAAGAATCTCGCTGAGAATCTCGCTGAGAGTCTTAAGAATCTCGCTGAGAATCTCAGCGAGAATCTCATCGAGAATCTTCTTAAGAATCTCAGCCAGATTCTTTTTTTCTACGCGGTCATTATCAAAATCTTGTTAGGGATTTCGAAAACATTTGAGAATGACGTGAAAAAATAGTTACTTCTTTTTACTCTCGTATAGATCCAAGAACGATGGAAGCTGACTACGGTAAATGGCCGCAGGTGCATGAACTCGATGGAATATAAATAAATATCACAAGGGGCAAGGTCCATCGATACGAAAAGACGATCGATCATGAACTATCGAATGCACGTCACATATCACGTGTAGTATACAGCACGAAGCATTCACTCTCACATCACTGACGGCTCTCACCCTTTGCGCCATTCTCTGCAAAGGAATTCCAGCTTTACTTCCCTAATGTCCTTTAGAATTTCTGTAACCACAACTCAGTACTACAAAATTAAAAAGAAAATACTTCATCCACTCACGACAGCTCGAAGAATAATTGCTTCATCATTTATGCACGATTTTAGCTCAGGTAGTTTTTTTTATCGGATTCTGTAGTTACGCAGAGTCACCAGTCTACTATATATATATATATATATATATCTGCAAATGGCTTTTGGTAAACACTCATTTTTTTTTGTTGGGAAATAGGAAATATATTCCCGACACGCTCGATTATTAAAACATTGGTCTCGTTATAGTCGGTGGGCAAACATGATATTTTGGATTTATCATTGCGATAGTATCAAGGGACCAATTATAGGATGGGGATATAACAGTATTTATTGCTCGTTTTTCATAATTAAACTCTTTATATAATAGACTATAAAAGGGGGATAAGAATTGATAGAACTTGATGAATGAATTAAACATTACGGATAATTATTATTTGTTGTCGATAATAATAATTCAGACTTATTCAGAAGGGAATTCATTAAAATACACTAGGTAATTTGACTGGTTGGTTATTAACCATTTATTATTGAATTATTATTTAAATAAATATTTAATTAAAACTATTTTATTTAATTAGAGATTATAAACTTTTAATAAAGTGACTAAAATTGTTGTTCTGGCAAACAATTAATTTGACATCTCGTGTCGTTTGATTTTGTTGTGCAAACGAATATTCGATGTTGATGCAGACATAAATAAATAAAATAGTAAATAAAAATTTAAGGATATCTAATATATAGCAAAGATAAGATTCTGAGGTTCAAACGTATTATTTAATATTCGGACATTAAATACTTATCTTTCTCAGTCACCGTAATCATCAAAATGGAGCAAATTGCGCCTCTGTCACGTTGAGAACCGTGAACCACCTGCGCAATGGCGCTTACGTTCAAGGATCTGTGACAATGGAAGCTCGTAAAATTTCTCTGTAATTTCGTGGACCCACCCACGAATTCCGGCATTGTTGTTGCGTAAACGCTCTGTTTCTCTAACCCTTTGGTGTCCTTTGACCGCGGTTGTAACGCAGACTATAGAGTACGTGCATAATATGTCGAGATATATGTGCGTATCTCACAAACATTTAACTTTCACAGCCTCAAAGATCAAAATGCCATTTAAGGGGCACAATTCCGCCAATTTTTTGTTTGCATCCTAAGACCTTTAGAAAATAATATTTGTTACCGGACAAGTCATCTTATACCGGGTGCACGCATAAAAAATCATATTATAATTTTTAACTGAAAATAATTTATTTGGTGCGAATTCGTTGTCAGAACTATCTGTCACTGTGTTTTATAAGAGTTGAACTTATTAAAACTGGACTTCTTACAAAATGGCCCATTGGTAGACACAGTTTGATCCCTTTCAATGGATAATTATTTTTATCTAATGTAAATTTCAGACATTTTTTGGCAATTACAGTTACGTACTCATTATACCTTATTAAAAGTTGATGATTTTTTTAAATTTCTTATGGTGTACATCAATGCAAAATCCGTGATAATCGAAAACGAAGTGATACTAAAATCATAATTACACGCTGCAACATTAATAATTCCCGCATTTGAACCAGAAAAAAAAACAGTCTGATGGTGCATTATAAAATTGAATTAATTTTCTATTTAGATTAATTATGCTTCGTGTGTCTCAAAAAAACATTTGATACTCGCGTAAATCTTTCTGTGTAAATTACTATCGTGTTCCATATTCAAGTTACAGGAAAGTCAAAGATTTGTGCGATATGCCCATATCAATGGGACACCCATACGAAGTGATGCTATGCAACATTAATAATTCCCACAAGTGAACCAAAAAAAAAACAGTCTAATGGTGCATTATTAAATTGAATTAATTTTTTATTCACGTTAATTATGCTTCGTACAACTAAAAAAAAAAAGTTTCATACTCGCGTAAATGATTCTGTGCAAATTACTATCGCATTCCATATTCAAGTTACAGAAAAGTCAAAGACTTGTACGATATGCCCATATCAATGGGACACCCATACGAAGTGATGCTATGCAACATTAATAATTCCCACAAGTGAACCAAAAAAAAACAGTCTAATGGTGCATTATTAAATTGAATTAATTTTTTATTCACATTAATTATGCTTCGTACAACTAAAAAAAAAAAGTTTCATACTCGCGTAAATGATTCTGTGCAAATTACTATCGCATTCCATATTCAAGTTACAGAAAAGTCAAAGATTTGTACGATATGCCCATATCAATGGGACACCCATACGAAGTGATGCTATGCAACATTAATAATTCCCACAAGTGAACCAGAAAAAAACAGTCTAATGGTGCATTATAAAATTGAATTAATTTTTTATTCACATTAATTATGCTTCGTACAACTAAAAAAAAAGTTTCATACTCGCGTAAATCATTCTGTGTAAATTACTATCGCGTTCCATATTCAAGTTACAGAAAAGTCAAAGATTTGTACGATATGCCCATATCAATGGGACACCCATACGAAGTGATGCTATGCAACACTAATAATTCCCACAAGTGAACCAGAAAAAAACAGTCTAATGGTGCATTATAAAATTGAATTAATTTTTTATTTACATTAATTATGCTTCGTATTACTAAAAAAAAAAGTTTCATACTCGCGTAAATGATTCTGTGTAAATTACTATCGCATTCCATATTCAAGTTACAGAAAAGTCAAAGATTTGTACGATATGCCCATATCAATGGGACACCCATACGAAGTGATGCTATGCAACACTAATAATTCCCACAAGTGAACCAGAAAAAAACAGTCTAATGGTGCATTATAAAATTGAATTAATTTTTTATTTACATTAATTATGCTTCGTATTACTAAAAAAAAAAGTTTCATACTCGCGTAAATGATTCTGTGCAAATTACTATCGCATTCCATATTCAAGTTACAGAAAAGTCAAAGATTTGTACGATATGCCCATATCAATGGGACACCCATACGAAGTGATGCTATGCAACATTAATAATTCCCACAAGTGAACCAGAAAAAAACAGTCTAATGGTGCATTATAAAATTGAATTAATTTTTTATTCACATTAATTATGCTTCGTACAACTAAAAAAAAAGTTTCATACTCGCGTAAATTATTCTGTGTAAATTACTATCGCGTTCCATATTCAAGTTACAGAAAAGTCAAAGATTTGTACGATATGCCCATATCAATGGGACACCCATACGAAGTGATGCTATGCAACATTAATAATTCCCACAAGTGAACCAAAAAAAAAACATTCTAATGGTGCATTATAAAATTGAATTAATTTTTTATTCAGTTTAATTATGCTTCGTGTGTCTCAAAAAAACATTTGATACTCGCGTAAATCTTTCTGTGTAAATTACTACCGCGTTCCATATTCAAGTTACAGAAAAGTCAAAGATTTGTACGATATGCCCATATCAATGGGACACCCATACGAAGTGATGCTATGCAACATTAATAATTCTCACAAGTGAACCAAAAAAAAAACAGTCTAATGGTGCATTATAAAATTGAATTAATTTTTTATTCACATTAATTATGCTTCGTACAACTAAAAAAAAAAAGTTTCATACTCGCGTAAATGATTCTGTGCAAATTACTATCGCATTCCATATTCAAGTTACAGAAAAGTCAAAGATTTGTACGATATGCCCATATCAATGGGACACCCATACGAAGTGATGCTATGCAACATTAATAATTCCCACAAGTGAACCAGAAAGAAACCATCTAAAGGTGCATTATTAAATTGAATTAATTTTTTATTCACATTAATTATGCTTCGTATAACTAAAAAAAAAAAAGTTTCATACTCGCGTAAATCATTCTGTGTAAATTACTATCGCGTTCCATATTCAAGTTACAGAAAAGTCAAAGGTTTTTGAGATACGCCCATATACGTGGATGTAGAGTAAAGGATCGTTGGACATGTAGGAACGCCATGTGCACGCGCAACGTCGAGTACGCACTCGTGCACGCGGCCGGATCACTTACGTACGAACAGAGACGCAAAAAGCTCAGCTCGTCGGTTACATAGATATGTATGTATGTATGCACTGGTGGCCCGTGCTCGTATAGTGTAAATATGAACGATTAGCCTACCATCCATCATTCCACACGAGGGACACGTCGGGGTGAGATGAAGAGAGATAGAAAGAGAGCGAAACCGCAACGTTGGCTCGCATACACTCATCCATGTGTTCCCGCGGCTTCCCGGGCTTCGGGGCTTTCCATATAACCCACTCCCATTCACTCTTGTTGGTGGACTTCGGTACACCTGCGACCACAACTCGATTTATCGCGTAGGGCGCGAGAAAGATGGAGTGAGGGCTGCAGTTACTCCAAAATCGAAATCAAAGCCAGCAGTTGTGAATAAAGATATAGGTAATGGGGGCACCTGGTGGTTAACAACAAATGGCACCTTTTTTTCCAACCAAACAGACATATGGAATACTGGCGTTGATGAAAAGCCTAGCAAATCGGTATTTGAGGGCCTTTTTTACGGTTAATCGAGAATTTTTATTTTCCATCTCCATAAAAGTCCATATTCGTTTTATGTAGTGTGGGATTAGGTTACAAAAGTTTTAAAAAGCCCATGTTGAGTTTGGCCTATGTAAACCTACTGTAAATCAGAGTTGTAAATTCCCATTAATTCAGGAAATATAGTTTACAATACAGTTTGTTTTGTAATTATTATTTCATAATAATAATATATAGTGATTATAATGTAGATTGTAAATATTTGAATAGCTGCAAAAAATACTAATTTTCGCTTAAATATTGGAAGAAATAGTGGGAATAATGGAAGAGATAATAAATGTATTACTTTCTTAATGCATTAATTATGTTTCTTCATTTTTTCAAAAAAATTACCATGAAATTTTATTAAAAAATAATCATTCTTGCAGCTATTCGAAAGTTTAGTCATCGTTTTATAATCACTACATGTTATTATTATGCAGAGTTGTAAATGCCTAATACTTATAGAAATAATGATGATGATACGATCAGCTCTATAATTATGATTTTATAATAATAACATGTAGCGATTGTAATACGATGATTAAACTTTGGAATGGCTGCAAAAATTATTGTTTTTCAATAAAAATTCACGGTAATCCTTTTGGAAAAATGAAAAAAAGTAATGCATTAAGAGAGTAATGCATTATTTATTTCTTCCATTTTTTCCATTATTTCTTGCAATATTAAAGCGAAAATTACTATTTTTTTCAGCTATTCAAATGTTTACACTCTATTTTATAATCACTGCATATTATTATTATGAAATCACAATTATAAAACAAATTGTACAATAATAACATGTAGCGATTGTAATACGATGATTAAACTTTGGAATGGCTGCAAAAATTATTGTTTTTTAATAAAAATTCACGGTAATCCTTTTGAAAAAATGGAAAAAAAAGTAATGCATTAAGAAAGTAATGCATTATTTATTTCTTCCATTTTTTCCATTATTTCTTGCAATATTAAATCGAAAATTACTATTTTTTTCAGCTATTCAAATGTTTACACTCTATTTTATAATCACTGCATATTATTATTATGAAATCATAATTATAAAACAAATTGCACTGTAAACAATATCTCATGAATTAATGGGGATTTACAACTCTGTTATTATAAAATCATAATTATAGAGCACATTGTATCATTATCTTTATTTCTATAAGTATTAGGCATTTACAACTCTGTTGTAAATAATGCTACGTATCGATCTACATTTTTAACTGATGCTTAAATCCAATGCAAATTCAGCACGCAATTTATAGACTGTGTTGTTTGCGAGGTCACTATCAAAATTTCATATTTCAAATCTGTGAGCAAATCGGGATCGTGTTTATTTGATTATAATGTTAATGGTCTGGCTACTAATTATTGCTTGTATTTACTCTTATGTTATTAGAGATAAAATTATTTATCATTGACACGCTCTTGTCGCTCTTATTGTGTATTCTGGACGAACATTTACGGTCCACTAATTATTTCATTGCTACAATATCAATAGCGATAATATTGAAATTTAATTCAATGGTAATGAATATGTGATTTAGGAAAAATAGATTATTGCATAAAATTATTATAAATATCTCATGAGAATTTTTGTTAAACGCCTTTTTCTTCTATCGAATTCTGAACGAATTATGATTTTGAAATAATGGATAAACAGCTAAAATTCAAATATGTTAAAAGTGTTAAACATGTTAAAAAACCTTTTAACCATAAGTTTAATTCTACTTCCAAAGTTTCAACGCATGTATGTTCGAATTGAATAAGTTAAATTCAGTACATAATTATGGCGTAAAAAAGTCGCATTGAATTTCATTATCCAGTTTCAAAGTAAAAATTTGTATGGGCTTACGGCTAAAAACGATTTTTGACTTTTTTTTTTAAACTCTTTTTAGTTCTCTTCTGATGATAAAATGTAATGACAATATTTTTGTTGAAATATTGAGAATTTTTCACCAAAATAAATATTTATTAGGGATTTTATAATTAATATTTGCACACCGGGAAAAATGTATAAATGTTATAGATTCGTAAAATCTGCGATTCGCCATGTTGTAAAGTTTCGAGATAATAACCCACCTACAAACTCGGCTAAGTAAATGATTGATACACGTTGTGCTGTAAAGTTCGTAATCAATCATTAATTTGCTATCTGTATAGCATATTCGACATATTTGATTTTGGTTATTAAATTTTTATCAAAAGGGAATGCAATGATACATTTCATGACGGAAAATTACAACATTTGTGTATTATCATATATGTTTATAACAGAGGTATATTACAGTTTCCCGATAATTTAACATTAAATTTTCCGGTTAACTGGGAATTTTTTAAATATAACTATTTTTAAAAATTATATTTAATTTAAAAAAATTGAAAAACAATTAATTGTTTTATATTCATTGACACATTTGGAATTTCAAAAAACAGTCCCAAGTAAAAAAAATTATATATAGAGTATATAAAAAATATATATATACTTTTAAACATAGAATTGGGCATATATAGTTTGTATAAAATCTATATACAATTTATGTACAATTTATACATGAAGCAAACTTTACAAGGGATCTTACATATAAATTGTATACAGATTGTATATAGAGTTTAAACAGACTATATATGCCCAATTCCATTTGTCGGACTATATATGGGGCATTCCACCCGGTTTCGACCTGGATTTGATCTCGACCCAAGTAAAAAAATTATATATAGTCCGACATATGGAATTGGGCATATATAGTCTGTATAATCTCTATGTACAATCTATATGCAATCTGTATATAAGATCACCTGTAAAGTTGGGTTTATGTATAAATTGTATATAGATTTTATAAAAACTATATATGCCCAATTGTATGTTTAAAACTATATATATTTTTTATATACTCTATATATAATTTTTTTACTTGGGGACCTTTCCGATTTAGCTCATTATTTTTTACAGGCTTAGTTAGACCCTCAACTGCACAAATTTTTTTTTTTTTTTAGACCATTTTTTTTAAACATATTTTTAAAGTGACATATAAAACCCCATAATTTAAAAATCTGAAAAAATACTGAAAAATACTTTATTCAATAACAAAATTATCTAGCTTATAGTCAAAGTGGGGAAGATTTTTTATTCTTATAGTTTAAAAACTATAAGAAGAAAAATCTCCCCACTTTGACTATAAGCTAGATAATTTTGTTATTGAATAATAGTTTTTAAACTATAGTTTTTAAATAGATATCGTTTTTAGAATAGTTTTTAAACTATAAGAATAAAAAATCTTCCCCACTTTGACTATAAGCTAGATAATTTTGTTATTGAATAAAATATTTTTCAGAATTTTATCAGATTTTTAAATTATGGGATTTTTTTGTCACTTTAAAAAAATATTATAAAAAATGGACTTCAAAAAAAAAAAAAAAAAAAAATTCTGCAGTTGACGGTCCAACTAAGCCTGTAAAAAATAATGAGCCAAATCGGAGAGGTCGAGGTCAAATCCAGGTCGAAACGGGATGGACTGCCCCATAATTTTTTGACTTGGGGTTTCTGCAAAAAAACCTCCTGCACATGTTTAATAATAGAACCAAAACATTTTTCAACATTGGACCTTAAAATAACTAACGCGAATGATGTATCGATAAAGCCCAATAGCCCTGCAAGAGTGAGATAAATAGTGTCCGTTGGTAGCACCTCTTCAGCAGTCTAAAAGCTAGAAATTACGCCTCTCTCGTGTTAGCAGCTCGTAACTAAGAAAACTGAGGAAGTATGTGCTTGTTCACCGTTACACACACAACCTAATGATTTTTCCCTTGAATGTTTTTCTACACACGTGCATTTCTCTCTCTCTCTGTCTCTTTTCCCAACACTCCACTGAATCGTTATATACATCTACATGTATAAAGGCGCTCGACGAGAAGCGCGAGAATCGCACTGGCAAGCAGTCAGTTCGCGTCCCGGTTTGAGCGCAGGGAAGCCGAGAAAACGAGCGATCGAACACTTGTAGCTACCACCGACGAGGGCACGGGTGAACCTCGAGTGCGACGCAACGACGGGTAGGAAACTCTTACTCGTTCACGTTTGCTATAACCCACCTACCTATATAGCGTGTATTCTCGAGGGGGTTTAGTCGCCACCACGGCTATACGCATATACGCCACCAACATCGCGAGCTTTAGCTTGCATCGATTTTTCCAACATTGCTGCCACGTTCTCATTGTATCCAGGTATACATATGTAGTGTACTACGAGGAGCTATCTCAGAGCCGAGATCTCGCGGGCAATAAAAGTCTCCGCAAATCATGCGACACGCTATCGCACCCCTGGCTTGCTTGCTATACCCTTTACTTCACCTCACACCCGCGCTAATACTCTTCTAGTTTCTCTCTACTGCACATACGTATACTACCTAGGTGAGGTACCTTCCCTCAACAGCACAGCCGTGACTTCGTCTCGTTTCCAGCTCTCTCTCTGTCTCTCTCCTATATCGGTCATTCCATACCAAGTGGGCCATTTATCATGTCAATTTTTTTGTAGTTCGTAAGCATAATAATGAAAATTCTAGAAAATTTTGATAAAATTCGGAATGGTCTGTTTCAACGAAAAAAATTACTTTATTTTGTCAAAAAATGGTGGACATTTTTTTTGGGCGGCTATGGAATTTTTTAAATTAAAAAGTACATTCAATGAGTTCAATTTTGTACAAGTACAAATTTTTTTTACCATCGGTAATTTTGTTCTTTATTAAATTTTGAGCAAATCGTAGGTGATAAAATTCTGAAATAATTTATGAATGTTTGTGACACGCCAAACAAATTTTGAAAAAATAACATACCAAGTGGGCCATTTACCAATCACGTCAATTCTTCTGTAGTTCCTAAGTATAATAATGAAAATTCTGGAAAATTTTGAGAAAATTCGGAATGATCTGTCTCAACGAAAAAAAAAGATTATTATGTTATTTTGTCAAAAAATTGTGAAATTTTTGTTTGCATTGCTATGGAAATTTTTTTATTAAAAAGTTCACTCAATAACTTGAATTTTGTACAGAAACAAATTTTTTGTACGATCGGTAATTCTGATAATACGGCTAATTGAAAAAATATGAAATAAAATAATATTTATTAAATTTTGAGCAAATCGTAGGTGCTAAAATTCTGAAATAATTTATGAATGTTTGTGACACGCCAAACACCTTTTGAAAAAATTCCATACCAAATGGGCCATAATAATGGAAATTCTGTGAACCTTTGAGAAAATTCGGTCTATCTCAACGAAAAAAAAACATTATTACTTTATTTTGTCAAAAAACGGTGGAATTTTTTTTTGGTCGGATATGGAAATTTTTTATTAAAAAGTACATTCATTACCTTGAATTTTGTACAGGAACAAATTTTTTGTACGATCGGTAATTTTGAATTTACAGCAAATTGAAAAAAAAATAAAAAAATCGTTATTAAATTTTGCACAAACCGTAGATGCTAAAATTCTGAAATAATTTATAGACGTTAGCAACACGCCAAACAACTCTTAAAAAAATTATGAACCCGTTTTGTGACCATGCTAAATTATGGTAGCCCAGTTGGTATGGAATGTCCCATATACTCGACCCAGCGCACACGATCGTGTCTCTCGCATTTCTACCTCAAAACGATAATTAGCACGTATCGTTACTCCCGACGCCTTTCCGCTCGGGTATGAAATACCGTGCATGTCGAACGATTGAGGCTCGTATTTTATTACCTCTATTTCGCCAAATAAAATTCGAATTGAATAATTTATGCTTATTCATTTTTCAGTAAATTAGTAGGGTGGGTTGTCAGCAAAAGCTTACAAAGTTTTCGAGCTGTATTCATTGTTTTTAAATACAAAATTGTATACAATAACATCCGAACAGAACATTAATTACTATAATAATTAACTTATTATTTTAAACAAAAATACAAATTCGTATTTTTAATGAAATAATCGTCGCATAAATATTTTCAAATTTTTTATTGGTTTTGGAAATTTTTTCTCCAAAAATCAGTATATTTTGATTCTTATGTGAAAATTTCCGTAAGTAATTATTACGAATGCAATGTGGAATTTCGAGGTACAGAATAATGATGTTAATTCGTGATATCGAAAATGGCAAAGCTAGTGCCGAAAAAAAATCTACTTAACCACCATTCATGAAACTGTGAGAAACATAAAAATGGAACTACTAAAAGGGTCAATATGGGAATAAAGATATAAAGGTTGCTAACGAACTGCAACAAAAAAGCTCACTGCTCGTATTGCCGAACAGTAATAAACCTGATGGCGTAAATCCCTGTAGAAAAAAAATCGTATAATCTTTTCCATGTCTTGTATTACTTTGTACCTATTTTTTTTTATTGGCCGGGTTGTTATACACTGTAGTAGGCGAATATCTTTGCCAATAAAATTCCAGGGCACGTATGCCCGGCAATGAAATTTCGATGTACAACTCCCCTTCATCCACCCTCAGTGCAAAGTCGAAGTGTTGGCGAAACGCGTACCAGCAGTGTGTTGTACGCTTGTAAGGCGGAATATGCACTGCGCGCGTGGCCGGATAGACGATTATTCAGCAGGCCTTACACCACCGGAATATTAAGTAATTCTCAGAGTGGGTCTGAGGGTGGGTGTCTGGTATGAAAATAGACAGGGTGATTGAGGGTCCCCATTCCAGGTCTGATGTATAAATGCTTCTCGTCACCAGAGTCTCTCGTTCGCCTATCGAACAGCTTCCAGCCCCTTTATCCTCTCTCGTTTTACTCTCGCCCGCGCACTTGTTTCGAAATCGAGCAAATAAATTCGTGCCAGGAGCGAAGAGGCCGGAAGCCACGTGGATGGGGGAAAGTATCGCGGCATGCATAAAATCCGGCAGATCCTCGAAGCCAATTGGTTTGGCGGCTGGCGTGGATGGAAAGGCTTCGCCAACTCAACTTAAGTGTGAATGAATCCGCGGATAAATCAGACCCGTTCTATCAGCACAGCTGTGTGTAACTTGAATTTTCTATTTTTCTCTGTTTTCTCCCTTTCACACAGACCCACCCATATGATCTTTCCCATGATCTTGACAATACCGCAGAAAAAAATTAAAAAATAAAAAATTATGAAATTTCTAATAGATTTGTTTAACTGAATTTTAATTGACATCAATTGCTGATAAACTATTGACATGTAGTAGAAATTTTTATATTTCCGATAGTTGTTTTCAATTTATGCACAAATTTTACGGATTGGGGTCAAAATAGCGAATGACCAAAATAGCGAATGGCTAAAATGGCGAATTTCAAAATAAGGAACGTCTAAATATAGAATCGCCATAATTATAAAATTCGCTAATTTAGCGTTTCACTATTTTAACAATTCGCTATTTTGATTGCATTTTAATAAGATGAGGGCCAAAATAGCAAATGATCATATTTTAGCAAATGATTAAATTTGGAACCCGAACACATTAGGTTATTTCCTAACAAGTTTCCATCGAGAAGTCGTGTGATAAAGACTATAAATGTTTATCACATACACCGTAAAACAAACACAAATACCTCGTGTAGTACAGGTAATTTTCATGGCACTCGTGTTATGCAAGTTACGTTGATAAAGCGTCGACGTTAACCGAAAGGAAAAAGACAATGGCAGCAAGGTAGACGAAGCGAAAACGCATGAGGATACAGAAATAGCGAAAGGGCGAATAGTAGCAGAGAATCAGGCCGTTCAGACCGTTTTGTTAACTTTGCCCCGGAGGCACGAGATCGTAATTGAATCCCCGTTTTCGGGCGAATGAGCGCGCGCGCGAGCCCACAAAAGCGGTGTTGCTAACGTTTTATGAACCCTGGAGAGAATGCGAGGGAAAGAAAGAGACAGAATTGTAGCAAAGTGGGAAAGAACCTTCTGCATAGGAAGGGATGTAAATTGTTCCGTTTGGTGAAGGTGACCAATTTCCTGAAGCTTTTACTGCAGTGCCACTGGAGAATCGATTGTAATAATTGAGTCAATTTCACCGTGCCTATCCAGTAGTGTTACGTTATGCACGTAGAGTTGAACAGAAAAGGGTAGTCCGTGACTACTAAGAGTGAGATGAAAATATCGAGAGGAGAAGTGAACAGGGAGTGCACAGTTTCCGTCAAGGGAGTAGAAACTAATTATATCGAGAAAGCGCGGAGTAGGAGGGGAAAAAGGGAAGTTTGAATAAAACCAGAGTGCGCGAGTGTCTCGGAATGAAGCTGAAAAAGAGAGAGCGACAGGGATGAACTTTAATTACAATCGTTTCGCTGCTCCGCCGTTTGAAATGGACGAGAACACGAGCGATCGGAGTTAGGTAGGTGGATAGGTACTGGGTATAGATATCCTACAGCTCGTAGTCCAAAAGTAACGACAGACGACGCGACGGGCCTTAACGTTTTACTAAAATATTGGAAATCGCTTCCATCGACTGGATAAGGGACAGAAGTTGGAGTACCGGCGCGATTTCACTAGCTAACGTGTCGATCACCATGATTAACCGAAATTCCCAATTAAAGTTGGCGAACTTTACCCGTTCCAGATTCCGTGACCACTCGGGATACGAGACGCTCAGCGCTATGCTTAATATCACGGGCAAATGCCACCTTTCATCAAAATTGGACGAAGTAATGCGGAGGGAAAAGTTTTCCGGAAGATGTGACGGGTGGCTTTCACTTTTCTTCACCTCACCTATCCGAATGCTCGCGATGAGTTTTCTGAAAAGATAATTCTCACGAACTGTCGTCAGGCAGTTTGTCCGTGGAGCAGCTTTATTAACCAGCATCCCGAGAGAGGCGCTTCATTCTCGTTTTCTGCTTTTCTCCTTCAGTACGTCTGAACTCGTGTGGCGCCGCGTGACCGCGAGCTCTGTAACTTTTTTCATTCTCCACTTCTGTCTGTAATTTTATTTTCCCTTATTTCCATCGATACCTCCACGTTTACTATCACGTTTTATTTTTCCTGTCTTCTATCCCATTCTCCCTCTTATAGCCGGCGAGGCACACGCCTCTCAACGCGCTCTCACTTCTCTTTTTTCCACGTTAAACGGAGAGCCGAAACGATCCTATCATCGGTCACGATTCTTACGCGGAGATCGTGCCACGTCGATGGCCTATCTTTCTTGCTAACGTTATAAATTATTAATGCACCACGGCAAGCGAACGTTCGTTTGCCAATTCATGTACATATACACCGGTCCGATTTTGCTATGAAACACTACAAATACCACGTTCGTCTCGTGTACAAGTTCCGCGATACCTGTATTATGTATGTACAGTGAAAACTGCTGGAGGGAAAAGCCATTGGGGAACGTTCGAATATGTGGTTTAGAGGGAATATAGAGGTCGGAAAAGCTGCGATTACTAGCAACAGCAACACGAGCTGAAAGAGGATGAAAGCCTCGTAATGGCGTTTGGAAGATATAGCTGGTGAACCAGTGACAGCCGATAAAATCTTATCGGCCATTAGCGCTACCCGCAAAACCCGCACCGCGTGACCACGAGTGTAAATAGAAATACGTATACGTGGATCCTACATACACCTAAATATTATACATATTTGCACAAGATATATGAGAGTTGTTGGGTTTTTCGTTATTTCTTTTGCCGAGAAGGTACCAACGCTGTAAGTGAATTATTGTCACGTCGGGCGTTTTACTTCAGTGCATAGTGAAAAACGCTGCTCTACGTTGCTATTTTATTGTTAAAATTGTCCTTGTTGTTTTGACTATACTCACGCTTGAACGCGTGTTTGCTTCAACCCATTGCGGCCTCCAATTCACAGATTCAATATAACTCAGTGATCATTTTTAGAGAGAGTAATGACAGAAAAAAGGAGAAAGAAAAGCAACAGCACAAGAAAAGCAAATAAAAAATAATCTTCTTAGGCTGGAAAGGTTGTTTTGGAATATTGCCGCTATTTACACTGAAAAAATGGCTTCGTTCGGCCAACTAACTATTTATTAGTTGAGTAAAAATTTGTTACCACAACCATTCCGTTAGTCGGTGTAACGACCTGGACTTAAATAGATCACAAAACGAATTTTTTCGTGTTCCAACTAAGTAAGATAGTTGGGGCCAAAATAGTAGTTGGCCCAACTAACTAGCAACGATCAGAACCAATCACCTGGAAATATTTGATCTAACCAAGTAATCGTCTGTCTCTCAGAGCACTAAGTCACTTGATTGGCTCCAACTATCTTTTTCGTTACCGTAACGAAGTCGTTTTTCCGTGCATCAATATCCGGATTGATTGAATACAAATATCACTGTTAACTAGTATCAGGCCTCGCGATCTCCTCGCACCTCGTACACGCGCGTGAGGACCTCACCATTGAAATTGTTCACGTGAGGAGACTTCCCACTGGAGAACTACTCCGACTAGTGTTCTGAGCCAAATTTCTGTAATACCTCCATCCTGATTACTTATTGTACTTCTGTACAGATGTAAGAATAAAACCAAGTGAAAAAAAACTAGCATCAGTATTATTTTACTGATAAATCTTTAGGTGTGAACTTTAAAAATTTGTTTACCAATGCTGAAGATGCGCCAGAAGCAATGTCGTCTCTGTATAATATAAATGAGAAACTTCTTATCCTATCGATAAACCAGAGTTCAGTTTAGATTCTCCTTTGGCATTCGAGTTTCATCGATTTTCTAAATTGGACCTCCCAACGTCCTGGAAAAAGTTCTTGGCTGCACAAGTACAGTCTTCTAAAAATTCTGCTGACGATGTTCATAACGATGACACACCCAAATCCCGCATCTTCTCAGAGACTCCGCGTTTCCGTGAAACGGTGAACTCAGCATTGAGGATTTTCTTAGCAGATTGGAGGCTCGAGGCTCCGTCAAGGAAAATACGCTTGCACTCGGACGAATTTGATGCGCCATCCTGATGCCTCTTACCTATCGATAAATCGAATTTCACGTACGATGGATCTCCGCATCTGGGAATGAAGAACGTAGGGAGTTCGAGTGGGTATAGTGGAAGTAGAGTAGTGCAAGACGACCACGAAGAACTCATTCGGTAAGGTCCTCTATTCCGCATCTGCGGCAAAGAGAGGTGAGCGTCTCCTTTACCTTTGCACAAACGAGAAAGGATAAGAGCCAACGGAGAAGGCCCTCCGCCTTCCATGCTTTAGCGTCGTAAAGCTCACAATCGAATCTGTGTTGACCCCCCCGTTCCTGGATTGCTTTCTCGCTCACTATATCGGTCTGTGAGTTCTTCTTTATACCAGGTAACGTTTTTCCTGTCTCTGTCCTGGATTCCTCTTTGTGTCACCAGCCTCGGTACAGGGCAGTACGTGATTTTCCGTGGTCAGCTTACGAGTCGGTGCACGAGGATGTTCCATCGTCTTCACCAACCCTTTCTCGTTTCGTCTCCTCCGAGATTTGACGGGAGATCGCTCGTCTTATGAGACATTTTATCTCTGTCTGACCCGTACTCGTGTTTTAGGGTCCACCGGATTCAGTTTGAAATCAAATCCAATGGGACCATCTTCTTTGAGACATGTATTTATTTTTGCTACATCATAAGTAACACATTCTCTATTTGACCTTCAAATTGATTAATACTGATTTTGTCGAGTGAATACGAGTTGTTTAAAGCCGAGCTCAAATGTTCAGATACAAAAAAAAATTAAGTAACAAACGTTTCATCAGAATACGAAACTCAGTTATTTTTGTGATGTAAAAAAAGATATTAGTTAAATTTTGTATCCCAATCGTGTGATACTTAAGTATATTCAACATTTTATTGTTTTACAAATATTAGACTAAAAGTTCCCATGCAGAAATTAGTTCGGGCAGCCGCGATTAAATAAGGGGCCTTTTTAGGTATAAACGTGGCATCCACAATAGGGACTCTACTCTAGAACCCTACTAGGCTCAACAGAGGCGGCCACGACAAACTTCGGGGCCTAATCAGGCTTAAATGTGGAACCCTCACTAGGGTCGCCCATATTGAGCCTCTTTGTTGCCTACAAAGGTACATGGAAAGAAACGTAACTGGCCTAGTAGGGTCCCTAATAGAACTGGGGCAAACTAGACAGGGCCAAGTCAGAGCCCCAACTATTTTTCTACACGGGTTGTAACAAGTGAGAATCACTATAGAAAACTAAGAGTAATCTTTGGACTCATTCTTAATCCACTAACTATTCTACAATTCTGTTTCAGTAAATGATGTTTAATTCACTGCAATAAATGAATCTGAAGAATTGGCATTGCTTGCGTGACGACGTTATTTGGTGATTCTAGTATCCTGCTTAAATCACACATCAGTTCAGTTGACGTTGTATTTAAATGCGTTAACGAGGTTTTTGAATAGGGGTAGTACAACATAAGCGTAAAACAGCAGCGGGGTTGAAGCTGGTTCCGAAAGGATTTCTCGGGTTCTACCGTATAGGAAACGAAGCGTATCGTCTGTTGTGACTTCGTCAAAGGAACATATAGCGGTGTATGCGTGCACAAGGATCAAGGGGTAGGTTGAATTGTAGTAGGAATGGCACAGGACAGTGGAGCCATGCCACGATACCACAGTAGTAGGTACGGAGCGGAGAGCTCGAGCAATTAAGGCTCCCCGACTCTATAATTGAAAGAGAATGGCAAAGGGGGAAATAATCGAGGGGCGAGAGAACGACGGGGTGAGGAATGAGGGAAGAAAATATAATGATAAAGAGGCAGAGCGTGTAGGGGAAGAGGACAAGCGTGCAAGCTCTGCTATGTTCGACGCTGAGGAATGGACAACGACGTCGACAGCGACGAAGGAGTAGAAAAAAAAACACGTGAAGAGTAGTGAAAAAGAGAGAAGGTGGCTCAGGGGAGCTCGCGGTAAAGAATTTACGACTGCCATTATTCGCCTTTCCATCGACCCATGAGTCTGTCTTTCTCTGTACAACAGTAATGGTCGTGCAATGTTTATCCTTGTATCTTTGTCCATGTGCGTTCACTCTTGCCCGAGTGTCCGTCTCACTCGCGCTCTCAAACAGTTTCAATATCTTTCGCACTTCCTGCGCCTTCTCTTTGCGATTAGGGTTAAACGCTGCTGGAACTCCGATGGGTGCAAAGTGCTATGTTTTAAAACGTGCGCTTACCATCCATTTCTCTGTGTTGTATTGTAAGTAGTGCAGTGTTGTTATTGCATGCTACGTTTCCTGTTAAATAATGACAGACAAACTGTACTGGCCTTTTATCTTACGCCATACTTTGTGCTGTTTTTACACGATGGTGGAACGCTGGTTTTGCGATTATCATGACTCGAACTCGCAAACGATTTTTCCCGACTGTTGTTTGGCACTGACTCATCGAAACAAACGTATCAATATTTTAAACCCCTTGAAATAGCGGCAGTGTATTTCAATTGTTGTATTTGTTTGAGGTCACGGCGTAGAATTGGTGGTGAAAAAAATTGTTTTAGTAAAACCTGGAAGGACAGTATAAGACTTGATTTTCCTAGCACAGTATATTATATTATAGCGACGTTGGAAGTGTATTGAGACGATAGGGGTTGTTTGCTCACTTTTCAACTTTTTCCTCCGTTCGCTTCCTGCTTCCCATCGACCTCGTCGTCGACCCTCGGCAGAACGCCATAGAACGCGGGGCCAATCGCACACTGTTTGAGATTAGCTCTCGGGAACTTTGATTGAAATATGTTTTGCCACTGTTTACCGTCTACCGTAGATTTATCCGGTCGACCGTTATTACCCAACCGGACTCGGCACGTTTTGTGGATAAGACCCAGACGAGGGGTGAACGTGGCTGAGCTGGAAATACTGCGGTTTTGGTGGACTCCGAGCTACCGTTCAGAGGTTTAACGGAGCTTCTATCTCGCCTATAATATGTCGGATTTGCACGGTGATGCTCACGTTCAGAGAAAAGAAGGTTGTACAATTAAAAAAAAACAAGGCTGCAAAGTAGAACTTTGTAAATTGTTTCCTCATTATTATTGGATTTTTACAAATCTACCTCTATGAGGAAGCATGTTAATCTATTTTGGCTTCCTCGTAGAGGAAGCTTTGTAAAAACCCAATAATAATGAGGAAGCAATTAGCAAAGTTCTACTTTGCAACCTTGTTTGAAAAATGTTTTAATGGCATTAGCTTTAAACCCCTTGACAGATTCTCGCCAGATTCGAACTGATGCTTAGTTTACCCACACTCTACGTGTCGACCAAATTTGAGCCCGATATCTTAAAAATTTCGGAAGTTAGAGCACAATCAAAAAATTCAAAATGCCCTAAATTTTAAACCCCTTAATGGTTTGACGTCAAATTCACTCCCAAACTTTATTTAATAACAGTCCACTTGTGGATCAAATTTGAGCCCGATATCTTAAAAACTGCGGAAGTTACAGCACGAACAAAAAATGTCAAAAAATTAAAAAATGCCATAAATTGTGAACCCCTTAACGGATTGACACCAAATTTAATCCCAAATACTATATGATAACAGTCCACTTCTGGTTCAAGTTTGAGCCGGATATCATATAAATTGGGGAAGTTAGAGCCCGAGCTGGCATTCTCCAACAAATTCAAAATGCCATAAATTTTGAACACCTTGATGGGGTAACTCCAAATTCAATCCCATACCTTGTTTAACGACAGTCTATACGCACAGACACACAAATAGACACGCACACACACACACACATACAGACATTTTTTTAAACCACTTTTCCCGACCATTCTGAGTGTCCTGACTTGAAAATCTCGGAAAAAAAATGTTCACGAAAACAAAGTTTCCTCTATGAGGAAGCAAAACAAACAAACAAAAATATATCCAACAAACAAGCTAACATAATTGATCAAACTGCTCCATCTTCGAATGTAAACATATAAAAATCTGCAGCTGAATTACGACACATATAAATAAGTCGAAGTTTTGAAATTCGTCGATGAAATATATTTTATACCTTTACTTCGTTGATTAATGGTTTAAATCTTTCAAAACACTTTTATGAATGCACCTTTTTTTCATAATCAACGAATTTCAAAGATTTTGGAATAGGCTTTTTACATTGATAAATTGTCCACGAACAATATTAACTATGATTTTTTTAGGTTGGGTTATGCACTGTAAATAACAGATGGAATCAGACGGTCCAAATGGTCGCAATTTAGGCTGATTGGTTGTCAACCTATAATCGATAGCCATGATTGATGGAATTAAAACCACCACTTCGAAGCGTCTAGTTTCAATTGGTCATCACTATATACTAACTACAGTACATACGTGCCTATTTAGCGCAATCGTGATAGCTTTGCGATACTGTTTTCGAAGATTGCTAGCAATCTTCAAGACTACACCGAAAAAACAACTTAGTTAAGGTAACGAAACCTCACCAATGTTTTTGCACCTCATAATCTTCGAAGTTTTTTTTTTTTGCAGTCTCGTATAACTTTGTCACTTAATGTACCTTCACGCGATTTCACGATCTTCTACGATACAACAATGGCGGCAAACACGGAAATACAAAACTGCCATCGTTGGTTGGCCCTAACTACACGGAAAAAAGGCTTGGTTGGAACAACCAAGTGCCTTGGTTATATATGCGCCAGACAATTAATTGGTTAACCCAACCAATTTCTTGGTTCGACTAACCAAGTCACTTGGTAAGCTAACCAAGTGACTTGGTTAGACCAACCAAGTCTAACCAATTTCTTGGTGACTAACCAAGTCACTTGGTAAGCTAACCAAGTGACTTGGTTACCAAGAGATTGGTAGCCTAACAAAGAACTTGGTTAGCTTACCAAGTGACTTGGTTAGTCCAACCAAGAAATTGGTAGCCTAACAAATAACTTGGTTGATCTAACCAATTAATTGTCTGGCGCACATATAACCAAGGCACTTAGTTGTTCCAACCAAGCCTTTTTTTCCGTGTATATCTGACTTAATTGGAATACGAATAAAATTCGTTGTGTGATCTATTCAAGTCAACTAGCTCTGAATAGTAAATGCGACCAATACTAAGTCGTTACATCGATCAACCTGATGATTGTGACAAGAAATTTTCACTCAACTAACAAATAATCAATTGACCCAATGAACCCGTTTTTTCAGTGTAACCTCATAGAATTCCGTTGCTCATAGTATTTGCTTTCTGTACATTCAGAGAAATCGTAGTAGTACAGTCAACTATAAAGTGACAACTATTAAGTTTTACTCCATCCAACTATTTTCATAGTTACGATAACTGTGAAAATAGTTATGGTAACTATTTGGTAGTTATAGCAACTATTTGATAGTTGTGGCAACTATTAAAAAATTGCTTGTATGAACTAAAAATGAATAATTGTCACTTTATAGTTAGAAATACCATAATTTTCTCTCAGTGTAAGGGCTCGTCACAATGACAAAGCTTTTCTCTCATCCATGAGTCTCTTAGTCCCAACGTCGTATTTTTCTCCTCCTGCAAATATGAATACATTGCGAACAAGACGATTCTCCTTGCTAGTCATCAAGCAATTCGTCAAAAATAATAGACAAGAAACACCGGTGAAGGGTTATATCATGAGTTCTCGATGGAAACTTCAATTTTTACGAGACCAAAGTGCAATTTTTTTTCTTGTCTCTATATAAATACAGCCAGGACGACGCCAGACGCAATGTTTGTTGATGCGTCGCGCCGACAAGCATGAGGCTGAGAATTTTCCACCCTTTTGAAACACCCCACCGATTCTCGTGCTCGTTCGCCCGGAATTCAATTGTTTTATTATACGATCTTATTCTTTCCTCGAATGCGATAGTTTTCCGAAGTTTTGTGAACTACCGGTCGCACTATTCCGTCCTTTTTCCACTAGTGGCTCCCCATTCAGTGTCATCCTGACGGGGCATCGTTTTGTTTTGTAGTTCCGGACTTGGAGCTATCGAAATGGTGTGAGAACAGCTACGAGATCACTTTTTTTATTATTGCTTCTGTATATGGAGTTGCAATAGTAGTACGCTTCTTCTGGAGTGCGCTGGATAAGCGACGAATCTTTATGTTCGATTCCCAGCTCTGTCATATATCTTCTATATGAGTCGAGACGTCCTGAGCTAACACATCGAGGAATAGAGGAAAGAAATAGCGAACTGTTGGAAAATTGTGAGATATAAAAATCCGAGACAATTTTAAGACCGCGAGGCGACACGTAGCAATTGTATCAGCACGTATCGCCGAAGCCCTTATACAGTGAAATAGTGAGACGAAAAGACGATAGAATCCCTAGAGGCTTGGGGGAAGCAGTTCTCACCTCTATTCACAGAAAAATGTATTATACGCTATAACAAAATTCTTCTCTTTTACCCTCAGGCTTCTCCATTCTAGGCGTTGCGTTATAGCAAAATCGTCTCACGAGCTCAAATCTACCTTCAGATGTCTTTAAAGTACAAAATTACATTTTCCCCCTGTAGTCGTTATTTTTACAAAGTAAGCTTTATCTTTTCTTGAAAACGAGCATTATTCCATGTACACTATAAAAAAAAATGTACTTGAAATTTCGCGTACTTTTACTGGAAGTTTTTATTCATAAACTAGTATATTAAATTTAGTATACAAGTGTAATGTAAAATTAATGTATAGCACATTCAATAATTTATTTAATTTTACAGTAAAAGTACTTTAATATTAATAATTTCTTTTAATTTTACTGAAAAAGTATATTAAATTTCGATGGCGAGTTTATGAATAAAAACTTCCAATTTTTTTTAACAGTGTACGTTTTTATCACGTGAAAATTAGACATGAAATTTCTGCATAACTATTTTTAAATAATTAAAAACCAACATGTTCTCATTGCCATTTTTTAAAGCTTGAATTGTATACTATTTTTTGTTATCATTATTAATTCATAAATTTGTGAATAAACCAATTGTTAAAATATTATCTGTAATTTAAAAAATCGTTATTCTTCAATGCAATTATATTTCATTCATTTTATTCAGTAACTAATGTATTGTTTAAATTCTAAAAATCTCATATAATATCCGACAGAAAAATGCGCAATTATATTCCATACTCATCCATTGCGAGGTAACCGAAAAAAATGTAGCCAGTGGACGTTCGTCTAACGGGTGGAAACACCGATGTTTCCGGTCCTTCATGCATTTGCTATTCGCAACATTTTTGTTTGTATCCTCTGGGGAGTCTCGTTGGTTCGTACATTCATGAGTACGTATATTAGAGTATGCGAGTGTAGTCATTGCGTTATCGCGCTTTATAACTGTTATATTTTTCCCCGGAGCCCACCGGAATGCACGAGCTACTTCCGGCCCGAGATTAATTAGTCCGCAGTTCCCGATACACCGAGCACCGATAGTCCGCCGGATATTGCCGGAGTTCATGTGTACACTGTGTACGATTTTACCAACCGCCAGCTGATTCAGGATGGAGGAAATAATGTTTTGTTTGTTTTTTCTTTTTTTTTTTTTTTTTTTTTTTTTGATTGCAAAAACATTTAAAACACACACAACGTTTCACACAGTGCGAACCGTTTTTCCCTTTCAGGTAAACGATTGCACTTGTATACTCTATTTCAGATTTTTTATTTTTCCTGACACTCTCATGGCTTGACTGATAAATAAATAAATGTTTGTTTTTTTACCTCTACGTGATACGTGAAAATATTTTACTTTTGCGTATTGTCCGTGGATCACTGTGTTCACTTTTTGCGAATTGATACAAAAAGTTAACGTGTAACCGTGGGACACTTCCGTACTTTGTTTTTGGCTGCAGATGGTAAATAGTGTGTTAAAAAAAAGCGCAACATTGCTTCATCGTGATGTAAAATCTGGCAGTATTGTAATATGCTATGTTTCCTGGGATTAAACAACGGTGGTTATTTTTTGGGAGAAAAATTAATGGTTGCACTACAAATATGGGGTAACGTGCGGGATTATTAAAATTATTTTATGAAACATACTTTTTAGCATTTTCGGCTATTTAGCAATTGCAGTTAATTTTATGATTTTTTTTCCCGTGAAATTCAGATAATTCGATAATAAAGAATATTATATTCGATAGAATTATATCTCTCTATATTATAAAAAGATCTCGCCGCCGCCGCCGCCGTGTTAAGAGTCGAGGGACTTAGGAAAATTCGGTCCGTCAAAAGCCCGAATTTAGGGACAGAAAAATTCGGACCGTCAAAAGCCCGAATTTAGGGACTTAGAAAAATTCGGACCGTCAAAAGCCCGAATTTAGGGAGTTAGAAAAATTCGGGCCGTCAAAAGCCCGAATTTAGGGACTTAGAAAAATTCGGACCGTCAAAAGCCCGAATTTAGGGACTTAGAAAAATTCGCACCGTCAAAAGCCCAAATTTAGGGACTTAGAAAAATTCGGACCGTCAAAAGCTCGAATTTAGGGACTTAGAAAAATTCGGACCGTCAAAAGCTCGAATTTAGGGACTTAGAAAAATTCGGACCGTCAAATGCCCGAATTTAGAGACTTAGAAAAATTGGGACCGTCAAAAGCCCGAATTTAGGGACTTAGAAAAATTGGGACCGTCAAAAGCCCAAATTTAGGGACAGAAAAATTCGGACCGTCAAAAGCTCGAATTTAGGGACTTAGAAAAATTCGGGCCGTCAAAAGCCCGAATTTAGGGACTTAGAAAAATTCGCACCGTCAAAAGTCTGAATTTAGGGCCTTACAAAAATTTCGACCGTCAAAAGCCCGAATTTAGGGACTTAGAAAAATTCGGGTCGTCTAAAACATACGAAAATTCAAAATTAAAAAATAAATCATAATTTACAAAAAAAAAATGAGTATAAATATTTTTCAAAAATTCGAACTTAAAAAAATGTATAATTCCCAAAAAATTTCAAGTAAGAAATTTTTCCCGGGCTCGGGGCTTGCATATATATATATATATGTGTATATATATATATATATATATATATATATATATATATATATATATATATATATATGCGCTTTATAAAGGAATAATTATTACATAAATTATGGTACAAACATTCGTAATATGCTTAGGTATTTTTTTTACTGGTAAACATGAGTAAGAATAAATAGTTCCCCTTTACGTGGTGATTGTGATGGTCCAAGTAGTCGAAGTAATATTTGCCTGGCATTCAGCTCGCCTTCTCTCACTTTCAACGTTCAGGCAACAAAAGATTTGAGCCCCGGAGGCGCGGTGAAGAGTCTGAGGACCGGAAGTCAGGGGCCGAGATCTTCCGGAAGACATCCCGAGCCTATAGTTTCCGTTAGCTCGGTGATATTTCTATTGGCGAGAGGGAGATCAACGAAAGAGAGTATTATGAGGATCCACCCTGTGAGCTTGTGGAGACCATGTCGTGCATACAATCTGAACTAATAACTTCGATGGCAAATTAGCCTGGGGCAGCCCATTGCTGCTACAGTTCAGAATTCTTTTCTCTGAGTAGCTTCTCTTAATCCATTGTTCGTTTTCACCAATTCGCTATCATATTCAAGGTCCAATTTCTTCTTCGTTCCATATTCCCATTTTATTCTTTGATTATACATTCACGGTTGCACATTCAATCCCGAAGTATTAAGAATCATAGCTCACTCGAGTATATCTGTACTCTCTGCCAATTATAGCTGAATTCCTTACAATTTACAGTTATATATCTTCGACGACGTCTGTGTTGTACTTACCAATCGATAACAGTTACAGATAATCTAACAGCTTTCAGTTGGCTCGCCATTTTATATCTTGAATACATTGCGGAAGGAAGGAAGGAACTATCAGAGGCAGAGGATGGAATATCGAGTTCCGGGAGATTAGAAGGCTAACGGAAAAGTTATCGATTATCTCTCGCTTGATGTGTCCGCGTCTATCGCTCCGGGTACGGTATAATCGGATTGAACAAAGACTTCAGATATTGAGCGAGTCAATTCTCGATACTTTCACATTCTATCCACCCTTCTTGATGTGCTACTTCCAACGAATCATTCATACACTAAAGCTTAACAGAGTTTTTCTTTTAAATAACATCTCTTATTAATTTGGCTTCACGGGTAATGCAATTTTTCCATAAAACGCGTAGTATGTAGACCGTAGATTGAAACCTACATTTTAAGATATATTTGAAGAAGTTAAACTATAAAATGATGCCGTATTTAACAAAGACCCGATACAGCATGTTTTACCTGAAAAAACTTATCAGGGAAAATGTAACGATGCTACATTTGCTTTATACTTGATTTAAATTTGACGAGGTCTATCAGATTGTATTGTTATTCAATTCTGTTCATAAACGTCTGAAAATTAGGGCTATTCATTATGAAAGACGAGGTGGGATTTAAGATAAGTGGATGATCAAAATAGCGAATTCCATAATTATGGCCATTCTAGATTCAGACGTTCGTTATGTTTAGATTCGCTACTTCAGCCATTCGCTATTTTGACCTAAATCCTATTAAAAGGCAATCAAAATAGCGAATAATTATAATAGCGAATGGCAAAGCTGGAGATTTACATAATGATGGCCATTCTGGATTCAGACGTTCATTATTTTGAAATTCGCTATATTAGCCATTCGCTATTTTGGTTATTCGCTATTCTGATCCCCACCCAGTGTATTCGAGACCAAGTTTTATTATAAGCTGCTAAGATATATTCCTATCAGATCTGGCACAGTACTGATATTGGGTATGACGAATGTGGCTCAAACCCTGCTTAAATCTGGCGATTTCAATGATAACAGATTGGCTCCATCTGTAATGCTGTAATCCTTATCAGACATGGCATAATGCTGTCAAACACAGTCCAAAGCCTACTTAAATTAGGTGATCCTGATTTCGCATAATGTATCAATATCAGATCCACTGTTGGATCTTATTCAAATCGAATCAGCATGATGCTCCAAGCTTTTCTGATACCGGAAATAGTCCTAATGAAATATCAAAAAGACTCGATAAATTTCTGTTTGGAAACTGTTCCTGGAGGTGCCGTTTCACGTACTTTGCCGGTAGTGGCGTCGTAAAACCGCGACACTGAGCTGGTCGCTCGTTCGAGTTGCACTCCGGTCGCGGGGTCACCACATTGTTACTGCAATTCGCTGCTCGTGCTGTGTAAACGCGTCGACAAGGAAACTGTGAAAAAAAAGATACGAGCAAACAAAGCAAAAGGATAGTAGCAAGAGGGAAGAGAGCGCGGTGGAAAAAAAAAGAACGAAGAAGAAACAGAAATAACGGGGCGTCGGGTGTTTCCGCGGCGAAACGAGGCAGTAAGCACCTATCCGTTCGCAGAAAAACGAGACGACATGGAGAACCTGGACACGGTGGAGTACATACTCCTACTCGTAAAAGCTCGTGGCCAGCCACAACTTTTTCCCATGCTTTTCGATGTCATGGTAGACCGAGAATGCGAATGATCGTAAAGAGAGTCGTGTACTCACTGTATGCCTAAGAGCGTAGTCATGGAATCAATTACACATAAACCGAGGGGGATACTCTCGTGTCTCTCCAGAATTTCTCCCCTACCAAACTGCTGGGAATTTGCAATGTCCGATAGCTTGAAATATTCAGCGGAATCTTAAAGCGTCCGAACTTGCCCGATACGAATTCTCCAGATAATAAAAAAACGACTATCAATCAATAAAATATTAACTGTAAAGTAATATCTGTTCGCAATACCTAGTGAAATTTCAGGTATTCGCGTACTTCGTACAATATTCTACAATATTGTAACAGGAAAATAAAATAACACGTTCCTCGCCGTCATTGCGATCGTTTCCACCCCTCGAGCGCCAATTTAGGGAACATATTTGTCATAAGGAAATTATCAATTATATCTCCTTTTCCTGTTTTGTCTAGATTATTATATTCATTGTAATTAACGACTGCGCAAATCGGCAACGTCGCCGAATTAAGAGAACGTATCGACGAGCAAAATCCACGTCAAGACCAAATAATGCTGCAATTCGATTGCGGGTTGTATCCGCGATTCTGATTCGTCAAAGGGCTTATGACGAGCTAACGCACGGAAAAAAAGCTTGGTTGGAACTACCAAGTGCTATGGTTATATATGCGCCAGACAATTAATTGGTTAGACCGACTAATTTCTTGGTTAGGCTACCAATTTCTTGGTTAGACCAATTAAGTGACTTGGTAAGCTAACCAAGTCACTAACTAAGTCACTTGGTAAGCTAACCAAGTCACTAACCAAGTGACTTGGTTAGACCAACTAAGTAACTTGGTAAGCTAACTAAGTAACTTGGTAAGCTAACCAAGTCACTTGGTTAGCTAACTAAGTCACTTAGTTAGTGACTTGGTTAGCTAGCCAAGTCACTTAGTTAGTGACTTGGTTAGCTAGTCAAGTCACTAACCAAGTGACTTGGTTAGACCAACCAAGTGACTTGGTAAGCTAACCAAGTGACTTGGTTAGTGACTTGGCTAGCTAACCAAGTGACTTGGTTAGTGACTTGGCTAGCTAACCAAGTGACTTGGTTAGTGACTTGGCTAGCTAACCAAGTGACTTGGTTAGTGACTTGGCTAGCTAACCAAGTCACTTAGTTGGTCTAACCAAGTCACTTGGTTAGCTTACCAAGTCACTTGGTTAGTCTAACCAAGAAATTGGTAACCTAACCAAGAAATTGGTCGGTCTAACCAATTAATTGTCTGGCGCATATATAACCATAGCACTTGGTTGTTTCAACCAAGCCTTTCTTTCCGTGCGTGAGCGCCGAAATATCGAAGCTCGAGGAATTACCGAAAATTATAACCACTTGTCCGTCAACTATCTTTAGAGTCGGCTGGTCAGCACTCGACGATACGTTGTCGAATATATATTATTGTAATAATTATATATATTTCGTGTAATTGTGATACGATAAAGGAATCGTCAAAACAAGTCATATTGTCAAGAAAAGATAATTGTGTGTGTGTGTTGTGCAGTAATTCAATAAACTCACGTAAGTCAAAATAGTCAATTATACTCTTATTTCTTGCTCGTGCATCTCTGAAGTGATTTTGCAATAATATTGGGTCCTCCAATCCTACCTCCTCTGTGATCGTCTCATAGATTATTTGAGTTAGCCGAGATTAAAGATTTACTTTGTTAGTTTGACCTAAAACTAACTGGCGCCCATATGGTATTAAATTTAAATAGTTTGTCAAATCAGAACCCTGGCAGCCTTTGACCCAGGCCGTGCCAGGTGAAGGCTTTCACTGTTATAAAATATTCCGTCAAAAAGATAGCCTGTTTCAATATCAATCGTACATATGTGAGTTCATCACGTCTGGAAATGTTTGGTAAGGCCAATGCACATTATTGGTGTCTTTCAGATTATACATCCCAACATGAATGTATGTATTTATGTGTTTTGTCCAATGACAGTTATTATTCATAGGTTTGGATTAATTAATACATACAAGATTGCATTATTTGCATCAAATTGTAAATTAATCTGACAATTAGTGTCAGAGTACAATTTGAAGTTTCACATCGACACACCTTCGTACAAAGTGGAATATAATGGTTTATCTTGCCGAACGAACTTGGGTGGCATATGCTTCTAATATCGAATACTCTGAGTTATGTACATGATGTTATGTATTATCGTACATGGTAAATCGCAACTTTTCATGTGCTGCCAGCAATAAGGACGTAAAGCAGTCAAAATGGGAACAGGATCAATCTCATGTTACACATAATGTTTGATGGCCCTTTTATCAAACTGAATATCAACTTATAAGTATCTTGAACTTGTTCATAAACATAATGTAGATACTAAACACTCAAGATTCAGAAGCAGCCATCTTCAACTAATATATGCCATCCTTTTCTCTCCTTCTCGTATTTTCCACAAAGGACTACTCGTTGCCTTGGCAAATTTCCTCGGAAACTCCGTGGCGAGAATTCGAAACACGCAGTTTCCTCCGTTGTTACCCCGCGAAGTGGTACAGAGGAGAGACCTAGCAAGAGAATGCAAATTCTATATTCGATTGTACCGTGTGCTCTGTAACAGTGCACGTGGCGAGCTATACTCTCGACCAACCTTCATTTCCCTTATTTTACCATAGAATTCTGCGAATTCAGTGAATAAGGCAAGGATAAACAGCGAAAAATAAATGAAACAGCTACAAAATTGGCAAATACGAAACAGTAGTTACGTGCACGACATAGTTAATTTACAATTTTGAAAGCATATCGCTCCCAATTCTCTCTCTTTATCTCGTGGTTCAGTATTACGAAATGTATCGCATGATTTGCATTGCTGCAAAATATTTCAAATGAAAACTCTGGTCGTTCGTGGTACAGTGAGGAACGCGTTATATGGAATATTTCAAAACGTTAATTACAATGTTTTATCTTTCATGTTTGGGTCTTTTGCCTAAATTCTCTGAGTGAAAAAACTCGCATGTTACTTATCGGGTATTTGATGCAGATTTTCTCAAAAAGCTTTCTGCATTTCCTCCCGTAAATGAACCAAGAGTGTGCAGAAGGTTTATTATACTCTGGCTGTTACGTCAAACTAATATCAAATCTGAGCTGCGTCATTTTTCAACTTCTCCGTCATTATAAATTAAATCACTGACCTTTTTAATTACCACACCGGATCCTAACGATTATTTACGCGAGAGTTGATTTAATCTGTTCGCCCCAGCATCATCTACATTCTACGATCACTAATCATAGTTAGCTCATAATCACGACAAGCCTGCAGCTTTTCCACACCGGCGCCAAAGTTCCTCCCCTTAACCGCAATAAGGTGCTACAGAAAAGTAAAAAGGACAAGTAATCAGTGACGCCATCGCTGGTGACGTGGAATCTTCTGTTTTTCCAGACAGAGTATGGAGCTCTTTCTCGCTCGTACCTCAACGGTTTTCATCAATTTTGCCGGCTACTAGGAGAGTGAAACAAAAACCTTTGCTGAAGTCATCCCCACGAGAGAAAAGGAGGGTAATCCCTGTGGTGCATTCCTGGTCCTATGGCGTCTTTCTTTTCCCTATCGGCACTTTCGCAAGCCCTCACTGCCTCGCCTGCGTCTGAAATCTACCTCGAAATTCCTATCGCAGCCCCAAACTGCCACCCTCTTTCACCCGCCCCACGCGCTTTATCCCCTTTCTTCACCCTCCCTTCATTTTCCTTTATTTTCCTGTCGGGGGCTCGTCCATAGTGGCTGAGCTTCTTTTCCCTCTTTGTCTTGGCACTGTACGTTTACTCCCTTTTTCCTGAGTCCTCCGACAAGGAAAACGGCTATATAGCCACCGAAGATCCGTCGAGCAAGCAAGCAACCCCCGTCGTCCAAGCGAAAAGAGCTCGCGATAGCCAACCAACCAGCACCATCAACGCCGGGTAAGAGGAGACTCGAGCCTCGACTATGCGGACTAAGGGGCGCGCGAAACGAGGGGTGCGCTCACCAGCAAATTGATATTAAATGCCGTGGCTGGTCACCTTGTATATTTCTTTATTAACTCCAGCTCTGTGAGCGCAGCGGGGCTATCAAGAGGAGCCATTCCTTACGGTTCAACGTGGCAAGCTTGCCTCGGAGCTAGCAACTCGAACCTATCTTCTTCTTGCCTTTCCGCATGGAAACCGGGCAAGCACCTCTTTATCCGACATCTTGTCCTCTCTATGCTTCTCGCCTGCTGAAATGTCTCTATTTAGCTGGAAGGCAATTCTCACCCGACGTTTTGCGGCCGGGTGTTATCCGCCTTACAGTCTTGTCGGAATAAACACGCCGACGACGCTGTTAGTTTCACCAGAGACTCGAAATTTCTCCATGGCAGGAACTACCTGACCAACCCTCTTTTCGCGAGATGGCGGACACCAACCTGCCTCTCATCCACTTCGCACGGCTGACACGCTAATAAAAATTCATCGTCTGGTTTGTTAAAATTGTATTTTTCCTCACTATCCCACCACACTCCAACCCTCTTTTTGCGTCTATGGCTATTTCACTTATCTTCGTACTTTGGAGAGGACGGTTAGCAAAGTGACAGCGTCTCTGGAGATTGTGCTGAGTGCAGAGATCCCGCTGGATCCCGTATAGCTTGTGAATGTGAACCTTAGGATTCTGGAAAAGATTCTACCTTCCAGTACAACACTGTTTGCTTCACGGATAGAAGATAATGAGTTGACAGAACCAAAAAATTCAGTTGACTCAACCAGTCAATTATTCTAATTTCTCTACAACTTCACTCGGTTACGAAAGCAAAATGAATTGACGGTACAAACGGAACAAGTTTCATTGGTAGATAACCTATCAGTAGCATTAAGCTACTATATTGAATATTTATTTATTCGATTAGTTGACACGACCACTGCTTAAGTATCCTGCCTGAAAGCAAACCCGGAACATGGACTTAAATATTAAATTACATATTTTCATACTAATGTAACAATAACTCTTTCTAGTAACAATAACGTGTTATAGTTACTAGAAAAAAATAGTCAAGTGTTGGTCGGTATTACTACAAATCGCTCCCCGAAAGACACGATTGAAACTTTAGATTTAACCATTCGATTGGCTGTGCTTATTATCTTCGAAACTTATTTTGGAGAGTTATTCTTTTCGTGTTCTATGGCTAATAAACGGTCACGTGCGTCTCGTTAATAATACGTTCGTCACAAATCATCGCTGAGGCACACCTAACTCGAAAGATAAATAATAATTATCCCTGTCTCAAAGTAAAACCTCCCATTGAAGCTCTTTCATAGCTGCGCGCGCAGGTATTGGAGAAAGAAAAGGCCATAAAAAGCACACACTACAGTTATACATAATTTCTTTCAATTATTCTAAAGTTTAATGGTCTTTAATAATAAAATATTCAAGCCGGAACTGACGAACGAAATTATTGTAAAATTTAAACAAAAATTCAAGTTCGAAATTAAGATTATACGTGCCATTGAAAGTTAGGCGCATACAACGACAGTAGGTATAGCGGCTTGAATGCGTGTCTTCAAAGTATTATTTGGCTTTTAATACATTAAATTCATAAGTTGATTCATAATAATAAGTAAAACTCTATCTTGAGGTTGATTTCAAGATTTCAAGAGCATAGCAATTACTATGAAAAATTTGGCCCGCAAACATACAAATTGACATGTTTGATAATTCGTGGATGCATTGCGAGACGAATTGAATCGAAAATCTAGAACCCATATTGGAAATGGCAACACTATATGAGAGAACACTGGGAAACTTTAAATTTTGGTCTCTGACCCCATGGCCTGCAAAACCCTCTGGGTCACATCATCCACGTGAAGAAACTTGATACTTGATGCATATCGCGGCGAAAGAGCATTCTCATTCTCCGGTATTCTATTACTGCGTGTTAATCGACAACGAGATAGAGTCTAGCCTGAGTATACGTTGAGTTATGTTTTTAAGTCTGCTTTTAACGTAGGGGGTTCAAAAGCGAAATATGATATTGGGCATCACTCCGGTTGGGCATAGTAGCCACCGTCGTGGAATCACTCCCCCAATTCCCTTGCGATGTATCGATAATCCTGTCATGCGGTTGATGTGGATTGTATTATAACAGAAAGGCAAAGCGAAGCACAAAAAATTGCTTATAGTCTCAGCGGACGTTGTGAGGAGGCTTATTGCGAATACGAAAAAAAGATATAACCTTACAGCTTGGGAGCTCATGCAAAGGCACTCCGGAACAGTAAATTTCATTCCTGCGAAGCCCAGCAACTTCCATGAATCATATCGTTGGTACGTTGCTTCAGAAAAACATGGGCAAAACATTTATCGGCGCGGAGCCGCACGAAAGCGTCGCAGCGACCGCTGCTGCTGATGCTCGGTGCCCTACTCTGTCTCTTGGTGCCGTTTATATTATATATTTTCTTGCGGGATCGACGATATAATAATATATGACGTCGCGCTGGTCGACGTCTCGAGGGGGGCAAAAGGGGTGACGGAAAAGACTCGTTGCACTGCTATATACTACGTACGCCACGTATGAACCGTTACGGTCGCTTCATAAGTTATGTATGCTCGATGCGACGTCGAGGGAAAATATCGAAACGCGATAACCCTCAATTCGCCAGAAAGTTTTACGTGAGCGGCTTGGCAGTTCTCGCTAAAAGTATATACAGTGCACGTGATGTCAGGATCCAGATGTCCGATTTTATGTACAGTGGATGCTTTGTTGCACCAGCATGTGACAGTGACCATCTGACTCAATTAATACTATGCTGGTTTTTAATATCTAACTTCAGATCAAGTTTAAAATCAAATTTTGGAAATGTTAATCTAAGTCGCTTTGCGGAATCAAGTCTTTTGATGTTTTTCAATAATATTCCGATTATATTGATAAGGAAATAAATGGTAATAAGAGTCACATATGGTTTTGCGATGATCATTCTTACCATGACAACGGAATACCAATTTATAATTCGATCGGTGAATGCATGTTATATTTCAAGTTTGATTTACTTAAGGATCAACTTTTAGTTTGATTCTTGCATTGGATGTTCAGTTCTTTGTTCATATGAAACGCGTTACTTAAATTTGTGCCCTGTAGAATTGTAGATTTTATTGAGTAGGAATAAGTTATGTGATACTTTGTTCAAACGACGGAAAAGGGCTGCTCGTTTCACCTGAGCACGTCCCCGATCAATTTCTTTGACACGTTCGACAATAATTGCCTTGTGCGGGGCGTAGTGTCGAAGTTCCGCTGGTGCTACCTCGATGGTTGACTGGTGCTTCTGGCCAGAGGGAAACCTGGCAACATATACCGATGCCGGAGACCCTGGTATAAATTAATTATCGCCACCTCGCGCCCCCCTTGTAAATTACATCGGCCCAGCCGTGCTACGTAGACTCCACTGCCCCCGCACGATTTATTAACACAATTTGCCTACGTAAAAGGCACTACGGAGCCAATTACCGGTCTCGGGCTCACGATAGTGTACTACACTAAAGTATATAATATTGCAAGAGTGAGAGAGGACGACAGATTCCTTGACGCGCGTATGGCATGCAGTTGATGCATTGCATGTGCCCAGGCAAGCACCTACCGCTATTATAGAGCGAGTAGCAGCAGCGTGGCATCTGAAAGTCTTTGCGAACTTTGAAGTAAGCTTCTGTCGTCCCTGAAGCACGAATACACACGTGGAATTTGTCTTTCCACCTTGTATGAGAATATTCTTGGAAACTGAAGTAAAAGCAACAAAAACGCTCAGTATCTATATAATTACAAGAATTGTATCTTATATACCATGCAATAAAAATGCATGTAGTATCAAAGATCAAACAGACGATGCATCTAAAAAGTAATTTAACAAAATTTGCAGGTGTGCTAAACAAGTGAGGAGATAAATAGCTAAAATTCTATTACTTTCCGATCATTGACAAACAACCGCAAGCAGGTTAATCATTAATTTGAGCCAATCTGCGAAGTAACAAGAAAATATTTGTCTGTGACAATTTTGTCCCATAACCGAGAGCTTTTAATAATGAATTCAACAGAAGAATCAAAGCAACAAAAACGATCAGTATTTATATAATTAAAGGTGTTGTATCTCATATACCATGCAATAAAGATGCGTGTAGTTTGAAAGATCAAACAGACGATACATCTAAAAAGCAATTTAGCAAAATTTGCAGGTTTGCTAAACAAGCGAGGAGATGGATAGCTAAAGTTTCATTAGGGTAATCATTGAAGTACATAGACATGGCCAAAAACAAGAAACCTTAGTTGCTGTTTTCCAATCATTAAAAAACAAACGCAAGCAGGTCAATCATTAATTTGAGCCAATCTGCGAAGTAACAAGAAAATATTTGTCTGTGACACTTTTGTCCCATATCCGACAGCTTTTAATAATGAATCCAACAGAAGAATCAAAGCAACAAAAACACTCAGTACTATATAATTGCAGGTGTTGTATCTCATATACCAAGCAATAAAGATGTGTGTAGTGTCAAAGATCAAACAGACGACACATCTAAAAAGCAATTTAACAAAATTTGCAGGTCTGCTAAACAAACGAGGAGATGGATAGATAAAGATTCATTAGGGTAATCATTGAAATACACAGACATGATCAAAAACAAGAAACCTTCGTTGCTGTTTTCCAATCATTGACAAATAACCGCAAGCAGGTCAATCATTGATTTGGGACAATCTGCGAAGTGACAAGAAAATATTTGTCTGTGACAGTTTTGTCCCATAACCGACAGCTTTTAATAATGAATCCAACAAAAGAATCAAAGCAACAAAAACACTCAGTACTATATAATTGCAGGTGTTGTATCTCATATACCATGCAATAAAGATGCGTGTAGTTTGAAAGATCAAACAGACGACACATCAAAAAAGTAATTTAACAAAATTTGCAGGTTTGCTAAACAAGCGAGGAGATGGATAGCTAAAGTTTCATTAGGGTAATCATTGAAATACGTAGACATGGCCAAAAACAAGAAACCTTAGTTGCTGTTTTCCAATCATTACCAAACAAACGCAAGCAGGTCAATCATTAATTTGAGCCAATCTGCGAAGTAACAAGAAAATATTTGTCTGTGGCACTTTTGTCTCATAGCCGATAGCTTTTAATAATGAATCCAACAAAAGAATCAAAACAACAAAAACACTCAGTACTATATAATTGCAGGTGTTGTATCTCATATACCATGCAATAAAATGTGTGTAGTGTCAAAGATCAAACAGACGGTACGTCTAAAAAGCAATTTAACAAAATTTGCAGGTGTGATAAACAAACGAGAAGATGGATAGCTAAAGTTTCATTAGGGTAATCATTGAAATACACAGACATGATCAAAAACAAGAAACCTTCGTTGCTGTTTTCCAATCACTATCAAACAAACGCAAGCAGGTCAAACATTAATTTGAGCCAATCTGCGAAGTAACAAGAAAATATTTGTCTGTGACACTTTTGTCCCATAACCGACAACTTTTAATAATGAATCCAACAGAACAATCAAAGCATCGATCTAGTCACAATACAAAAGTTCATCTTTAAGCAGAACGAATTATGCATAAAAACGAACGGTTCTCATCTAACAGTGTGCATATACATATGAGCCGACACTAACATAACCTGTCCGACTATTAGGTTCCCGTGGCCTTCCCCGAGTTGAAATGTAAACCCTTCAAACATCCTTCGTTGAATCAAAGTGTTCATACGAGGCTCTAAGAACCTCATCTCACTTTGTAGAACCTAATTGGAGGTCCAGACGGACAAATTTTAGACTCTGTTCACTCTAAGTGGGTAAAATTTAAATTCCAGAATCACCTTATCCAAAAATGAATTGTCACATGTGGTACGTCAGAATGGTGATGAATAGTTGGGGTAAAGTGCGCTAAATGATAAAAGCACATTGACTAATGCGAGATGGAGTTCTGCCACCTTTAGCAGCACTCACGTCAGAAAAACACTAAATGAGTCTCTCGTATTAGGTTTATATGTGTATCTAAAGTATGTACCCAAGGAAGGACGTACATTACACCAGAGAATATTTAACCCCCGCTTTTCCCTCAACAACCCTCTGCTCTGTTCACTCCAAGCCCCGGCGCTCTTCACGCTCTGGGTATACCATATTTGTCCAAGTTTTAATGCGAGGTAACGGAGGCGAAAGCCCGCGAGAGAAGGCATTAGCCTCATTCGCGAGCACTTTCCAAGCGGCCATTACCAAAGTTCTCTTCGCGATTAAGCCTGGCGAACAAGTTACACTCTCACCCCTTTCTCGCTTTCTCGGCATCAAACCGCGACTCCTCTAATACTCTTTCTCACACCTTGGGCTCTGTACCACTGTTCTCTCACACAGACCAGCTTTTCCGAGTCACTTCCGCCCAGTTTCCATTCTTATTCGAGCTCTTTTACTTATTCTTTCTATCCAAATGAAACGGCTTATCGAGTTACTTCCCACAAAATGGACTACCCGATTATTACACCTAAAGAAATTGTGATGGCCCTGGTAACTATCAAGTAACAACCATTAATTAGTAGACCACAATTAGTAAAATTTCTACAATTAAGTTCAGTCGTCAATAGATCCAACTAATTATACACTGAGAGAAAAAGTTTCTTTGAATGATCTCAAACTCAATGAAAAGTAGTGACATTGATTCGAAGAAACATTTCTGTAAACTAATGAACCTTTTTCATTGATTTCAAAGATATCGTCTCTGATTCAATGAAACCTTTTTCTTACCATCTCAAAATTTAAAAAGCTATTTTTTCCTAAAGTACGCGGCAGATAAAGCTGAAATTTTGTGAGTATGCAAGGAACTACGGCAGAAATAGGCTAAGCTTCTGACTCCTCGAAACTCGAAGCCGTTCGTTCGGGAGAACCGGAAAACAAAAAAGTGAGGTTAGGTGCGAGGGAAAGATCAATGACAACGTTTCTTTGAACCAATGAAAATATCTCTTTAAAACATTGAAACTGTTTCTTTATTACATGCTCACTAAGTAAATATTTATTTACAGGCAATGAAATGTTCTCTTTGAAATTCAAATCCACTATTACATTGAAATCAATGAAAAAAAAAATCAATCCACCCATTTCTTTGGTGTTAATGAAATCTTTTCTCTCGGTGTAGTTAGTTGGGGTTAGAATATATTTGTTGAGATAACTATCAAAATTGTAGCTTGATCTAACCACTTAATTAATGAATTAATTGTCTAATAGTTTCCAGGTTAACCATGAAATTTTTTCGAGTGCTATAAAAAAACCACAAAAATTGTTCGCAATACGTAATTCAAAAGTTTAATTATTAAATGCAACAATCGATTACGTTTCATATATATCAAAAAAGGTACTTCTTTGTATTAAGAAACTAATTGGTTGCTCCAACTGATTTATTAGTTTTATATTTACTAGCACTTTCCCACATATTTTTGCTGACTTTGTTTGGATACAAGTAGAAACAAATTCGTATATTTAAACCCAGTAAAAAATGTTGATATAATAAATGAAGGCAATTGGATTAAAGCTACAGTTATATCAACAGATGATTATTGCAGGTAATAATTTTCTTTTTTAGTGAACAAAAATCACTTTCTTGAGTATCTTGAGTCTTACGAATAAGGCAGAAATGTGACGCTTGTGTCGTATTTTAGATTAAGCTCGCGTTATATCTGAAGGCTCTTGATATATCGACTATTTTTGACCCAGCGGCTGCGTGTTGAATACCCATTCGCCGGGTCTCAGTATATTTGTAGTATCGTTCAATTCTTACAGTAGACAAGGAAGTCGAGCGTTCTAGTCTAATACTCGCAGGACTAAATATTGGGTAACTTGGCATGAATGGGAGCTGTAATACCAAGTCCTGTTGGCTGGCAAGCGAAACCAGGATATAGTAGTGTACCTTCGAAGTATAAGGAGCCTTCTAGGCTGGAGAGTGGATCGGAGGGTGAAATGCGAAAGACGGGCTTGGCCTCCGGGTTTCCCGAGGGACCGAGGGGATTCTTTATTTAATATCCCCGGGCTGGTGTCAAGGAGAGCACGTATATAGTGTAATATAGTACACAGTACGGTACATAAAAAATATGATGTGGGCATTAAGCGATATCAACGAAATTGCAGAATGGTGTTACATGTCTGAATAATAAATCTCCGATGGCATAAAATGGACTATTATTGCAGTTGGTGCTTTTTGAAAAAAAATAAAACCTTGAAAATCTTCAACGACAAACTATATCAACGTGATGTGCTACACGTTTGTTGGTCGTTCTCTTTTGCTCCACTGCGATCGTCAATGGCACTTTCTCACTCGCACTCACGACGACGGGTCGGTATAGAACATTACCTTGATACAAGTTATATACGTCATACCGATAATAAAAAGGATGCAAAGTAGATATTTGCACGCCGCCTCTATGAGGAAGTTTCTTTACCTTATTTTTGGCTTCCTCATACAGGAAACTTCACGAAAGATGAAAATTATTGACGAAGCAATGTGCAAAGTTCTACTTTAGATCCTTATTTTAAATACAAATTAAAGAAGTACGAAAACAAAAATTTCCATACATTCACAATTCTATAACATCTAAACCGCTTTAGGTATTTCGCTTAAATTCAATACCGATCGTCTTTTTTCATTGCTTTATTCGTCAAAAACTGTTTAAGCTCATTATCTAAAAAATTGTAGCAGCTAGAGAACATACAGAGATTTTTTGAAAAATTCAATGTCTTATAAAATCTGAACCACATTACCAATCTTCACGAAATTCGATATCTACTACAGCTGGATGTTAATTTTACATTGCAAAAGATTTGAGCAGGTTTGGTCGAACTTAACTTGAATAAGAACGAAAACAAATTTTTTTCGAAAATTCACAATTTTGTAAAATCTAAACCGTTTTATGGATTTCGCCCAAATTTAATACCGATCTTTATTTTTCATTTTTCTATCTGTCCAGAACTATTTAGCTCATTAGCTGAAAAAATTGCGGAAGATAGAGAACATACAGACATTTTTCGAAAAATTGAAAAGCTTATAAAATCTGAATTTATTTTTCAATTTTTTTGTACATTTACACATAGGAAGGGGCATTGCTCTTCTACCAGCGTGCCAAATTTCAGCTTGATTGTTAAAGCCGTTTTCGAGATGCAGCGGTTTGAATTTTGCAAGCGCGTCACACACACATACATACATCCGGACATTTTTTCTAAACCACTTTTCTCGAAGTTTTGAACCATACTGAGTGTCCTCACATGAAAGTCTCGAAAATTTTTTTTTTACGAAAACGAAGCTTCCTCTATAAGGAAGCAAAAAAGAACAAGTAAAAATAATAAGTAAATTATTAGCTAGCTTCACCGGGTCAGTCCAGAATTGTAAAGTTGTATCTACATATGATCTGGAACTTCATAGCCTTGTGAATGTTACACTCTTAGAAAAGATAGGAATTTTTTATGCATAAACTCGTCAATTTGCATCAAATTTAATGGAAATTATTAAAACTGATGTACTTTTACAGTAATATTAAAGTAAATTATTGAAATTACTATACCGCACGTTAATTTTGCATCGCACATGTATATTGCACTTAGTGTACCAGTTTATGCATAAAAATTTCCAGTACTTGTAAATTGAATTTGAAGTACATTTTTTTTACAGTGTATAACGAAGGAAAAATGCAATCATGAAAAATAACCATCACTTTTTTTTTAACTATCAGCTACAAACGGTAATACTTTGGCTAAGATTAACTACAAATGATTCTCTATTACAGACATTACATTTTTTATGTAAAAAAAATCCAGTTCAATAGAGGAAATCGCTTACTAAGAAAACTTAGATAGAAAGAAAAAAATCTACAATAAAATTATATCTCCTACATTATTGCGTTTGTTACTCAACCCTTCTACATACTTCTGTATTAAATTACATCATTTTTCGGAAACATTGCAAAATCGAGTGACTGATTTAGTGTGGAATATCTCATAAACAACTACGCATTTAATTATAGAAAAATGCTGAAAAAAAATTGAAATTTATTTCAACCGGATCACATATTTTGATATAAAGAAAAACCACAAACATTAAAAAATCGGGTGGCTGATTTAGTGTGGAATATCTCATAAACAACTACGCATTTAATTATAGAAAAATGCTGAAAAAAAAACATTAAAATTTATTTCAACCGAATCACATATTTTGACAACAAGAAAAACCACTACACAGTGTAGAAATCAGAAAACATGTACCTGCCCGTGTATTCACAATTTTTAAGAGTGCATCTCAAAAATGTGTTCAATTATCATATAATATTTCACACTTGCAAACAGTCATGATTGCGAAAAAAAAAACCATCACCGTATAAAAAGAATCGAAACCCGCAGTCTGAGCTTAACTTTTATTCACCAGTCTTCACCAGTTCCGCGTGAGTCTCGTGCAAAAGTTTTTGTCGGTAGGATAGAGTTTTCCACCTGTCCCTAAGTGACTTGTTTGATATACATAAGAAAAGTATGTCGATTTTGTTCCACATGTGACCCGGTTTTAATACAGCTCTGAATAACTATCTACAGTATACCATTGGAGAGAGAAAGAGAGAGAAAGAGCGAGTGGAGGGAAAAAGAGAGACTTGTTCATACCGCTAAAAGTTTTTGATCCCCGCGCGACCGTATTATGCACGCGTGGTTATGCATAAGGGAGCAAGTGTACCAGAGACTGGTTGGTTCTCTTCTCGAGCACAGGGATGAGATAAATGGATAAAATGCTAATAACCCAAGCGATGCTCGGGATCATATATATATATAGCGAAGCAAAAGTAGGTACAGTATGTGGGCTGGTCTCGTGCTTGGAAAACGGTGCAGTCGGCACGAGTGGACTACCCTTGCTGTTATAGCACGCCCCGGGGCCACCAAAAGGAGCTTGAGTTTCGTCGACGTCGTCGTCGTCGTCGTCTTTGCTAGTAGGTAATACGTACGGGTACAGTGTGCACCGAGAAATTACCTTGCAAGCAACTCTTGTCTCCGCGACAGAAGTTCGCACGCTTCCGGAAACTTGAAAACGCTTTAACTCTCACGACACTCATCCCCTAGCATAACCTCCTCTCGGGCTCCTCCCTCACGTATTTCGCAGCCTTTCCCCTCTCATCGTATATTAATGTACGCGGAGAACCACGCCATGCGTACATTTACCCTTCCGATTGTAACCTGAGATGCTCGCGTTAGCGTAAAGCAACCACCGACGAGCATGCAATAACTCTGTCTCGCTCTCTTTCTCTCTCTCTCTCTTTCAACCCTTTCCGCACTGGCAAATTCTCGTGCCAGAAGCTTTTGCCTACTCCACGAATCGTGCCACGCACTTTTGCCCTCGTCATTCCCTTTTCCATATTCTCAGAATTTTCCTGTACAACACGAGTCATAAATGTTGTAAAGTTCGTTGCGTTTATTTTGCCTTAAGAATTGATGTTTGTAAGGCTGGAAAAGTATAATATGTATCTAGGTGTATTTCACACAGGGGCTTTCAAAAACCTTTTCCAGCAATTTCATGAGTGAACGGTGGATTATTTTAATATATGCTAATGTTCGCTAAATTTACGAACGAGTTATGAATTTATACTCTCGAGTTTGCATGAATAATAGTGTGTGGTGCGTTAAAAGTACTTGGAAATTGAATGAAAAACTTTCAGTTTTAAAACTGCTGCATTCACGGAACGAACTTTAATGCACGGATATTATTAAACAGAAGTCATTTTTCGCTGTTTATTGCGTGGTCTATTTCAACTACTGGAAAGTCGCCGATGGATAACAATTAACATTCGCAAACTCGAGCAGCGATTATTATTATTCAGATACAAATAACACCCCACACTTTTCCTGTCATAACAACAATGCAGCCCTGGACGATTTATTTATTTTTTCACCATCTAAATAATTATGTCTTACAGATGTTATCAAATTTATCTTTAAGATTTTTTTTTCTCTTTTACAATTCGACGTGTAGTTAAAATACATGTTTGTAACGTGTACTGAAATTTAAATGACAATTGCTTATTACAATTTTGTATATTAAAAACAAATAAAAATTTTCGATAAAAAGTCTTAAGAAAATTACACAAAAATTATAGTAACTATTATTTTTTATTTTCCCTTGTGTAACATTCCAAATGAAATAATGTAGTAAAACATGTTTAGTATTTTTTTAATTGAATGCTTTTATAGCTTTTTACCATTACGATAAATTCACTAGTCATGAAACTCATGAAATCGTCACTATATTTTTTTATGGTAATGAATCTTCCCAAAAATGGATGTCGACTGTAAATTGCAGGGTGGGATTCAAGATAGCGAATGGCTAAAATAGTGAAACCCATAATATTGGCTATTGTAGATTCAAACGTTCATTATTTTGAAGTTTGCTATTTTTGCTAATCACTATTTTGATCATTCGCTATTTTGATCACCATCCTATTAAAATGCAACTAAAATAGCGAATAGCTAAGACAGCGAATTTGGCAATGGCGGCCATTCTAAATTAATACGTTCATTCTTTTTAAATTCGCTATTTTAGCCATTCGCTATTTGTACCTCCATCCAAATCACATATGATAATATGCGAACGATGGAGTATATTTCACAGTCTTAGACGAATCTGCGTGTATCAAAGACACAAGAATGTTTTCAGCAGTCATAAAACCAAAAAGCGAGCTGAAACACATGATAAAAATCACCTGACGCGAGTAATGCGGTTTTTATTAAAGTCGCATGGGTAAACGAGGATACACAAGTCCTCCAACCCTATTCACTTCTCATATTTTCCTGTGCTTCGTTTCCTGTTCATATAACACCACTATGCAGAGTCTTTATAAGCTCTACCACACTCCAGGCTAACGTTCCCATCGTCTAGGATGTCAGGATTTATCTCATATGCAATATTTGCAGTTTCCTCCCCTCTCATTCATTCTTAATGATTTTTTTCTCTAGCAACTTATCTTTTATGCTCACGAAATTAATATTTTCCATATATTTTTTCTGTTTTAGGTAAGTACCTCGGATATTTCCTTAAACGACATATGAACACGTGCATCACTATACAGAAACCAGCAATTGGAGCCTCAGGTTTGAAAGGAAAGTCACGTGAGTACAAGAATTCGACCCATGCAGAAATTTCGGCAGGGGTCCATCTGGATCTTGCCAGGTATTTCCTTCTTCCGGTCAGATTCCAGTCGGTCATCGAATCGGATTCCAGACATGGGATGTAACACGCGGAAATTGGATTCCGATCGGGATCTCGAACTGGGATCCGATCCGATGGCTGACTGGATTCCAGTCGATGGTTGGGCAGTTCCGAGAACGCGTCTGGGGACACATGAACCGCACACGTCGTTACAATCACGCGAGTTAAGGAAAAGTTTTTCGTACGTGTTGTAACGTGGTGTTTTCTGCGCACCCCGTTACTACTGCTTTAATAATTAAAAAGACCACAAATTGCATGCCGTCCGCTGTCGAACCCTTCCAGAGGCAAAAATTAGCTTTTCTCCTGACTGCGCTGAAATAACGTGATTCCGTCCCTGAAAAGCGGGAGGAAAGTCGGCGATATCTGACCGCGAGCAGTGCGCATGTGCAGCGGGCAAGATATACGAGCCAAAAGTCCCTAGGGCATCTTGCCCCCGGTTATAATCTCGATTATAACCGTTATAATCTCGATTATAACCGTTATAATCGAGATTATAACCGTTCGAGCTTATGACCTTTCGAGATTATAACCATTCGAGCTTATGACCATTCGGGCTTATAACCATTCGACCTTGTGACCTTTCGAGATTATAACCATTCGAGTTTATGACCATTCGAGATTATAACCATTCGAGCTTGTGAACTTTCGACATTATAGCCGTTCGAGCTTAAGACATTTCGCGATTACAACCGTTCGAGCTTAAGACATTTCGCGATTACAACCGTTCGAGCTTATGTCATTTCGAGATTATAACCATTCGAGCTTGTGACAATTCGACGTTGTGTCATTCGAGCTTACGGCCGGCAGACCTTATGACAGCGCCCCGTTATGGCAACTAATCTTTTTTTTCCGTGTATCATCGAGTGCGTAACCGGAAATCTATTTGGGATTAATTCGGATTCCAAGTTGGATAATCCATTTATGGAAACCCGAGCCAATCCCGACCAGGATCGAGTTTCAAACTGGGACGCCCAGACTGATTTCTACATGGGAAGTTCTCGGTGCTCAGTCACTCGATTGCTTTAGTGATAGGCGCGTCGTCGCGTAAGATCGAAGTAAAATAGAGAAAATAATGGAGACAGAGGGAAAGCAACGAGATTCACAGTTGGATACTTCCTCATAGGATAGCCGAATACACTTGAGATTGTGTCCTTTGCGCTCGTGTCTCGTTGGCTTCTCGAGACTACGACGACAAAGACGACGACGACGACGACAACGACAACGACGGTGGACGAGAGTCGAGGAACGAACGAGAGACGTGGCTTTGCCATTAGCCGACACCCGTCGTGCACCGTAAATACAGGCCTCGACTCGCTAATTGGCAAACATCGGGCGGTCGCTTATCGCGATTGACGGGGAATTTTTGCAAATTATAACTGTCCAAGAGCACACGGGCTTCTATACTCTCTCTGTACACTCGACTTGATCGGTTTCTTCTCTCTTTATTCTTCGTTTTTTTACTCGCAAGTCACTTCTCGCTCACTCCACGCCCGAGTCATGCGATCATGGCCTCTGTACTCCGTGATATACCTATCTATGTTGGTGCAATACCTCCTCGCCCTTTACTTCTTGTTCTTGCTCTGTACAAGAGGCACATACACAATCACTGGCCAGAACTTCTGTCTCGTTCGCATTCGTCGAGTCGTGTGAGTGAGTGAATTAAAAAATTTTCGTCGCATTCGCGACATCCGGGTGGTCGTGATCCACCCATGGAGACAAAACATCCTGCTCGAGATTTTTATTTATTTTTTTATTTTTTTTTTATGAGAGGCTTCAGCGAGTCAGATTTATTTCACTTCACAGCAACCGTTATGTGATACCACACAGGATTCTGGACGTTCATGTCAAGTATTATCGCCAGGTTCTGGCTGCTACATCGCAACGTACACTCGAGTTGCTGTAACAATTAGACAGAGTTGACTTTTGTACATCAATAGTCAACTCTCGTAAATTGATTACCCAATTAATGGTTTCCTAAGTGCTCGAAGGGTCTCACTTGAAATTGGAAAAACAACGCGTGTTGGTACCAAACATAATCATTAATTTTTATTGTCTTCATATGTGCAAGAAATAAAACAGGTTCATAAGTAAATTTGTTTCTCCTAACTTAATACATAGAAGCATTTTTCTTTTTTTTATATTTATTTGGTCGTAGAATTACAATTGTAGAAATTAATTTTAGTTGCCCCAACGTGGCTAAATACGCTTCAAGCGTCTAAGTTGGTTAACCAATTTTTTGGTTGGATGGATAAACTAGTTGGTTGTGCCAACCAATTAATTTTCTGGCCCGTCCAACTGCTTTGTTGACCCAACTAACTGATTCGTTTCTGCCACAAACTTTATTGTCGCAACTAATTTTGTCGTTTGGAGCCTATTTAACAAATTTTTTTTTTCCGTGCGTAGACTGGTTTGCGTATAGTTTTTTATGTATATCACTTAGTCGAAACTCAGTAAAAATATAGTAATTTAATAAAAAATATAGTTAGTCCGACGATAATCTAATAATAAACTATAATTCCCAGGAGGAATGTCTCTATTTTATGGTTATAGCAAAAATAAATATAATGGCGATCATCAAATAATGATAACAGTTTCAAATATATATATATTTTTTTTCATATACGATTTCAACGTTTGTTTCCAATAACTTAGCAAGTATCGTTTATTGAACTTATTTATTATCATCGCTTCAACCATAAAACATTGCAAATCTTCCTATATTCGTTTTATCATGTGAAATCGTTAAATCAACGATAAACCGAGAGAAAATATTTCATTGACGTCAAAGAAATGGGTGGATTGATTTTTTTTCATTGATTTCAACGAAATATTTCTTTGATTTCAATGAAATAGTGCATTTTTATTTCAAAGAGAATATTTCATTGTCTGTAAATAAAGATTTACTTAGTGAGCATATAATAAAGAAACAGTTTTATTGTTTTAAAGAGACGTTTTCATTGGTTCAAAGAAACGTATTCATTGATCTCTCTCCCGCACCTAACCTCACTTTTTTGTTTTCCGGTTCTCCCGAACGAACGGCTTCGATTTTCGAGGAGCCAGAAGCTTAGCCTATTTCTGCCGTCCTTCCTTACATACTCACAAAATTTGAGCTTTATCTGCCGCGTACTTGAGGAAAAAACAGGTTTTGAAATTTTGAGCTGGTAAGAAGAAGGTTTCATTGAATCAAAAACGATATCTTTGAAATGAATGGAAAAGGTTCATTGGTTTAAGGACGATCGGTGACGACTGTCAAAGTCAAATCAGAGATAAATTTTTGTAATCGATTCTTTAAATTTTAATGCATTAAATAATAGCTGTGGACGGTGATTTGTATTGAAGCATGTAGACTTAATCCAGAGAAAGATTAATAGTGACGGATTTGCATAAATATTAACTGATTAACGTTTCTTTTCAATGGGATACATTTTCGTTCAGTTTTTTTCAAGTATAATCTGTAATTCTTGGCCGATTTGAATGAGTGGCAGCTCATTCTCTACCTTAAAAGATACTCTACGAATTGACCGCCTAGATATTTCATAGTGTTAATTGTTTAATAATTCTAGACTGTTGTTTAACAGAAATTAAAATACTTTCATAAACAACAGGCTATAATTACAAAACGATGAACACTATGAAATATCTAGGAGGTCAATTCGTAGAGTATCTTTTAAGAAAAACAATGAGATATCGTTCATAAAAATCGGCAAAGAATTAAAGATAATACTTGGAAAAAACTGAACGAAAATATATCACACTGAAACGAAACGTTAATCAGTTAATCTTTATGCAAATCCGTGACTATTAATCTTTTTCTGGATTAAGTCTACATGCTTCAATACAAATCACCCTCCACTGTTATTATTTAATGCATTAAACTTTAAAGAATCGATCGCGAAAATTTATCTCTGATTTGACTTTGGGAGTCGCCACCGATCCTCCTTAAAGAAATCTTTCTTCGAATCAATGTCACTACGTTTCATTGAGTTGGAGATCATTCAAAGAAAAGATAGTATTGAAATTCAAGTATTTCATTTCATTGGCAAAGATTTCCGTGAATCAATGAAACTTTTTCTCTCGGTGTATGCTTTTCGCTCAGTGCGCCTGTATCGTTTGCAGTTTCCCTGTGTCCTCGTGCACATGCGCTAAAATAGTGCATTAGAAATAGTGTCTGCTGGAAACACTCTAAGGTGGTCTCCAGGAATCGGAATGGATATAAATGGAGAGTGGGGATCGTAAAAGCCTGAAGAAGGCATGTGATTAAAAATTCACTGAAAGGGCTTTACAGCATCCCAAGAGTCTGAAACTTGATTCCTAAAACTTGAAAGCATACAAATATTTTATGCTCTTTAAAAAAAACGTAAAAAGATAATTTGCTAATATAGTGACAGCCTTATTTTCTACTCTTTTATTGTCTGCGCCAACAAATTATTGGGCAACCACTTATTTCTCTCCATGCATAGAGTTTATTCCCATATTTTCCTCTTTGTGTAATAATATTCTACAGAAACTGTCATAATCATTATATTTACAACAGGGCAAAATACACGTGTACATGTATCCATTTTCCTGCACAATGGACAAAACAGTTTTTAAAAAAAGTGAAATTAAAAAATAATACAAAATACAGAATATAAAAAAAAAAAAACAAGAACAATATCGTGAAAAATTCGCCCACCGCGTGTAACACAATGAAGCAAAAAAATGCATATTGCGCAAACGAGCATGTGACAACGAGAGAAGCAGTCTGTGAAAGCATATATGCAGGCGCTCGAAATTGAGGGCCCTCTCAAGCGAATTGCGTGGTCAGAATTCCGCGGTCGTGCTGTACGTGTCTCTCGGTGCGAGGAGGCAAACGTAACCAAAAACTCATAGAGCGAGAACGAATGCGTGGAAAAAGGTAGGAAGTAACCCCATGGACAGACAGACAGACGCACAGGGGTACAAGTTTTCGTTGTCCTTGTGTGCGCATCCCGTGTAAAATTAATTTCACCGGTCCACGCGCGATAACTCACCCGCGGGTGAGTCGTACGCTTGTCCAAGTCCGAGCCCTTCTGCCCCCCCCCCCCCCCCACCCCACCCCCACCCCCAATGTCAACGCTTTGACGCGCGCATATAAAAAAAAAAATCTCGTGGCTGTTGAACAACGAAGGGAACGCTGCTTCTGCTCTCGCAGGACAGTTTGCTCGCTCCTGCCACCCACTTTCCTCGTTTACCCCCGTAGAGTGGAAAAAAGCAATATATATATATACTCAAAGGAAAATAAAAGAGTTGGCAAGAAAAATAGAAACATACGAATGGAACAAAGAGTGGAGGTACACGCGATAACACTATTTAGATTGCTCGTGTCACCATGCGCGTATAAAGAGAGAGAAAGAGAGTGATAAAGCGTCAACTTGTCGGCCGCAGTAGTCAGGTCTAGTACAGTGAAAAAAAAAAAAAAAAAAAAAAAGATTATACACTCTGTGGCCGATGAACGTCGGCTTTGAGTTCAAGCATTTGAGTGTAGCATCCCATTGAATATTCCCACTGTGCGTATTTGGTGTATGCGGCATGTTCACCGTCTGGCAAAGTTGTAGAATGAGATGACATGAACTGGAGAGCATGGTTCATGCGGTTGAATAGAAAGACTATTTATTTATCTGTGGCTATGTCACGTAGCTATTCATTCTGTACAAGATATGGCAGATGGACGATTATCCAGTATATTATTCAAATAAAAATAATCACCATGTTGAAGGGCGGGAAAAAAAAATGTTTTTTTGAAGTATCGTAAATATTCATCAGTCACTATGTAACATTTTTATTGCAAAATAAGTATCTATTGTATTTATTATAAGAGATTGTAAATTATAGTTATAGAATAACAGTAAATATAATGTTGATAATAATTTTCAGCACAGAAATAAAAAATTAGTGTCTATTGTATTTATTATGAGAGATTATAAATTATAGTTATAAAATAACAATAAATATAATGTTGATAATAATTTCCAGCACAGAAATAAAAATAATATTTTTATTTCTGTGCGATTTAATAGAATCGTGGAAAAAAAATCGTAATTTTATTTCTGTGCTGTAAATTATTATCAACATTATATTTATTATTATTTTATAACTATAATTTATACTCTCGTAATAAATACAATAGATACTTATTTTGCGATTTAATAGAATCGTGGGAAAAAAAATCGTATTTTTATTTCTGTGCTGTAAATTATTATCAACATACAATTTATTGTTATTTTATAACTATAATTTATAATCTCTCGTAATAAATACAATAGACACTTATTTTTTATAATCGTCGATAATATTTTTTTTAATAATCTGCAAAATCATTGTTAATCTGATCTGCCTTAACTAAATCGTCACACCTTCATCTTATAATATGTATGTAGTTACCAAATTCTATTTTACTAAATTTTTCATTTTTGTATTATAGTAGTCTTGTAATACAGTCGCGATATTTTCGGAATACAAAATCACCATAGAACACCAAAGTAAAAAAATTATCTACAGAGTGTATAAAAAATATATATATTTTTTTAATATAAATATATTTAAAAAAATATTAAAAAAAGTATATATATATTTTTTATACTTGGGACCGTTTCTTCGTAGAAAAATGAACTCTATACTTTTATAAATATTCCCAAGCGCGATAGAAATTATAGGGTATTTTAAAGAAAAAGATAGAGAATAGAAATTAAAGGAAAGTAGAAAATATTCTACTGATGCGTGTCCAACGAACATACATTTTTTAAGTTTACACGCATATGTGCACTGCATAATATGCTGTACAGAGCGGTGGCTAATTCTGCTGGTAGTCAGTGTCGCAGGACACGCAAACGTCCGGTGTGCAACGGTGCAATATAGATGAATCTCCAACGTTAAACAGAAGATGTAATTACAGGTAGAGATATAGATTTAATACGAGAGTATGCAGCAGTGTGATATATAAGTATAAGCTACGAAGCTACGAGGGATGGAGGGGGAGGAGGTAGGAGGTGGAGAAGAGGACCTGGGTACTAAATTGATTCTCAGGGCCTCAGGTCCACGAGGTCGAGCCGGGTCAAAAGGGGCCTTTTGTAAATCATATTAAGCTCGCCATGGCGCGTATATCAAGTCTATACCGACCGGATCCTATATGGCCCGGGCGAATCTAGCAATTAGTCAATTATCCCCAATTACGATGATGGCTTATTAGCAAGGAGTGCCTCGAATTCTTTGTTGAGTATCTCGTCTCGCCTGTTGCACTCACCGGCTACATAAATGTCAGCACTTTGATATCGTAGTACCTACCTACTTGTAGCAACGTTACTCAAACTCTAATAAGCAGGAAGCAAAAAGTTCATTAGCTTGTGCGTTAAAGAGAAAATCTAGTCAACTTATAGTGTCTTCCAATTTAGTGCCAAAGGAGCTCACCAGGCTACATTTACTTGAATTTATTTGGTTATTATCGACTATCATACTGCATTGGAATTATAATCGATTCACAGAAAATTCTTGATATTTTCTGTATAAACATATGGGGTAAAACACGTCAAGTCGACCACATGAATTTTTCATTTCAATAAAAAGTTTTCAAATTTGTTGAGGATGTTGGTCTGGCTGAAAACAAAATTTACAAATTTTTTCAGATTTTTTTGTCGCATATTTCAGCCGTTACAAAAAACTGAAAATAATAATCGTTAATTTTTTAACGCCAAAACTACAGCTCTCGCAAAAAAATCACGTGAACAAAAAATTTTAAGTATTTAACGTTCTTTTCAATACATTTTTTGCAAAATCTTCCTACTCTGTTTTATGCTATTTTTCAATGGAATAAAACTATAATTTCTTTTTTCTCCAAAACTGCGTTCCCGATTCGGCAGAAATTTTTACATTTTGTTCCTTAATATGTCTAGAATCTGAGAAAAAATTGGCGAGATGGGCGGCGATTTCATTCCACTGTTACAGCTCTTCAAACGATCGAATACCAGGGCAATCTAATGTGTAATTGCTCTGTACGTTCAACAGACTGTCTGCATAATAATTCTAAAGCCCGCACTGCATTTTTTGCATCGGATATTTTTCCCTCTTCAATTTTTGAGTTTTTTAATACATTTATTTTATCGACTGATGGAATTGAAACTTTTTTCCTGATGACACGTAATTCATCATCGTGCTCTTTTATGATCAATCGAAAATTGGCAAAACGTGGTGAATTAATGTCTCTTGAGTTCAATATTCACATGCTCAATGTTACACGACCATCGTTTTGCGTTGTGAACACAAAGTGTGGCCGACAGGTACCGGAAAATCTGCCAATTAACCTAATTAGAAAAAAAAATTTAATTAAAAATAACAAAAAATAAACAAGTGATGCGGGCTTTAGATTTTTTCTATTGGCAGTCTCAACCCTGTTGAACGCAGAAAGCAATTACACATTAGATTACCGTTATGTTCGATCATTCGAAGAGCTGTAACTGTGGAACGAAGTCGCCGCCCATCTCGCCAATTTTTTTTCAGATTCTTAACATATTAAGGAACAAAATATAAAAATCTCATCTGAATCGAGAACGCAGTTTCGGAGAAAAAAAATATTGAAATATTATTTAATTGAAAAATAGCATAAAACCTTAGATTAGATACCTTAAATTTTTTGTTAACATGATTTTTTTGCGAGAGCCGTAGTTTTGGCGTTAAAAAATTGATGATTATTATTTTCAGTTATTTGTAACGGCTGAAATATGCAATAAAAAAATTTGAAAACTTTTTATTGAAATGAAAAATTCGTGTGGCCGCCTTGACGTGTTTTATCCCATATATAAATATTATATTTTTTCATAGACTCCATAGATTACAAATATTTAATGTCATATGAAGTATTTATTAAGGGTAATACAAAAAAAAACATGAAAATCTCGTACAGCATTGGACAGATTTTTGTTTCGAAAGTAAAATAGGCAAACTAATTAATTAAGTTCATTGTTAATGAATTTTATTTCTTAAATTTGTTTAAAATATATTTGTGTGACTGAAGTGTATAAGAATTTTCCTCGAGTTAATCCATGATTATTCTGAGCTTAGTAACAACTTAGTTCTTTAAAAATGTATAGATTTCTATATAAGAATTTGTGAATAATTTAAATTTTAGGGTTTCTAAAAATGAATATTATCTATTTTATTCGAATTGAATAAACTGTAATGAAATTAATGCAGCTATGTTATATGAACATATTTTCTCAAAGCGATTGAGTTAATTTAACGTTACGTTGTTTTAGCTTCCACTTACCTCATGTTGGCTTCATATTTAGAGGATGGTTGTTATTCCCGAGGCGATAATAAATTTGTTTTCGCTTCCTCTCACTCCCGTGTGTACTTGTACCTTCTCTTCCAGTCTCCATTATTCGTTCCAACCCGTTAACTCGGTACATCCGACTGGAGCACGGCGAGAATCTGAGGTTCATAGCACAGAGCGTATGTAGTACAAGAGACGAGGAAGAAAAGAGTAAGAGAGAGAGCTCTAATACCGACGAGAGCTTTCTCGTTCGCGAAGCCGCGTGGGAGTTACACATCCAACGACCCGGAACCTCGATTGGGACGCTGGGGTTTTCCTGCGGGAGAAGCCGGGAATCTCGGCGCTATCTAGTTCCTGATGCGGACCAGAGGCGGGCTACGCTTCTTATACAGAGCCGTCGCGACACTCGGCTCGCGTACTCCGCATTATGTACTTATCTCGTTAGGGACTCGAGCGAAAGAGAAAGAAGAGATCATACCGAGGGGACACAGACGTCTCCACCCTCCCACGCTCGCGAGTTCGACGATGATCGCCTTATCGCAAACGTGAGACTCGTCTCACTCTCGTGGGACCAAAAGTAATCGCACTGAATAAAATCGTTCATGCACGTAAAATCAAATACTCGAAATACGAGCAAATAATATTTTTTATGAGTTCCCGGATGTCTTCATCCGTGGTAGCACTTTTTTTTAATTTTCGATACGTTTATGTTTTACACTTACGAGCAGCAGGTTTTAGATGGTAAAACGAGCAGATTTTAGACGTAAACCCGAGACGGAATTTTTGACCCTACATTGAAACTGGGCGATTTGCACGAACGCTATCAGGTATGAAGCATTCTCTGTCAATTCAGCCACTTTTTTTTCCGACCCTCTCCGATTTGCCCTGTAATTGATTATATGAATGTACCACTAAAAGACACTCTATGTGAATTTTTTCAGATTTTTAAAAATAATTTTTCAGAAAATGGCTTTTTATTCAAGTGCAAATATCTCAGAATTTTGAAGTTAATGAAAAAAAATGTCTGCACATAAAAGTTGTCGTTTATTGTTAACTTTCGAGCGGAATATTCCAAATAATTGTCACGTTCCTGTGAGTATGATTTTTTTCCGAAAAATGGAGGAATTATTTTTTAATTAAAACAAGGATATTTTTTTTTACTGAAAAAATTACAGAGTATTGCTACATGACTGTTGATATCACAAAAAAATCGCCAGAGTGGCACCGATCGATCTTCTGGTATTAAAAAATGAATTTGTGCGAAAGTTCCGAAAAATGGGGGCATTATTATTTTTTGATAAAAAAAAGGTTACTTTCTTTTGACTAATAAAATTACAGAGTATTCTTGCATGACTGTAAATTATGAAGCAATTTTTTCGAAAATATTGAAAATTAAAATGTCTGAGTTAATATTATTTTTTTTCTAACTTGCAAATAGAAAATTAATTTTTGGGTAATTTCGGAGTAATTACGAATCTCAAATTCAACTTCCGCAAGAAAGAATCAGATCGGGAATAGCAACTTGCAGAATCTCAACCTCACTATTTGCATTAAAATAAATACTTGGAATATTAGAGTTTTTTTTTACAAAATGGTTAAAGTTAAAAAGTGTATCTCGTTGAATGAAAACTCTTCACAATCTGAAAGCTTAGCATACGAATTTAGTTAATATTAATTAAAATGAAAAAAAAATTAATAAATACTTACAAAATAGTAACAAATATTTAATAATTATTGAAAGTTAAAATCATTCTATTGATTTTCATATCACAAAGTAATAACAGAATTGACTCTTACTAAGATTAAAAAAAACGTCTAAACTTTCCAGCCCGACATTATCAAAAATCTCTTAAAAATATATATTTTTATTGCTGTACCGCAAATTAAATTTTAATCAAAATAACGAAAGTAAAATAAAAAGTGTCTCTTTCATCTATCCAGGTCTAAAACTTCATTTCCACGTTGTACATAGGTAGTGAGCTGTAAAATAAAACGTTATCGCTATCAATTTCGCATGTGGAGTTTCGAACTTGAGAAGACCTTCATGGTCCACTTCTCTTGGCCGTTTCCGATGCTTACCGCATATAGTATTGTAGAATATAGCGCTAGCTGTAGAAGGAATGAGACAAAAGTCTTCTTTACGATGCTCCGGCAGGAAGGCACTCGGGTATATACTTATAGCTGATCGAATAAATGGCTCGTAATGTAAGGATAATGCGTACGGAGCGGCAGTCTGGGTCGCGCATTCCACACGTGCTCCCTTCTCAGATAGGTACTCAACGCCCACGCGTTCACGCTCACATATACCCATTGTACACCTCACTACAAAGAAATTATATATGTGTGAGTAAATATGCATATATATGGGTCATTCCACGGGATTTCGCACAAAAAAAAAACCGACCGACTCCAATTTTCGCCTAATTTTTTTATATTGTTGACTATGTCAAACGGAGCATCTGTGAATTTTTTGAGAATTTTAATCTTATATTTCGACGAGCCATAAAATAAAAGGTGGAAAAAATGAAAAAAATTCTGACGTCAAGTGGAATAATGATATCGACAAAAATAACTAGGTCAAAATTTTCGTAATTCAACACAGTTTACGGTAAAAATAATCAAAGTAAAAAATAAACATAACTTCTATTTTATTTATGTCTTCTACCAAGAAAAGGTACCATTCGGCTAATTTGGCCCCCTCCGATTTCAATACAAAAAATCACGAATATACTACATGGAGTCCCAAACATTTTAAGCACAAGCCCAAGATGGAGAACGCATTTTACCCATTTTTAAAAAAATATTTCGGGTAATTGATTTTTTTAATTTTCTTCCAATCTTCTGCGTATTTTTTTATGTAATTGGTAATATTAAAAGGAGCTTATGTGATTTTTTTCATAATTTTATATGTACATGTATTCGATTCATTAAATGTACTCGAATTACAAATTTTTAAAATTTTAAAAAAAGAAAGCGATCAGCTGATCGCTTTCTTACTCACTCAGTGGCCGCTCGAGCGCTGGCGTCGAGAGAATCGCCTGGGGTACGCCTGGGGCGTGCGATCAGCTGATCGTCTCGTTACGCACGCAGTGGCCGCTCGAGCGCTAGCGTCGCGAGATACGCCTGAGGCGTATGGTAATTTTGTTATTTTTTAAACTTAATCGGAGAGGTCCATATAAGTGAAATGGGACCTTTTTTTGTAAAAGACGCAACGAAAATACAATTTTAAAAATTTGTAATTCGATTACATTTAATGAATCGAATACATCTACATATAAAATTATGAAAAAAATCACATAAGCTCCTTTTATTATTACCGATTACATAAAAAAATACGCAGAAGATTGGAAGAAAATTAAAAAAATCAAATACCCGAAATATTTTTTTAAAAATGGGTAAAATGCGTTCTCCATCTTGGGCTTGTGCTTAAAATGTTTAGGACTCCATGTAGTATATTCGTGATTTTTTGTATTGAAATCGGAGGGGGCCAAATTAGCGAAATGGTACCTTTTCTTGGTAGAAGACATAAATAAAATAGAAGTTATGTTTATTTTTTATTTTGATTATTTTTACCGTAAACTGTGTTGAATTACGAAAATTTTGACCTAGTTATTTTTGTCGATATCATTATTCCACTTGACGTCAGATTTTTTTTCATTTTTTTCACCTTTTATTTTATGGCTCGTCGAAATATAAGAATAAAATTCTCAAAAAATTCACAGATGCACCGTTTGACATAGTCAACAATATAAAAAAATTAGGCAAAAATTGGAGTCGGTCGGGTTTTTTTTTGTGCGAAATCCCGTGGAATGACCCATATATACCATATAGATATGTACACCGCTACTGCGATGAAATTATGTATGTGTGAATAAATATGCATATATATATATACCATATAGATATGTACACCTCTACTACGAAGAAATTATGTATGTGCGAGTAAATATGTATATATATATATAGATATATAGACATATTTCGTCGTGCACGTAGGTCTACATATATAACACTGGAAATATCTATATATGTAGTCCGTAGGAACGTCGAGCAACCACTACAGGAGCCTCTGTACTTACGAGGTGCGATCCAGCTCTTATCGAATTCTTGCACCTCGTACGTCCCGAACGCCAGCACCCTTTCCTCTTCTCCTTTTTCCGCCCTCACGATTTCACTTACTTTCCGAGTTTTCCTTTTTTGCTTCGCGAGTACCAAGTCTTGGTGGATCCCCAGTGAGAACGATAATCGAAAGTGAAGCCATAATTTAAATCAGTAACGGGATAACTTAGAGTATTTGTTCTTTCGAGCTTAACAATACTTTAGCGCACGAGGTGAATATACTACGCCTTTCAACGAACGGATAAGCAAAAGGAAATACAATTTTTTCAAATTTATCTGACTTTTTTTTACAAGGTCGCGAAATATTTATTAGTACAGCATATAAAGTTTTTTGTTTTAATAATGAAAATAATTTTTAAAAATAATACGCAATTTTGTTAGTGGAAAAAAGTACTTGCGAAAATATAGATGTATTGTCATTTTTTTTTATTGGTCTCGTAAGCAACTTTGAAAAATCCGGGCTTTTTAAGGGACTAGAAAATTTCGGACCAGTTGGACCAAACATGGGGACGACATAGAATGCCCTATATATGACTCGATTCTTGACACGGAAGCGAAATCTATTTATAATATACAGACATATGATGAAGATCAATTGTAAATATGAATTTTAGTTTTCAAAAAACCCAACTATTTTTTTGGATAGCTTACGATAATTATCATAATTCTTTAATGGTTGCATAATTATTTAAATTAAACCAGATACCCGGTTCGATCCCTGGCTGGCGCATTCCGGTTTAAAACGAGGCAAATAAAAAAGTCGTTGAGTTTATGCGAAATAACAAAATCCATAACGTAACATAATAAAATCTTCTGCCGACTGGACTACAATTGACAGTTGTCATATAACAGAAGCCGGGATTACCATAATTTTTATGATGACACACTGAAAGAAAAAAAAATATACTGGTTAACTATAAATTTATAGTGAAATACAACCTCAGCTATTTTTAAAAATTATCTGTACTAATTATTAATAGTGAATGCAACAGTTAATAATTGTTATCATAACAAAAAGTTGTTGAGAAATTATTTAACAATTTTGAAATAATCATTGGAACTACAATAATAAAGTTGCACTAACAAAAAAATAGCTAAGGTTATATTTCACTATATGTTTACTGTTAAAGTAACTAGGATATTATGTTAAGCCAACTATAGAATTAGTTGCAGTAACTATAACGTAGTTAATTTAACCAATAAATTAGTTAAAATTACTACTCAAATTGTTGCATGGACTAAAAATCTATACTTAAGGGGATGCTGGAGTAGCGGGCGATTTCGTAGTGTCCACTATTCATCGAAAATAAGCTACAAATATACGTCAAATTTTGCAGGGATGTAATAAAAACATTCATGCTTGGGTATCCGGTCGAATTACTTTTCAAAACATACAAGAAATGTAAGAAATTGTATGTTACTGAACCTCTCAAAAACCAATATGGCCGCTCGAAATGTCAACAGGTCCTTTGAGGTAAGATACAAACGTTTCTGGAACTCAGATGTATTAAATCAGACCGGACACCCATTCTTTGATTATTCCTGAACCTTTAAAAACCGTCGGAATGTCGATTACACAAACCAAATCCACGAATAGTGTATACTACGATTGCAAAGACTGTTTGCTTTTCGCACAGGCTCAGAGCTGGTAAAGAGCATGAATATAGTTCCATCATTAGGAGACAGGTGGCGCTGTTTACTTTTAGCAAAAGCTCCGAGCCTCTGCAATTTGACCGTAGTATACACTATATATGGATTTGGCTTGTGTGGTTAACATTCTGATGGTTTTGGAATATTTAGAAATCATCACAGAATTGACGTCCGGTCTGATTTGACATAAGGTAAATGTCCCCATTCCCGTCCATGCTCCCTCTGCCGACCACTTCGACGGAAATAATTATTTACGCGAGTGCTGTGCAAAAATAACAACAATTGAGCATAGTACAATATTCCGAGGAGCCTGTGTGTGAGAGTATTGCAAGGTAAAGAGTAAGTACAATAATACAATCCAAGTTTTGTTCGTATTTCCAAACGCTTGTCGCGAACCCATTGTATTCTTAACAGTGAGGTTAAGTTCCGTCGATCGCTTCAATAGTCCGTACTGCATCCGGAATTTGTAAAAATCGAATAATTTTTAGTGCAAACGATAGATTATGAGTTCAATTACTGATCCAGCAAAAAAAAAGTTATAAATAATTTATTTTTCATTTTTTTTACGGTGGTCGAAGTTAGGCACAACGAAATGCCTGGCTGCCCCCATTACCGTAAACGTTATTTAAGCAGTAAAAAAAAATTCTTTATTACAAGGTTTACTTTCTCAGTGATAAAAAAGATTGATATAATTCAATTCTTACAGGATCGCTGCGAAGGACTTGGACTTTTTTCCCTCACTGATCAAAATTTTGAAATATCTCAATTTTTACAGCATCGCAAAAAAAAAGTGTATGTGGAGACGGAAATGTAACATAAGTTCCGAAAAACGAAGTTTTTTTATAATTATGCAATAAAAATATTAATAGTACAATCCCGGATCATGTTTATTTTTTTTTTTTAATTTTATTACTCTTCGGAATCTCCGTTTCCCTAGTGGTCGAAAATGGGGTCATCGCTGGTCGGGATTGGGAACAGCTGTGTCGGCAGAGAGGACACTAATAAGCATGAATTAATCAGCCTCTATCTGGCGAAATAATTGGCGGAACCGATTGAATAAACCATTTTTAGAAAGAGAATTAACTGAATTTTACAATGGTGCAAAAAAAAATCTCCAAATTTAAATTCGTCGCAACGAAAAAAGCCATACAGTTGTCTGGTTGGCCTTATAGGGTACGGGAATAGGGACATTTACCTTATCTAATTTCCAGAAACAATTATATCTTGCAGCAAAGGTCTGTTGACATATGGTGTGCGGCCATTTTGCTTTTGGTATCTTTTGCCAAAAGTAAGCAGACTACTCGGCGCCACCTGTGTCCTAATCAGGAAACTTACCAACCAAAGTCGGTATCAAAATCTACTCCAGCATCCCTTTAATAGCTGACTAAAGGACCACGATTTCTCGAAGTGCAGTGGCACGGTGAACGTTGCTATAAAAATTGGTTAATTTTAAGGGATTTTTCGAGTAGCGCAAGGAAAACGATCGTTCAGAAGGAAATTCTAGAAGAGGTCTGACGGTGTCTGCCTCAGATACGTACTACGTCGAGAGGTATATGGGTACTTGATGTGGGTACTCGGCGATGCTCTGGCACTCCGTGAAGGATATACGTGGCCGCTGGGAAGAGTAACGAGTTCGAGCAAAGCCAGCAACTCGGACGTTGTCGGCGGGGCAGGTGTGTTTTGCCGTGCTCGATGTACCCTCGCGTAGAATTTCCTAGCACGGCTGCCTAGCCTTTGGCTTCAAGCCGAAGACCTCGCCGGAACGGCAGCACGTCGCCGACCTTCGACCCCCTTGCGCCGCAGACTCTCCGCTATTTTACTCCCTCTTCTTCTTCTTCTTCTTCCCATCCCCTGTCTCGCAACATTCGCAGTCTACTCTCGCGGAGTTTCTCGTTCCATCGCACTACACGTTGTACTTTTCACTATAGACTCTATAACGTCGATCAAGTCAGTCTATGCTGACTACAGACAGCATTAAACAAAATCAGAGACAGATACACTGTTAAAAATATTTAAGGCAAAATTACTACACAATGCAGGAAACTCTTTTACAGAAACGTATATATAAATTTACCAAACAAGTATAACGTAAAATTGAGGTACTTTTTCCTAAATTACAGAAGTCGTCTTTTTAATGTAAGTTAAATTCAATTTTACCATACGTACATTAAATTTTCATTTTCTTTCGTATATTACATTGAATTTTCTACACGGGTAAAAATTTCAGTAAAAATACAGTACAATAAATTATTATACAATATATGAATTTTCCAAATATTTTTTACAGTGTAGGTTTTGCTATTTTTTTATATACATATTTGTGTATAAACCTGTATATCACATTTAATATACGATTATAAAATAATATTCAAGTATTTTCCTAATCAATACAAATTTTTAGAATATGCGAAATTAATAAAAATCTTCACATCTACATAAAATTCAATAAACTAGAAAAATCATTAGCATTTCAATGTAAAAAAAAAATAAATTAAAAATGTTGCATTTGAAATGAAATGATTTTTATGGATAATGAAAAAACTCTTACTTTATAAAATGATCTTGTTTGATGACACGGCAATATCCATAAAAAGAAACAATCAATAATAAAATAATGTTATCACCCTCCAGGAAGATTGGATAATTCACATAAATGTTTTTCGGTTAAAATAAAGAATCGTTCCTGTGGGAGTCATAAAATGTAAATATTACGAGACGGATCCACAGGTTTCTCGCTGATACATAATATAGTCTCGCGAGGTGAATCCAAAGCGAGAAACTGCAATGGCAAAAGTTTACACCCAGAGGTTCCTCAACTGTGGCTCATTCTTCTTTGCATATGCGATCTCTCTTCCCCTTCTTATTCTTAGTACAATCCCTCTCGTTGGAGCGAGCAATAGTTGCGGAAAATGTCTGGCATCTCAGGGTTCGTAGGTACGTAAATCTGCAAGACGGTGCTATATGCTATAGGATGCAAAGATTTACTACATCCTACATACTTACATCCACAACAGCAGAGTCCATTGCATGCAGTCAGACATGAATGCAAAATTTATCTTTTTAACTGTTAAAACAGGCATAAAGTTTTTATATTTATTTCGCAACTGTTGGATATGTAATGTTTCAACACTAAAAAAAAGTAGTTCAAAAACATAATTCTCGTGTAGTTTTTTTTAGTTTTTATCGAAAATTATACGATATACAGATTTGAAAAAAATGGAATCCCCGGATCTGTAATATAAATAGTTTTTTAAAAATAAAGGTTGATGTTATAAGTACCCATTTACTGGTTTTATTTATTATGACACTGCAAGCGGATTTAAAAGTTACAATGTTTTAGTCTAAGACATATAAATAGAATTATTAGCAAATTAATAGCAAACAGTGAGTGATTCAGTAGACCAAATATAAATTCTCAAATGGTTGGGTATGAAAAATTTCTATTGAATAGAATATAGTGTAGGTCTATTAAATTATAATCACTCTTACTAAAGGATTTTTATTAAGAAACCTATTAAAAATGTTCACAGTTAATGTTGAATTCAAATTTAAAAAAGTAGAACTTTGCAAATTGCTTTCTCATTATTGTTGGATTTTTACAAATTTACCTCTATGAGGAAGCATGTTAATCTATTTTGGCTTTCCTCATAGAGGAAGCTTTCTAAAAATTCAACAATAATGAGGAAGCAATTTGCAAAGTTCTACTTTGCAGCCTTGTTTAAAAAAGTTTTAAATGGCATTAGTTTTGAACCCCTTGACAGATTCTCGCCAGATTCGAACTGATGCTTAGTTTACCCACACTCTACTTGTGGACCAAATTTGAGCCCGATATCTTAAAAATTGCGAAAGTTAGAGCACGAACAAAAAATTAAAAATGCCATAAATTTAAAACCCCTTAACGGATTGTCGTCAAATTCACGCCCAAACACTATTTGATAACAGTCCACATCTGGTCCAAGTTTGAGCCGGATATCATAAAAATTGCGAGAGTTAGAGCCCGAGCTGACATTCTCCAAAAAATTCAAAATGCCATAAATTTTGAACACCTTGATGGATTAACTCCAAATTCAATCCCATACTCTTTTTAACGACAGTTTATTCGTGGTTCAAATTTGAGACCGATATCTTAAAAATTGCGACGGCTATCGTGCTAACAAAAAATTGTGCACATACACACACACACACACACACACACACACACACACACACACACACACACACACACACACACACACACACACACACACACACACACACACATACATACATACATACAGACATTTTTTCTAAACCACTTTTCTCGAAGTTTTAGACCATTCGAACATGAAAATCTCGAAAAAAAAAATTTTCACAAACACAAAGCTTCCTCTATGAAAAAACAAAATGGATAAACATAATTTTCTTCTGTTGTTTATATTTTTACCAATTCCTTGATACGCTGGAAATAATTTTTACCGATTCCCTGATACATTACTAGCGCCGAGGTTGTACGGAACAAACGCCTCGGCTTCGTTTAATACAAGCTCACGATCGCCATAATCGCTATGAGGTTACCACGATGCCGAAGAGAAGGAAATGGAATACAAGGAAAAGGGAATGAGACGAAGTAGTAAAAGCAGCGCGGGCCGCAAGTGGTACATCACGAGCCGATCCCTCTCGCGCGCTCGACAGACTTTCGTGCAGCCTCGTGCGAGTCTCGTTGCACGAGTGTACAACTCTCACTCGAAACGTCTTTTATGTGATGCACCGACCTCGCGGTGGCAAACCCCGAGTTGCCGTCGCGGTCACTAGCGGCGAAAACACCAAGACGAGGGAACCCTCGGGTCGATCGAAGAAATAAATCGACACGCGCGTGCCGATGTCGGTATGCACGCGATCACGTGAACTTCGACAAGGTCTGGATTGTCTGTGGGAGAAACTCCTCTTCTTTCAGACATGAGATACATTGAATTTGCAAATACGATATGAAGTGCTTAATTCAATTAAGAAATATCAGACATTCCACAGCAATTCATGACCCTTACTTAGAAAACTTAGATTAAAATTTAAAAAATTTATAATAAAATTATGTCTCGTCATTATTGCGTTTTCCACTTAGCCCTTCCAAATTCGATATGAGGTGCTTAATTCAATTAAGAAATATGAGACATTCCACAGCAGTTCATGACCCTTAGAAAACTTAGATTAAAATTGAAAAAAATTATAATAAAATTATATCTCGTCATTATTGCGTTTGCTACTTAGCCCTTCCAAATTCGATATGAGGTTCTTAATTCAATTAACAAATATGGGACATTCCACAGCAATTCATGATCCTTACTTAGAAAACTTAGATTAAAATTTAAAAAAATGTATAATAAAATTATGTCTCGTCATTATTGCGTTTTCCACTTAGCCCTTCCAAATTCGATATGAGGTGCTTAATTCAATTAAGAAAGATGAGACATTCCACAGCAATTCATGACCCTTAGAAAACTTAGATTAAAATCGAAAAAAATTATAATAAAATTGTGTCTCGTCATTATTACGTTTGCTACTTAGCCCTTCCAAATACGATATGAGGGGCTTAATTCAATTAAGAAATATGAGACATTCCACAGCAATTCATGACCCTTAGAAAACTTAGATTAAAATTGAAAAAAATTATAATAAAATTGTGTCTCGTCATTATTGCGTTTGCTACTTAGCCCTTCCAAATTCGATATGAGGTGCTTAATTCAATTAACAAATATGAGACATTCCATATCAATTCATGATCCTTACTTAGAAAGTTAGATTAAAATTTTAAAAAATTATAATAAAATTATGTCTCGTCATTATTGCGTTTTCCACTTAGCCCTTCCAAATTCGATATGAGGTGCTCAATTCAATTAACAAATATGAGACATTCCACAGCAATTCATGACCCTTAGAAAACTTAGTTTAAAACTGAAAAAAATTATAATAAAATTATGTCTCGTCATTATTGCGTTTTCCACTTAGCCCTTCCAAATTCGATATGAGGTGCCTAATTCAATTAAGAAATATGAGACATTCCATACCAATTCATGACCCTTACTTAGAAAACTTAGATTAAACGAAAAAAATGTATAATAAAATTATGTCTCGTCATTATTGCGTTTGCCACTTAGCCCTTCCAAATTCGATATGAGGTGCTCAATTCAATTAACAAATATGAGACATTCCACGGCAATTCATGACCCTTAGAAAACTTAGTTTAAAACTGAAAAAAATTATAATAAAATTATGTCTCGTCATTATTGCGTTTTCCACTTAGCCCTTCCAAATTCGATATGAGGTGCGTAATTCAATTAAAAAATATGAGACATTCCATACCAATTCATGACCCTTACTTAGAAAACTTAGATTAAACGAAAAAAATGTATAATAAAATTATGTCTCGTCATTATTGCGTTTGCCACTTAGCCCTTCTACATACTTCTTCACAATGGGTCCGTGAAGACAGAAAAAAATGAGTTCAATAGAGGATGGCCCTTACTTAGAAAACTTAGATTAAAAGAAGAAAAAAAATTATAATTAAATTTTACGCAATGTTAAAAATTTGGTAAATATTTATATAAAGAGTACGTTAAAAAACGAGGATTTTTATGCTTTTCAAGTTACAATACGCTTTGAAGTTATCGAGATATCATCAAACCAAACAAAATATAAGCAAACGGTTTATCTCGTAAGCGAAACACCGTAGACTCTTGAAATTTGGTACTTTTTCTGAGGGAATTTAGTATTAGAATATTGAAAAATTACAATATTTTTCGGGAACATTGAAAAATCATATAATCTGATAGTTGAAAGCTATTATTTACTAGTGACGCTTCTTGGTCATGCAAAATGCCTAAATTATTTTATTATTTTTAATGGATGCTTCTTTTATACTCTTTACTCATATACATTCAACACTTAACCTAAAAGCGCACCGTGTAGATACAAATATGTTCTTCAATAACAAGAAAAAACGAATGAAAAGTACTTAAATGAATGCGTGCGAAGTGAACGAATTTTCGCTATAAAAATATAATTACAACCATTTTATAGTCACTGCAATTGTACGTACATATAATTGCAAGAACTGCAATTGCAAACTGATGAAAGTGTCGCAAATTGGTAAAAAATTTTAAGTACTTTTGAAATGTGTTTCTCAAATCTTCACGGAGAAAAAAAAATGGTTCGGGTACACTCAAAAAGTGGTTGCACGGACTCACTTTTCGTCAGTCCATATAACCACGTATTTGTGAGTTGGGACAACCACTTGTTCGTTGTCTCAACTCACAAAATGGTTATAGTCACTAAATAAATCATTCTACCAACTCATTTATAGCCAACTCATAAAATGGGAGTTATCCCACGCTGTAAAAAAAATCGATTTGAAATTTAATGTACTTTTACTGGAAGTTTTTATGCATAAACGAGTATATTAAATTTAATATACAAGTGTAATGTCAAATTAATATATAGTACATCACATTCAATAATTTACTTTAATTTTACAGCAAAAGTACTTGAATCTTAATAATTTGCTTTAATTTTATTGGAAAACTACATGACTTTTATACCATCATTGTATATTAATTTTTGATTACGAGTTTATGCATAAAAACTTCCAGTTTTTTTTAAAGTGCAACTAACCTTTTTTTCTCCGTGTTGTTAATCCTCATTGGTCATGTCCAAATGGTTGGAGGAGCCAGTAGTGAATTTTGCACTCCGCATGGCACTCAAAGCTGTTTTATATCAAAACTATCAAACCTTTCAAATAACATTATGTTATAATGCAGCTTCCTGTCGGTATTATTTTCTTGTTCGAAGCAATTATAACAAACTTAATGAAATGAGAATGAAACGACAATGATGGAGAAGGAAGCGAAAAAGATTAAATAAGAAGTTTGGAGAAGTGAAGCGACTAGATTGCGAAGTATCGTTTCGCGCACAACAAGAGACGTAACAGATGAGAGAACTTCTGAGATCGTGCTCTATCCTGAATCACGTGCTGCAAGGAGTCCTTTTAGAGTTACAAAGTGATGAGGAATGAAAAGTCTCAGTGGGACAGAAGGAGAGACCAAAGCGATTGAGTCGAGATGGCGAAGTACGTGCAGATATACATACTACAGAACTCACTCGAGTCAGGAAATCGTCGAGGATATTCTTGGTGGGCGACTCTTTGGTCTTCTCGCTTTACAACTAAGTGGGAGAGAGCGCTTCTTCGCTATCGCTTCGACTCTGAACCCATTTCTCTCGACGAATTAACGCTAATCCCTGGCTTTCGCGTTTTCCCGCTTACGCTGCTTCTATGTTTTCGCAACGTGCTTCTGTGGAGGATCTCCTTGGATCTTCGATACTTGCGCTCTGAATCCGCTGCGAAGAAACCACTTTGAAACTTTCGAATCCTGAATTTCGTTTCCAATGAAAAGGGAACCTCCAATACGTAGTATTTTCGAATTTCCGTTTGACAAATATGCTATGGGAATATGAGATTAAGAAGTCTTTGTCACCGAAACTCGAATGAAAAGGTCCAATAGGTTTCATATGTCAGATTCCCCGTGCAGAAATTAGTTCGGGCAGCCGCGATTAAATAAGGGGCCTTTTTACGTATAAACGTGGCATCCACAATAGGGAATCTACTCTAGAACCCTACTAGGCTCCACAGAGGCGGCCACGACAAACTTCGGGGCCTAATCAGGCTTAAATCTGGAACCCTCACTAGGGTCACCCATATTGAGCCTCTAAAGGCTCCGTACTTCAAGCGTGACTAGCCTAGTAGGGCCCCTAATAGAACTGGGGCAAACTAGAAAGGGCCAAGTTGGAGCCCCAAATTTCTGCATGGGTCGTTTGTTATTTTATTTGGACTTGTAAAACAAATGTCACCAATACTGAAATATGGTCCCCCATTCTACTCTCATCAACGCTAAAAATTCAACAACAAGAAACCTAGAAGTAGTAGAACGCACAGCCCTCCGAAAACTAACAAAAATCAGACACCCAAACAACCCACTGCACAATCCACGAAACGACAAAAATGACTTTGCACAAAAAAGCACAGACATCATCAAAGAACTCAGCTTTCCACGTAAAGCTGGAAGAATTACAAACCATAAACACCCACACGAAATAATACTAGAAGTGCTCCTCACATTAAAGAGCAATGCAGATGAGCATATCAACAACAGCCAATAATTAAATGAAGAAACAACAAAAATCTGCAGAATGTTTTAACCCCCACCCAAAGAGACTATTTTTTTTATTTGCCACTGTAACCAATTTTAGTTTTAAGCACCAACAAATACACTTAATCAACATAAAATCACACGACACCACACAAACAAGGAAAACAAAGGGCTGAAGGACTCGGGGGTCGATGGCTCATCGCTTAGACAATCAACAAAGCAAACAAATCACAACCCAAACAAAACTACAATTGTAAATCGTGACGCAATAAAAATATTATTACTATGACAAATGTCAATTAGACATAATAGAGCATTCTGTAGACGGATCGAAAAATTTCCAAATTACATTTGATGGGTACGAGTTACAATGATTCTATAATGTGGCCTAATAACAAGAGTACTTTCTCTACGAAATTGAATTACTTTTGTCCAAAGAACCTTAATCTGCATAACAGAATATACCGTTGTCTCCTGTTGTTCATTCAACTACATCACAATCTTTTCCTTGATCCACTGGCTTCTTTATCTTAATGCTAGAAGGGAACTCTTGAAACCTAAGGTGCTTAAGGCACTTTAAAACTTCTTCTAATCTCAGTATGCGACTACCAACTATCTACAGACTCACCGAAGAATAACAAGTTGAGACGAAATATAGGCCCTTCTTTAAACCTCAGAATTGGGCTTATCAGGAGGTTAAGAAAATACAAAGGCGGCGTTATTTATAGTGCTAATGGAATTTCGAATTGAGTCTTAATGGTATAATAATGTATGTTTGCGTCAAGAATCAAACTGGACAGAAGGGAACCTGTGATGAAAATTTCAACACACTAGATGGTTTTATTAACATTGATGTTTTCCGTTGAATATCCGTATATCAAATCTGTTACGGAGCAACAATGATGCAGCATCCAAATCGCAAAATCATTATTCCAAGCTGCTACCAGTAGTGAAACAATTTCAGTCAACGTACCTCTGTTTAGTGGAATTTTGTACTTTGGACATTGCTTCGCTTGTGAGAAACTACATCCGCATTGTTGGCCATCTATCGGCGATTACCAAACTATACATTCGCTTGCTAGCGTTTCAATTTGATTGTGCAGCGTTACTGTAAGATGAGCAAAGTAGTATCCTACTGGAAGATAAGAAAAGTATAAACGGTTTGAGGTTGTGATGGTCCAAAGCAAGTTGGGCTTAATAAAACGCGTTTGAGGTTATGGAGGATCAACGTATGGCAATCGTTGAAGGGTTCGAGGCTTAACGGAGGGTTTTCGATTTAGGATGTCCTGGCGTAGGAAAATATTGAGACTACCGTCGCTTTTGTTGGAGGGCTGTGGAGGTTGTTGAGGGTGAAATGCGGGTCTCCGAGGCTTAATACGGTGAATTGAAGTTTACAAATTTTGACTCAGGAAAAAGGGACGAAAGCGTAAGGGTGGAAAAGAGCCACTCCTATCCCGGGGGATCTTAAAGTACCATTCCTTTTAACGATGACAATAAAAAGATTATGGGGGATTACGAGGATCCACGGGAAATGGCATCCCTGTTACAACCAACCGGAGAACACTCAGAGTACCCAACGCTTCTTGCGTGCAACCAGAAAAATTCGTTTCCGAGGCCGCGAGCCCATTAAGTCAAAGTCTTTTTCACGAGCCTTTAAATTTACTTTTATTTTATCTTTTTCTCTTTAGCGGCCAATTGGTTGTGGAACTTTTTGCGATTATAGCCGAGAGGTCAAGATATACAAGTTAAAGAAACCAATGCCTGGCTTTCTCGGCTACATCGCTGACCTAAATGTTTATCGCCCAAGTGGGCGGCTCACAATAGCTCAGACTCTGCGATCGATTCGATCCTTTATCGGATTCGATCTACATTCGAGTGGTTTACTCGTGCTGCTGATTATTATTATAAAAATTGTGAACTTTTCCTCCTATTATTCTGTGGGAAACTTTGACCCTTTAGAAACTGGAATGCAGGGCACGCTCCAGATTCATTAAACTCATCGATATCACTTTTTTCAGTGTCTGCGTATTATAAAGTATTGACAAATAAATTTTTAAATAATGTAATTCAAATAAATGTTTTGGCTACCTATTCAATGAATTCCTTATGGGACTAAACGTTAATTCAACTTTGTTTAATTAAACCCCCATGACTCTCTTTGTCCTTGTAAAAACCAGCGCTAATGTATTTCGAATTTAACTCGAAGCTGGAGAACTGGACGATAGCGGTGACTTCATCCTGGATTATCTTTATACGCGCGGGTATTCCTTAAAAAAAAATTCTATTCAATTTTCATTTCACTATTGCAACACTCCAGAATAAATTTTTAAATAATGTAGCATTATTTTAATTCAAATAAATGTTTTGGCTACCTATTCAATGAATTCCTTATGGGACTAAACGTTAATTCAACTTTGTGTAATTAAACCCCCATGACTCTCTTTGTCCTTGTAAAAACCAGCGCTAATGTATTTCGAATTGAACTCGAAGCTGGAGAACTGGACGATAGCGGTGACTTCATCCTGGATTATCTTTATATGCGCGGGTATTCCTTAATAAAAAATTCTATTCAATTTTCATTTCACTATTGCAACACTCCAGAACTAATACAATATTTAATGCGTTTGCAATTGTCAATGCGGTATTCTAACTGCTCATAGAGCTCAATTCTCTCAATGAATAGCACGATTGGAAAAATAAAAATGGTAGAGAAATAAAATACAAAAGCATTCGCTATTACGTGCCATTCCGGGATGAAATTTTTGCTCGAAACAGAGCGTAAAAATGTTGGAACACAATCGATTGAGTTGATGAGATTTTCAATAGGGGTAACCACTAAAATTCATGCGGAATTGGACAATTCGCAAAACAGGAATAAATGACAGATACCGTTGGAACACCATTTTAATTATCAACTCGAATTCCCTCGAAGCCGATCATAATATTTCTGCATTAATAATTCATCGTGTCCATATCAATATCGGTTTTAAAATCAGCTGCATACAGTCGGGGGTTTCGCCCACCGTGAACAGATTTACAGATTTATATGCCGCGGACGTGATTTCGGTATGTACGAAGAGGTGGGTGCGACGCACGGTCGTCGGCGTCGGCATCAGCATCGGCGGGGCGCCGAAAAAGAACCCATCGACGATAACTCGACGAGTGTGGGCTGATCGAGAGACTCCACGGCTGAATGGCTGTCGATGGGTTGGGTGCTGGATGGCTACCCAGCAGAAAATAATCGATCGGACGTTAATTGCAACGTGGTTCGGTGGAGCGGCTAACACGCGCTGAGCACGAATTATATGTAAATAACAAATGACCCGGCATTTCAACGAACGAATGATAAACGTGCCGCGCGGCGTCTACCACTATATTCTACTCTTTTCAGCCCTCATTTTCTCTCATCCCCTCCCATTTTCGTTCATACCCCCTGCCACTGAGTAGAAGCGGGTTGTACACGGGCGTGTTACTCTCACTAGGGTTTTCCAATTAATGGATTTCCGGCTTTATCTGACCGTGTGCTGACGCGCAAAGGGGGTGGGTTTGCGCCCACCGCTACCGTTTGGCACTGGGTGCCAATCGGTGCGCGAATTCGCGCTCGCAGGACCGTGCGTACCTACTTGTGAATGCGGATCTACCTTCATTAAAAAAAAATTCAATACCGGACGACTGAAAAAAGAAAAAAAAATAATAATGAAGGCTCGTCGAATTGGTATGTTGGATATAGTGTATAGGGGTTGTCGCCAATAATTGGAAGGACTCGGTCCAATGAGTGTAATTGCAAATTTATCATTTTCTCACTAAAACATATATAGTGGGTCGCCAGGGGTGGGACTTTGAGATAAATGCACGATGCGGCTGTAGCGTTTGCGTTCTATATATACATATGCATAGTTATGCTAAAATAACGTAAAGTAGTGCAATCGTCGCTACGTTATGTTATTTTAGCATTGCTATTCCAGGTTATTTCACACAGCCAAAAACCTACCGACTCGAATATAATTCTAATTTTGCTTCCTCATAGAAGAAGCTTTGTTTTCGTGAAAAAATGTTTTTTCGAGATTTTCATGTCAGGACACTCAGGATGGTTTAAAACGTCGAGAAAAGTGGTTTAGAAAAAATGTGTGTGTGTGTGTGTGTGTGTGCGTATGTGCACAATTTTTTGTTAGCACAATAGCTGTCGCAATTTTTAAGATATCGGGCTCAAATTTGAACCACGAGTAAACTGTCGTTAAACAAGGTGTGGGATTGAATTTGGAGTTAATCCATCAAGGTGTTCAAAATTTATGGCATTTTGAATTTTTTGGAGAATGTCAGCTCGGGCTCTAACTCCCGCAATTTTTAAGATATCGGGCTCAAATTTGAACCACGAGTAAACTGTCGTTAAACAATGTATGGGATTGAATTTGGAGTTAATCCATCAAGGTGTTCAAAATTTATGGCATTTTGAATTTTTTGGAGAATGTCAGCTCGGGGTCTAACTCCCGCAATTTTTAAGATATCGGGCTCAAATTTGAACCACGAGTAAACTGTCGTTAAACAAGGTATGGGATTGAATTTGGAGTTAATCCATCAAGGTGTTCAAAATTTATGGCATTTTGAATTTTTTGGAGAATGTCAGCTCGGGCTCTAACTCCCGCAATTTTTATGATATCCGGCTCAAACTTGGAGCAGATGTGGACTGTTATCAAATAGTGTTTGGGATTAAATTTGGTGTTAATCCGTTAAGGGGTTCACAATTTATGGCATTTTAAAATTTTTTGACATTTTTTGTTCGTGCTCTAACTTTCGCAATTTTTAAGATATCGGGCTCAAATTTGGTCCACAAGTGGACTGTTATTAAATAAAGTTTGGGAGTGAATTTGACGTCAATCCGTTAAGGGGTTTAAAATTTATGGTATTTTGAATTTTCTGTTTGTGCTCTAACTTCCGCAATTTTTAATATATGGGGCTCAAATTTGGTTCACAAGAAGAGTGTGGGTAAACTAAGCATCAGTTCAAATCTGGCAAGAATCCGTCAAGGGGTTCAAAACTAATGCTATTTAACATTTTTTTAAACAAGGCTGCAAAGTAGAACTTTGCAAATTGCTTCCTCATTATTATTGGATTTTTACAAAACTTCCTCTATGAGGAAGTCAAAATAGATTAACATGCTTCTATAATGAGGAAGCAATTTGCAAAGTTCCACTTTGCAGCCTTTTTTTCGTGTCATTGACCAAAGCGAATGGAGCATCTGTGATTTTTTTTTACAATTTCATTGTAACATTTGTTCGATTTATTTCTAAAAATGAAAAATATATATCTAGCGTCAAGTGGAATAATTATATTGACGAAAATAACCAGGGTAATATTTTCATGATTCAACACAGTTTACGATAAAATATTCCAAATTTGAAAAAAAAAAATTATATATATTTTTTACGCCTTTAACCTAAAAAAAACAATTTTCCCCCTTCAATCCCATTACAAAAAATCTTGAAAATACTACATTGAATACCTAAAATTTTCCTGTCTCCTGTTTTTTTTTGTCTGAGCTGGTTCATCCAAAGATTGATGATTTCCGGCGCTGGAACTTTTTTTTCCAGTCCCTTATCAACTATAATTAGCTTCAGATGATTTCAGTTTTAAAGACAAAAATACTTTTGCACTTGTGCCTGCGACTAATACTAATACTTGATATGTTGAGTGAAAAAAATGTCCATCCTCGATTTCCGGGATGCTTTTCAGATGTTTAATTTTATCTGCATTGCAAATTAGGCCAATCTGATTAATTTTATTCAGATTCGTCCCCATACACGTTCTGTATTTAGTAGAGGAATGAATAATCACTCAAAATTAAAAACTTCTGGAATTACGATATTGACGAATATGTTGGGAATAGAATTTTCATATGCATCCGCATACGTATTCTGGTTGGACGTTGAGAGACAATAAATGGTATGACGGCGGAATAGTCGGAGACAGTTTCAGAGCAGAAACGGGAGATCGATGTCCGGAGGTATATGCGGAAGACCCTCATGTTTCTTGCTCCGTTCTGTCTGACCTGAGCTGTATATATAAAACTCCAGTATCGTCTCGACGATTATCTGCCTCCGTTTTACGTTATTCGTCGTAAATGTATCCTTATCCTAGCTTCAGATATAAATATTCATCTCCTATAAATATATTATTGAATCACTTACATTACTCGTCTGCTTCGTGGAAGTTACGGCATTCCTGATAACCTATTTGCGAGCAGGAAGAAAGTAATAACAAGAAATTGATATGAAAATCCTTTTCTTATTCAGTTGATTATGTGTCATAAAGAAAAATTCAAGTGCCACTGAAGTGTCAGTTGAAGTTATAAAACTTAATCATTTACAGACTCGGAAATAATTATCACAGAAACTTTTAAGACACCCAACTTGTGTGTTTAATTGACCATCTTATTTTTTATTGATCTCCCATAATGTCCTGTTTTAATTAATGAGGAATAAATGTTATGTGATACTTGATACAGCATTAATTTTGTATTGGATTAAATTTTAGTTTCTATGACTATGATTACGACTTTACTGAAAGGATACTACAAGTTGCAGTGTTAATCGATGGTGGAATCAATTTTCAGTAGCTTATTTCAATTATTATCGCAACTTCTATTTCATCTATTCATCAACTCCAACTAGTTTAATATTTCACTTGCTCGGAATAAAAGTTTCAGAGTTGATGATCCATCACATTTGATCAAAAGAGTGATTTATTACTGATGGTATGAAATGCTTGGCAGATTGAAAGCGACATCGAAAGAGCTTCCGGCGACAAATGAGAAACGAGAAAACGAGATGGAGGAAAGCTACCCTTACATTAACGTGCATTCTGTATTGAGGCATACTTCAGCTCGTCGGGCACGTATCGTGCGGTTAGTCGCGGGGCTTCGGGGCTTAGAATTACAAACAAATGCGATTACGCCACACCCGCTCTCAGCGTCTCGCCATAGCGTCGCAAAAGCAAAGTATACAACAGTTCACAATAGACACTACGTTTATATATATATATATATATATATATCTTTATTGCAATTCGTTGCTCTTGCTTTTCTGAATACAGGAAAAATATTTCCCCGTGTTATACAAAAAGCTATCGAATAGGAAGTACAGATAGAGGACTGCGGTCTGTCGTCAGCAGCAACTGCACCGGACACACCGGATGTTTCAATTCATTCATCACTCTTTTTCAGCGCAAGTTTCGCTTTATACTTTTTTTCATCTACTCTCTTTTTCTTTCCTCTTCTACGGCCCACCTTTCTTATATTCTCCTCTTTATATGCGTTGAACTAATGCGAACCTCACTGCGAGAAATTGTCTTGGCAACGATTAAGGGGATGTCAGGTAAAAAAAATTGATTTTGGAAATTCAATATCATCCAAATCCTATCGCATATAAAAATGCCCAACGCACTATATTGTTGGTGCTCGATGAAAGGATTTTTTACTGCCGTCTGACTTGCATATGCTTTTCAATATTATCTTAAGCAAAGTTCTTAGGTTTTCCATTCTGCGCATGATTCAGATCAAACTACTAGGCAGATTGGAATGGTTGACGTCTCATTTTCTTCTTCATGAAAAGATACACCGGCTCAATGGAGCAAACTATTTTTTTTTATTCTGAAAGCAAAGTTAATCACTGATTTAGAAAATAGCATAAAAATTATTTATTAATAATTATGTTACTTAAAAAATATTACATTTTATTAAAACTTGCTTTTTAAAAATTATGTTTTTGGACACAGAATTTACTGTAAAAAAAGAAAAAAAATCGTCGACGTACTTTTTGAGAAAATAAAATTTTAGATAATTAAAAAAATACAATTTTTTTTAACAATCTAAAAAAATGTCTAGAGTGTTAGTAGTAACTATTGATAATTATTTCTTGATATTAACATGAAAATAATTGCAATAACTAACTTCAATTAGGTTCCATAATAACTTATTGAAGTTTCTATAATTTTCCAATGGAATGAAAAAATAATGAGGTGAATATAATTTTTTCGTGATATAAATAAAGTTAGAGTCGGAATGAACAAGTCGTGTTGCGCACAAATGAATGAGATGCAGAATGCACCTTGAGATTACAAAGATAAAGGACCTAGCAGATGCCGTGACCGCATAGTTGAATCGTAAAAAATCCCCTCGGGGCGACAGCGGCACTCGCGGTGTCTCGTTCTCTCATAAAAACGCGGACGCCAGAGCATCAATTATGAAGTTTTGTCCTGGAAATTTAATATCACTCTTTGCTAGACTCCTGCGCTGGCAGTTGCCCGTGGCAGCTACTTTATAACATGCATCGCATAGAATGCATTTCCTGAGCCAAGCTGAGATCCACTTTGCTTCGAAACAGGTCAAACGTACAAGTAAATCGATTTTGGTACCATAAAAAAAATTCTTTCGAAATATGCATAAGGTTGGATAAATCCATTACCCGCTTTTATGGATTTTTGCTTCCTCATAAACGAAGCTTTGTTTCCGTGAAAATTTCTTTTTTTTTCGTTATTTTCATGTCAGGATACTCAGAATCGCTTAAAAGGTCGAGAAAAGTGGTTTAGAAAAAAAATGTATGTGTGTGTGAGGCTAGCTTGTCAAATTCAAACTCAGATTCCTAAAAAACGGCTTTATCAATCGAGCTGAAATTTGGCACAATCGTGGGGCAGGTGAACTCCTTTATTTGTGAACATTTTAAAAAAAATTCAACCGTAAGATTATTTTTTATTCAATTTTTAATTTTTTAGGAAAATGTCTATAGTTTCTCTAGCTTCCGCAAATTTGTAGCTATCGAGCTAAATAATTTTTTACAAATAAAGCCATGCTAAAGGAGAATCGGTATTGAATTTGTGATGAATCTATAAAATAGGTTTGGTTTTAATACAATTTCGAATTTTTCGAAAATTTTATTTTTTGCCCTAACTCACGTAAAATATCACCGAATCAATTGAAATTTTCTCAAGACTAACAATAATACTCAGCGCTCCTACGTACCAAATTTCGTAATGATCGGTAAAGTGGTTCAGATTTTATTGCATTATGAATATTTTCATAAATTTACATTTTGTTCTAACTCACGTAAAATATCACCGAATCAATTGAAATTTTCTCAAGACTAACAATAATAATCAGCGCTCCTACGTACCAAATTTCGCAATGATCGGTAAAGTGGTTCAGATTTTATGGCATTATCAATATTTTCATAAATTTACATTTTGTTCTAACTCACGTAAAATATCACCGAATCAATTAAAAAGTTTCTCAAGACTAACAATAATACTCAGCGCTCTTACTTACCAAATTTCGTAATGATCGGTAAAGGGGTTCAGATTTTATTGCATTATGAATATTTTCATAAATTTACATTTTGTTTTAACTCACGTAAAACATCACCGAATCAATTAAAAAGTTTCTCAAGACTAACAATAATACTCAGCGCTCCTACGTACCAAATTTCGTAATGATCGGTAAAGTGGTTCAGATTTTATTGCATTATGAATATTTTCATAAATTTACATTTTGTTCTAACTCACGTAAAATATCACCGAATCAATTGAAATTTTCTCAAGACTAACAATAATAATCAGCGCTCCTACGTACCAAATTTCGCAATGATCGGTAAAGTGGTTCAGATTTTATGGCATTATCAATATTTTCATAAATTTACATTTTGTTCTAACTCACGTAAAATATCACCGAATCAATTAAAAAGTTTCTCAAGACTAACAATAATACTCAGCGCTCTTACTTACCAAATTTCGTAATGATCGGTAAAGGGGTTCAGATTTTATTGCATTATGAATATTTTCATAAATTTACATTTTGTTTTAACTCACGTAAAACATCACCGAATCAATTAAAAAGTTTCTCAAGACTAACAATAATACTCAGCGCTCCTACGTACCAAATTTCGTAATGATCGGTAAAGTGGTTCAGGTTTTATGGCATTTTGAATATTTTCGTAAATTTACATTTTGTTCTAACTCACGTAAAATATCACCGAATCGATTGAAATTTTCTCAAGACTAACAATAATACTCAGCGCTCCTACGTACCAAATTTCGTAATGATCGGTAAAGGGGTCCGGATTTTATGGCATTTTGAATATTTTTATAAATTTACATTTTGTTCTAACTCACGTAAATTATCACCGAATCAATTGAAACTTTCTCAAGACTAACACTAATACTCAGCGCTCCTACGTAACAAATTTCGTAATGATCGGTAAAGTGGTTCAGGTTTTATGGCATTTTGAATATTTTCATAAATTTACATTTTGTTCTAACTCACGTAAAACATCACCGAATCAATTAAAAAGTTTCTTAAGACTAACAATAATACTCAGCGCTCCTACGTACCAAATTTCGTAAAGATCGGTAAAGTGGTTCAGATTTTATGGCATTTTGAATATTTTCACAAATTTACACTTTGTTCTAACTAACGTAAAATATCACCGAATCAATTGAAATTTTCTCAAGACTAACAATAATACTCAGCGCTCCTACGTACCAAATTCCGTAATGATCGGTAAAGGGGTTCGGATTTGATAGTATTTTGAATATTTTCATAATTTTACATTTTACTATAACTTACGTAAAATGTCATGAAAAAAGGATGCAAAATAGAACCTTGCACATTGCTTCCGTTTTTTTTTCATCGTTCTCCCATATTTATTTATCAATCTAAAATCAGAAATAAAAATCGCACTAAAATCTGTTCTTCTTTAATGCCATTAAATATTTAAAACGACGAAGGAAAATCTAGTGCAAAGTTAAATTTTATCACGTAGTAATATAAGAGCGGCTCGTTTTTTTCCGCAAGGCCGCACGCTCTTTTGCGTGGGGAGAAACGCGTCGCAAGATGCGCTCGGCGCTATGGTGGTATAACGGCCACCCTATTAGCAACTTTATTGGACGACCCGGTGGGTTTTTTTACAGTCGTTCTTGAGACGAGCCTGGAGGCAAAATGCGGCGGCTTGGCGAGGCTCGCGAGTCCCGGCAACGAGCGAGTTATGCTCGTGTTTTGACGGCTCGTATTTTTTTCTCAAGTTTCTCTCGCGCACGCACCCACACCCTGTGTAACCCCTCGGGAACGGAGCCAAATGTTTAGGAACGAAACGCGCTTCTAAGTATAGATAGAACGCTTCGCTGGTCCGAGAAGACAGAGAGGCAAAATTCCGCACTCGGCTGCAGTTGGTTTGAAACTTTCATTGGCTTTTGCAGTCTCGTTATGACTCCACCAGAAACAGAGACTCTCGCTCCCTCGTGTTTTCATCCACTGACAAATTTGAATTTCTTAATTAACCTCCAACGGCTAAATCATTTTCTTCTATTTTTCGACAATTTGGACACTGAATTAAAATAGTGGTATTTAACGAAAATGTTTCATTTTTATTTTTACAAGTAAATGGTTCTTTCATGAAATAAAAATGAATTCAACGATTTCGCAGATATTTGCAAGATTCTTCGTGTGGAATTTAAATAAGAATTATTTAAAAATAGTTGTTTCTTAAAACTAGCAAACATGCTTCCAGTTAAAGTTTTAAGTTAAAGGTTTAAGTATCATAAAGTGTTGTTCTACGACAGTAATTGTTGTATTGTTCATTAATTATTTAATAGCAATTAAATATTATAAAAATTCAGTAACAAATTATAAATAATTTTCTTTTTTAACTTAGCGTCAAGTCAGTATTGCCACTCTTGATATGAAAAAATTAACTCAACAGTTATATTCTGATATTAATTTAATCGAAAAAGTTGCATAGTTCTAAAATAATTGTATTAGCAAACACTATTTTCTAACCTGCATAGAGGTAAATTGTGTTAAAATTGAAAAATAATGAGGCAGCAATATGCAAAGTTTCTGCAAGGTCTAAAAAACATATTTATTGTTTAAACCACAATTTTGCAGGATTGCAAGATTTACTTAGTGAGCATATAATAAAGAAACAGTTTTATTGTTTTAACGAGATGTTTTCATTGGTTCAAAGAAACGTTTTCATTAATCTCTCTCTCTCGCACCTAACCTCACTTTTTTGTTTTCCGGTTCTCCCGAACGAACGGCTTCGAGTTTCGAGGAGCCAGAAGCTTAGCCTATTTCTGCCATACTTCCTTACATACTCACAAAATTTGAGCTTTATCTGCCGCGTACTTCAGGAAAAAATCGGTTTCGAAATTTTGAGGTGGTAAGAAGAAGGTTTCATTAAATCAGAGACGACATCTTTGAAATCAATGAAAAAGGTTCATTGGTTTAAAGAAATGTTTCTTCGAATCAATGTCACTACTTTTCATTGGGTTCGAGATCATTCAAAGAAAAGGTAGTATTGAAATGCAAGTATTTCATTTCATTGGCAAAGATTTCCGTGAATCAATGAAACTTTTTCTCTCGGTGTATATATATAGCAAAAGATATTTTCATTGCGGTGCAGGGGTCAAATGAAGAAGAAGAAGACCAGTCATCGGAGTTCGCACTTCATTGCCCTCCATTAAACCAAGCCACTTAATATCTTCGCGCCTCCTCTCATTTCCGCATGGAAAATCCGCAACAACTACAGTGCATACCGCTCTCTGGCGAATGTGTACCGCGAAAATATTGCATGACGAATGGCTCCGCCCCGGGCAACCCGTTAACACTCTAGGAAATGTGCGCGTGGTGAACAACTCGTCAGCGCTGCCAAAGTATATGTATATAGTACTCCTTCCTACAACACGGTAGGAGTATCCAAGTGATGCCAGTTTCTCTGGCATTCGCCAACAATACACCAGTTAATTCGCTCACTTTTCACTCATGCAGTCTTTCCACCAAGAATTTCTTGTGTTGTTGAACTGCAGTTGAATATGTATTTCGTAACAGGTTGTAAACCTCCATCATTCTATTACATAAACATTTTAAGTACAATCAACTTAATCGCATTTGTTCTGTAAAAATTATCGGTAGTGCTAATATAAAAGATGGCTAATATATTTTTTTTATAATTACTGAAATGATAAAATTTTCAGAAAGTTTTTTCCTCCATCATTCCATTGCATAAACATTTTAAGTATAATTAACTTAATCGTAGTTATTCTGTAAAAATTATCTGTAGTGCTAATATAAAAGATGGCTAATATATATTTTTTTATAATTACTGAAATAATAAAATTTTCACAAAGTTTCTTTTTTTACAGGATTTTCCACTTGAGGTTTTAAAAGCTAAATGGGAGGAGCGTGTTTGCAATTTTTATTGAATTTTATAGAAAACTTCTTTTTTGTGTTGATTAAAAATTTCAAGAATTTTTAATAAGATCTGTAGGTTATTAATATGAAATAAATATTATTAGGATGATTTCACGATGACTTTTTATTTCATAAATTTTATGAAATAAAGGTCTTATAATTCTACTACGGAATTATCCGGATTATCTTTATTCTATCCAGCGTACGGCAGTTTAAGCTGAAACTATATTTTCATGTGGCACATAAGAGCGTTTTTATTCATTCAAAAATGCAGCATTTGGAGTACATGGTGGTTCTCGTATTTGTACATAAGAAAGCAGACACATCCATCTGGACCTTGGGTCTTATTATAAGCGGCACTCTCAAGTTCTCCAGACGCATTTTCGTAATTCGCAAAGTGTGTCTTGGAATGCATTTTCACGTGCGACAGCACAGGGAGGCTCAAGGGAATTAGGGAGTGGGGATGTGGATGAACCTTTGCACGAAGCAGAGAGTCCTGGAAAATTAATATATTCGGCGAGGTCCCGAGGGGATGCCCAGGACGTTATAAAGTCCTCGCTCTTGGAAAGCTCGAAGGGTTGCGAGCGAAGGGAGCAGGAGAGCTGAAAAGGAGTTGTGCGAATTTCGACAAGATTTTCACGCATTCGCGAACCGAATGTAGTAGAGCGTGCGGCGTATTTTATTCTGCTCTTTTCACTTCATTCCTGTCAACTTTATTATTCGTTTCTTGTTCGTGCAAAAAAAAGTCGTTTCGTGAACACGAAATCAAATAACAAGTAAGAATTTTCATATTGCTCGAGTAAAAAAAGATCTATAATTACATCGACCTGATTTTAACTATTTGCTATTTATGAACCTCATCCTATTAAAATGCAATCAAAATAGCGAATAGCGAAACACGGAGAATATATTTTTGCTGGGCCAATAAATTCTTTGTTATTATAGTGATAGCAAAAACATTTATTAACCCATCAAGAAGATTTGTAAGACTATCGATTTTTAAGGAGGTTGGAACGCTCCACACTAGTCAAATTAGTGCTAAATTTTTAAAAGCGTTTCTACAATTTCACATGGTTTAATAATCTGTTCCAAGGTATTCATCACATAGCAGCATTAGTTCTTGATATTCAAATACATTCACAACTGTCATATGAACAGTAAATCGATCAGTATATCCAAATTTCCGATGCCCTGATTTTTCATCCAGTTTTGTAAAAGGGTAAACCGTAATATCAGTCCGATTATGACGAAACATAGCTCATTTTGATCGGTGGAAGATCCTTAATCGATTGACCGTCCGGATTTTCTATAGTATCAGGCGTTCAAAAGTTACAGCCATTTGTATACTTGATGTTAGGTTATGATAGGATAAACAAACGGTTGCATCTTTTGAACTACTAATACGATTTTAAAAAATAGATGGCCAATCGATAGAATATCTTTTAGTAAACAAAATGAGCTATTGGTCGTCTTAATCGGACTGATATTACGGTTTACCCTTTAAAAAAACTGCATGAGAAAACATAACATCGGAAATTTGCACATATTGATCGATTTACTGTTGATATCACGGCTGTGAATATATTTGAATATCAAGAACTAATGCTGCTAAGTGATTAACACCTTGGAACAGATTATTAAACTATCTCAAATTGTAGCAACGCTTTTAAAAATTTAGCACTGATTTGACTAGTGTAGAGCGCTGGAACCTCCTTAAGTTAGGCTCGTAAATAATGTAATGTCATCACCAGTTTACTAAAATATTTGTTGCCCTAGCAAAACCGAAGGTAAACAGACGTTCATTATTTTGAAATTCGCTATTTTGGTTATTTTCACCCCCAATCTTTAAATATCGATTGATTTCTTATGAAGATTTACGATGCAATAAGAAATTATAAGTAGCACAGTGCCAATTTGAATATTCTTAATTTGCATATACATCTGAAGGGCACAAAAAAAAGATCCAGGCATTCACCGACCCGCAAAAGTCGTGACTTATGCGTGTAATACCCTTCTGGGTAGAGGGATGATTAGGCACAGGCAAAATGGGACACTTGACTTTTCAGGAAATTAATGCTGCTATGTGATTAACACCTTGGAACAGGTTATTAAACTATCTGAAATTGTAGAAACGCTTTTAAAAATTTAGCACTGATTTGACTAGTGTGGAGCGCTCCAACCTCCTTAAGTTAGGCTAGCAAATAATGTAATGTCATCACCAATTTACCAAAATATTTGTTGCTCTAGCAAAACCGAAGGTAAACAGACGTTCATTATTTTGAAATTCGCTATTTTGGTTATTTTCACCCCCCCCCCTTAAATATCGATTGATTTCTTATGAAGATTTACGATGCAATAAGAAATTATAAGTAGCACAGTGCGTATTTGAATATTCTTAATTTGCATATACATCTGAAGGGCACAAAAAAAAAAAGATCCAGGCATTCACCGACCCGCAAAAGTCGTGACTTATGCGTGTAATACCCTTCTGGGTAGAGGGATGATTAGGCACAGGCAAAATGGGACACTTGACTTTACAGGAAATTAATGCTGCTATGTGATTAACACTTTGGAAACAGATTATTAAACTATCTGAAATTGTAGAAATGCTTTTAAAAATTTAACACTGATTTGACTAGTGTGGAGCGCTCCAACTTCCTTAAGTAAGGCTAGCAAATAATATAATGTCATCACGAGTTTACCAAAATATTTGTTGCCCTGGCAAAACCGAAGTTAAACAGACGTTCATTATTTTGAAATTCGCTACTTTGGTTATTTTCACCCCCCTCACCCTTAAATATGGATTGATTTCTTATGAAGATTTACGATGCAATAAAAAATTATAAGTAGCGCAGTGCGACTTTGAATATTCTTAATTTGCATATAGACCTGAAGGGCACAAAAATAAAGATCCAGGCATTCACCGACCCGCAAAAGTCGTGACTTATGCGTGTAATACCCTTATGGGTAGAGGGATGGTTAGGCACAGGCAAAATAGGACACTTGACTTTACAGGAAATTAATGCTGCTATGTGATTAACACCTTGGAACAGATTATTAAAATATCTGAAATTGTAGAAACGCTTTTAAAAATTTAGCACTGATTTGACTAGTGTGGAGCGCTCCAACCTCCTTAAGTTAGGCTAGCAAATAATATAATGTCATCACCAGTTAACCAAAATATTTGTTGCCCTGGCAAAACCGAAGTTAAACAGACGTTCATTATTTTGAAATTCGCTACTTTGGTTATTTTCACCCTCCTCACCCTTAAATATGGATTGATTTCTTATGAAGATTTACGATGCAATAAAAAATTATAAGTAGCGCAGTGCGACTTTGAATATTCTTAATTTGCATATAGACCTGAAGAGCACAAAAATAAAGATCCAGGCATTCACCGACCCGCAAAAGTCGTGACTTATGCGTGCAATACCCTTCTGCGTAGAGGGATGGTTAGTCACAGGCAAAATGGGCACTTGACTTTTCAGGAAATTAATACTGCTATGTGATTAACACCTTGGAACAGGTTATTAAACTATCTGAAATTGTAGAAACGCTTTTAAAAATTTAGCACTGATTTGACTAGTGTGGAGCGATCCAACCTCCTTAAGTTAGGCTAGCAAATAATGTAATGTCATCACCAATTTACCAAAATATTTGTTGCCCTAGCAAAACCGAAGGTAAACAGACGTTCATTATTTTGAAATTCGCTATTTTGGGTATTTTCACCCCCCCCCCCCCCCGCCCTTAAATATCGATTGATTTCTTATGATGATTTACGATGCAATAAGAACTTATAAGTAACAAAGAGCCAATTTGAATATTCTTAATTTGCATATACATCTGAAGGGCACAAAAAAAAGATCCAGGCATTTACCGACCCGCAAAAGTCGTGACTTATGCGTGTAATACCCTTCTGCGTAGAGGGATGGTTAGGCACAGGCAGAATGGGACACTTGACTTTTCAGGAAATTAAACGTCACGATGAGTTGCGTCGTTGGGCCACCTTAAAAAAATGCGTGCATTTGGTGTATATGTATACTCGTTGAGTTGAGTGAGGGCGATCTCGCGCTTTAATTAACGCCAAGCTCAGTTCGGTTCCCATGCCCATTTTTAAAAAATCTCTTTCTCTCATTCTGTTCACTACCTTGCGGCGAGAAGCTCCGAGAACTTCTGAGTTTACTCTCCCAGTTGCCTTTTGCAGATTTACTTGCCTCTTTCTTTCGCTCCTTCCCACTCGCTTTGTCTTCTCTTCTACTTTTGCTTTATTCTCCGGAGAATTGTGGCCATATAACGATAATCAGTCTCTCGACGTCCAGTTGAACAAGAACCGAAGAACTCTTTCTGCTAAATTCTTATTCTTTTCGTCTCTCTTGTCACGCGGATACATACATGCATTTAGTATATATAAATATATACATATATATAGGGCATTCCATACCAAATTGACCAGGTCGTGACCCTCGACCTCGCGGAATTGGTTCATAATTTTTTATACGATTCTTCTGACTCAAAATAACAGTCAAGATTTTTTTCCAAATTTTTAAACCAAATTTGAGTACGCCACAATTTTTTTTCAAACATTTTGAGGGCCGTAATTTAAAAATCTGAAAAAATTCTCAAAAATACGATATAAAACATGAAAATTTTTGGCACTAATTTGATGTTGTCCAGGATTTTTCTTCCCTTGAATTCGATTTTTTTTCAATATTTTATTTTTCTTTTTTTTCACTACCGGGTGAAGTGCGACAATAATTGACGATCTAGAGAGTGAAAAGAGAAAAGAAACAATAGTTCTGTGAAAAATCAATCATTACATGCATAGGCACAAAAAGAATTTAAAAATTAATTGATTTTTTTTACTAATTACAATAAAAAATTAGTTGATTTTTCGGCAAACTTTGAGGGAAACTTTCAGGTTAAAGGTTAGAATGAGGAGAAAGTACACATAATAGTATTGGGAATCAACACCAAGCAAAAATGGCTGCGTTGACCAAGACTTTGCACACTTCATTTGTAAGAGTTTTAATTATTTCAACGGATAACATTACAAAAAATGTTTATCCACTTATGAATATCGATTTATATTAATCATAAATTGTTTTTTTTTAAATAAAATAATAGGTTATAGGACGATCTCAAAAAAAAAAACAAAATCATTTAACGTTTTCAAATTCTTTTTGTGAATTTGCGATGGCACCTAATTATTAATTTTCTTCCCTGAAAAAAATGTGTGATTGTTGTCGAAGTTGATCTGGTAGTAAAAAAATTTTTTTTTTTAATTTTAAAGAGCTCCGGGCAAGAGGAAAAAAAATCCCGGAGATCACCAAATCATTGCGAAAAATTTTCATTTTTTATACCAGATTTTTGAGAATGTTTTTCAGAACTTTAAATTACGGCCCTGAAAATTTTTGAAAAAAAGTTATAGCATACTCAAATCTGGTGTTTCATATTTTGCAAAAAATCATGAATGTTATATTGAGTTAGAAGAATCATATAAAAAATTATGATGCATATTCACGAGGTCGAGGGTCAAATTTTCATTTTTTATACCAGATTTTTGAGAATTTTTTTCAGAATTTTAAATTACGGCTCCGGAAATTTTTGAAAAAAAAGTTATAACATACTCAAATTTGGTTTTTCAAATTTTTAAAAAAATCATGAATGTTATATCGAGTTAGAAGAATCACATAAAAAATTATGATGCATATCCACGAGGTCGAGGGCCAAATTTTCATTTTTTATACCAGGTTTTTGAGAATTTTGAATTACGGCCCCGGAAATTTTTGAAAAAAAAGTTATAGCATACTCAAATTAAGTTTTTCAAATTTTGCAAAAAATCATGAATGTTATATTGAGTTAGAAGAATCATATAAAAAATGATGATGCATATCCACGAGGTCGAGGGCCACAGCCTGGTCGATTTGGCATGGAATGCCTCATATTTTTATCTTTATATACAAATATAGATATATATTGTTCTCACAGTGGTGTACTTTTTAAACGGGGCTGAGTCCAGTCCGTAAGTCCTCCCACGCAAAACTGAGGGGCATAACTCGGGTATTGTTCCTGGGGCGCTCAACGAGGCATTATCATTATTCATAAGCAGTGTGTGTATGCGTTCGGGACAACCGAAGCGAATACCCTCACGCGCCCGTAACCGACACTCGCTTATATCATATATATACATACATAATATATATATGTATAGACATACGTATATCGGGAAACATTCATACACGATGGTACACCATAGGCATATGTGTGCACATACTGCTTTCGTCTCGTACTGTTATGTTTATGGAAGAATTATATTCTCCGTTGACCAGCAACAGCAACACTTATATAACTCCAGCATACATCTATACAATATTATATCCTCGTTTCGTCCAGTGAAAATAAGCCTCAGTAACATATTGAACAATTGTTAAATTCCAATCGACTACTCAGCAGCAATAAACATTCCTGCATTTTTTTTCTACAACATGGACATTAAACGACCAACAGTTCAATTGAATTAGGCGTGTGATTTAGTGCACTATTTTATGTACTGCCCGCTTATATTAAAAGCACTATTTACGATGCAATATGTATAACATTTTATTTGAGTTCATGTAAATTGCACAATTACATTTTATTTCGCGATTTATTATTGCAATGATAGAGTGTGGGTATGTATGGTTGCGATGTTCTCTTAGAGCTAAAATGATCCTTTCGAGATTTTGCCCTACGGGTGTTACGTGCACCGGCAACGTAAGAATATATCTTGGCGATCCTCTTGAAGAATCGCCTACGCTCGCGCTGCGAACTCGAATATTTTCTCTTTTCTTTTCGTCTCTCTCCCTCTATCTTTCTCTCTTTCTCTCTTGTTCTCTTTCTCTCTTGACTCGTGAGCGCTCTGGATGGAGACGCCACTTGCCTGTGTTGAGCGCTGCAAGAAGAGCACCGAGTCATCTTGATAGAGGCGATTTATTGCAAGGTCGGGTTGTCCATCCCCGGACTCGAGATACTTTCTTCTTCCCCCCTCTGTACCTTCTTTTTCTCTCCCATTTACTCACACGCTTCGTTTCTCTCTCTCTTACGCCTCTCGTTACGAGAAGCGTTCAGCAAAACTCCGGCGTTCAAGTATTTGCCGGGATCTCCACAGCGCTTGACCTCTCGGTCGGTGCAATGTGAAAAAAAAAAAAAGAAACGCTAAATCTCCGCGCCCCTTGAGTGCAATTTGCGCGAGAGTAAGTACACTCGCGGTGGAAGTGTGCTGTATCAGCTATATATAACCACTCCGAGTCATTATGCATACAGTTTCGTGAATATATTCCTCATTCTAATACCCACTTTGTCAATTTATATTTCGTTTTTATGTTACGCCCGAATGACTCATTTGTCATTGATATTAGTGTCAGTTTTCATTTTTTTTTAGTTCAGCTGATGACAAATGTGATAGGAATACATCATATTCGTGTCAGTCATCTCACTATATTATAGAAATAGTGAATGAATAAAAAAATTAAATAATAATGTATAAGAATCGAGGGTCAATTTATGTTATATCAGATGTGACTAGGTTTGTTAATTTAGGTTAAGTGCAATATTGTAAGTTCACAAATTTATTGTATTGTTTATATTTACGAATATTTTTTTATAACAAAATTGTAAAACATACTTCATATCATTCTCTTTACTGTGAAATAAGAAGGGTGGGGGTCAAAATAGTGAATTACCAAAATAGCGAATGACTAAAATAGCGAATTTCAAAATAAGGAACGTCTAAATATAGAATCGCCATCATTATGAAATTCGCTATGTTAGCCATTTGCTATTTTGATTGCGTTTTAATAAGATTGGGGGTCAAAATAGCGAATGATCAAAATAACGAATGGTTGAAATAGCGAATTTCATAATGATGGCCATTCTAAATTCAGACGTTCCTTATTTTGGAATCCGCTATTTTAACCATTCGATATTTTGGTAATTCACTACTTTGACCCCCACCCGAGGGTGGCAACCGTGAATGGCGATCACAACGAATATTTTCAGTTAGGATTTCCTTTTTTATTGCTACGGATCAACGGATTCATGGATTTCGTAATTTATCTAATTAGAATTTTACAGCAGTGATTTCTTGTTGGGATAATGTGTAATAGCGGAGATTACAATCTTCTCACCTTTTCATTGAGTGTACGATGTAGGGGAAAACGGACAACAGTGAGACACTTTTTTTTTTTTATGTAATTGGTAATATTTTATTTATTCTTTCCATGGTATGGCTTCAATCGCCCATCCTACCCTTCCTCCTATCACTCCCTACCCGCACTTCGCTAAGCTAACCTAACTTTCCATGCGGCCGCAGCCGACTTAGCTACACTGTACCGCATTTGCCATGAACACGGGGAAACTGCGGAAAACCCGTGCTGGTACAGACGGCCATATATTTTTCTGGTCTCCCGGTGTATACACGAAAGTAAAGTACTTAAGTGTAGACACCGAGGTCTCAGAAAAACTGACCTCCCGCTCACTGATTGATATGCCAGCCGGTGTACGGCTAAACGGTCACCCATCCAAGTTATGGCCGCAAACAATGCTGCTTAACTCGTGGGACCGCCAGAGCCGTACACCGACCGCACAACCATCAGTGTCGGTTCAGTGAGCCACTTTTTACTTAGATTCGTTTGTACTTTTATTAAAAGCACAAAATATGACAGGAAAGACGTTCCATCGATTCTATTCAAGATTTGGCCACACACTGAGCATGCACCAATAAGATTTAAGCTATCAAGGATGCGTGAAAACTTAGTTTCAAAATATACCTGAAAACAGCTCATTGTGCCCCACCAGTAGGGTACAATGGGCCATGCAAGACGGAACAATGAGTCGAGACTGACTCCCCATACTGTTTTTTTTTCGCGTGTGAAGTTCTGTCACATGGACACTAGAAATAAGGAGTACGAACGCAATGCTGAGAAAACGTTCCCGAATCTGTGTAAAATAGTAGGGTACTGAGCACCACTGAATACCAACGGGAACCGAGATGAAGTTAGCGCGAGATCATTTCATTGGTTCCAGCCAACTTTCCGCTCTCTTCACTTGAGTTCCCGCCGAAAGAATTTTCCACGATTCGGGGAACGGTTGAGAACCGCAATTCTCATAGTCATTCGTACTCCTTACCTCTAGTCTCCATGTTCTGTCAGGTGTAAGAGATAAATCAAAAGGTATCGTAATCTTTTGAGGGTAAATGTCATCTACCTTCTTTCCTATATGGAAAAGATAACAAATGGCAATGCACAAATACGTATTTTCCATATTGACACGCAAAATATATACCGATCAAATTTACATGAATAGCTTTTCCATATGTAATGCAACCAAGTAGATCTACTGAATAGGAATGCGCGAATGAGAGAAAGCAGTGCATCACATTAAAACGACACATATGTTGGCAAGTGTGACCCCGATAAGGTAATCAATGTGAATTTAATGTGAGCTCATTGTGCTCGAAGTGGAAACTTTTCCAAGAATCTACTTCAGGAGCTTTGCGTTTGGGATGCTACTTGCAACCACTGCTATCTAGTGGCATGATCGATCGATCCATCGATCCACTGAGCACGAGCTTCAGCCCACTAATTAATTCGACCCTTTCGGCATAATGAGAAATTTGCAAAGCTCGGGTAAAGCGAGTGGTAATCAGTCGATCGCACCTTCGTCAGTAGGCCACGTAATGCAACTAACACAGATAGTCATGATGCTTGTGCTACTGCTGCTGCTGCGACGAAGTACATCGATGTATGCGTGTCTGTAACCAGACCTCGACTCTGTGGCATGGTGAAGTGGCGCCAAGCCACAGAGCCAGGACTTTCCACCTATTCTACCAAGCGTTTGGGCGACTGTCCAAGCATCACAGATCACACGTTCTGACGTATGGCTTTCGTGTCCCTCACCCAGAGCGAGAATAGTGAGTTTTGTTAATTGCAGCTGTACGTCGTGTGCGTGAAAGCGCTCTTGTGCTAATCCTAGCACGGATCGAGAAACACCTTCTCTCTCGCTATTTACCGTCAGTAAAGCTTTGGGCAACAGAAAGGAACGACTGTGCTTGTATGTTGCCGCTCTGGATGCTCCGTCGAATCTCAACGGGTAAACCCATCGACAGCTTATGTCAATTCGGTCGAACGAAGGGTTTGGGATATGGTTAGCTCGATATCCAGAGTGGCTGCATGCACTGCATCCTAGAATTTGGCTCCGTTCCACTCCCTCTGAATGGGTTAACGAAAGAGATATACTATATGTTTCCTACAGTAGATGGATCTCTCTATCTATCTTCTCTACGTTTGTCCACGACATGTGAATCCAATACGTTTTCTGTGTACGGTAGCCGATAGTCGATTCGTATATGTGTGCCTCACTCATCTCTATCTATATGGTCTCGCCGTAGTTTCTCTCGGCACTATCCTGAGGTTTACTTAACTAACGATCGTACGGACCTGGACACGATGATACAGCTAAGCACGTTATACAACGGGAATGAGGTACGACTGCGCAAAAAAAAAAAAAAAAAACAAGGAAACGAATACGAGCTGCTGCTTCGGTTAGTCGCGAGGACGATGTTTAACTTAAAAATTGAGACTCGTTTATGCTAATGCAAATGACAAATGAGGAGTAGACGTTGGGAAGGAGAAAGAGTTGGGATTGATGTACTGGTTATTCGAAATAACTGTGGATCTACCGTAATAAGAAGAAGAGCGAAGAGATGCGTTAGATTTTTCCTATTATTTTTCCTTCGCGAAAATTAGGGTTGACTTTGAATAGAGAGATCTCTATAGACTTTTAGTGAACGATTTCTGATAATTTGCCATCTTACAATCTGATAAGTTTAGGAGCCTCTGCCCAAATTGTTATCATGATACAATTATTTACGATTTTACAGCATTTAACAACTGTATCAGATCGAACGATAGGTTCTACCGTATTACAACTTTACTGAAAATTCTATCAGCAATCGATATCCTGAATGAGCTATTGATTATTGAGTAGATACAGTTAAGGGCTTATATCTATTTCGCGGTCAAAAAAAGGGTGTTTCCGTGAATTTTTATTTGGAAAAATGGTTGCAGGTTTTCAACCATTCGACTGAACGTCTGAATTTAGAATGGCCATCATTATGAAATTCGCTATTTCAATCATTCGTTATTTTGATCATTCGCTATTTTGACCCCCAATTTTATTAAAACGCAATCAAAATAGCAAATGGGCAAAATAGCGAATGGCTAAAATAGCGAATTTCATAATGATGGCGATTCTATATTTAGACGTTTCTTATTTTGAAATTCGCTATTTTGGTAATTCACTATTTTGACCCCCACCCTCAGCACTTTGTCCGTCACCATACACATTATGTATATATATATATGTATCACGTACGATGACGGCAAGATTTTATAATAGATATAATTTAAGCGGCGTATCAACTAATAATTGAATAATAGAAAAGCAAAATAAAAATTGACCATTTTTCCCCATGGCTTAATCTCCCCTATGTTTTTCGGATATTGGTTCATTGTTCCGTCTTACATGGCCCATTGTACCCTACCGGTGGGGCACAATGAGCTGTTTTCAGGTATATTTTGCAACTAAGTTTTCATGCATCCTTGATAACTTAAAACTTATTATTGCAAGCTCAGTGTGTAGCCAAAGGTTGAATAGAATCGATGGAACGTCTTTCCTGTCATATTTTGTGCTTTTAATAAAAGTACAGACGAATCTAAGTAAAAAGTGGCTCACTGTTGCCCGTTCTCCCCTACATCGTACACTCAATGAAAAGGTGAGAAGATTCCCGCGCAGAAAAAAATAGTCCAAGGTGGAGTCCAAGATAGAGTCCAGGAAGATGTCCAGAATGGGGTCCCGGATGGAATCTGGGCAGTCCGGGAAGGAGTCCAGATGGACTCTCATATGGAATTCGGCTTTTAATCCGATCCCGAAGTCCCAGAAGGATTCAATCTGGATTCCATCCTGGACTCAAAAAACTTGTCTGGAGTCATCCTGGACTCCAAACCCGGACTATTTTTTCTGGGCGGGTTGTAATCTTGGCTATTACACATTATCCCAACATGAAATCACTGCTCTAAAATTCTAAGTAGATAAATTACGAAATCCACGAATCCGTAGCAATAAAAAAGAAAATCCTAACTGATAATATCCGTTGTGATGGCCATCCACGGTTGCCACCCTCAGCACTTTGTCCGTCACCATACACATTCCATCCTGGACTCAAAAAACTTGTCTGGAGTCATCCTGGACTCCAAACCCGGACTATTTTTTTCTGCGCGGGTTGTAATCTCTGCTATTACACATTATCCCAACATTAAATCACTGCTCTAAAATTCTAATTAGATAAATTACGAAATCCACGAATCCGTAGCAATAAAAAACAAAATCCTAACTGATAATATCCGTCGTGATGGCCATCCACGGTTGCCACCCTCAGCACTTTGTCCGTCACCATACACATTATGTATATATCTATATGTATCACGTACGACGAGGGCAAGAGACAGAGAAGCGCTGAGCGGCAGCGTTTAACGGGATTACACGGCACATATCGGGGAAAAGAGGCGGTGTTGGCGGTGGAGGCGCGTCGATGAAATTGCGATGAAGCCGAAACTGCCGGGGTCGTTCGCTCAGGCGGCACACGAGCCTATATAGCGCTACGTATACTCATATGTATATATATATATATATATATATCTACGTGTTCCTGTGTTATACGAGCGCCGCGACGGAACGAGTGTCACGGTTCGAGTTCGAGTGTGCAGTCCTATATGACACGGTACCAACGCATACAGTAATAGTTGTAGCAGGTTAAAAGTAGCATAGCGCAAAGGGTGAAAACGCAAACGGGATTTCGTGCCACCCTCGATTCACCGCCTCCTTCCACTCCAGCCCCGCTGGCAAATATCGTCGCCAGACGACTTTCATTTTCAACTCACTAATTATTCACTCGACTGTTCAACGTATTCGTTTGTTTCGCTCCTCTACCTATATGCATATAGATATATAGAAATATACGCGTGCAAAGCATGCTTTCGGCACGATTTCGCGTACGTACGTTTTGCGCAAATAAAATCCTCCACTGGACGGTGAGTTCGTGGACAACCGGACGCCGGGACCGCGGGGCATACACGTCCGCACATAAATTTTCAGAGAGGCTTTCGATTTTTGTACCCTCTCACTCTGATCCACTTGTTACCTGTGTACGCTGTTTCTCTCTCACTCTGCACGAATCATATACAACCTCAACTTTATCTGACTGTATTAAGGGAGTTAAATTAATCAGCAAAACAGATTTTCAGTGTTTTTTTTTTAATGATTGATTTATAGATATGAATAAGATCATTTGAGGCACAGTGTTGTAGAATTCTTGTTTTTTTATAAATAAACTCGATGGTATAATTGGCTTGGTTATTATGTTTACATAACGAGATTATGCAGCGATTATGATGTGATGCGTAAACTTTTCAATAGTAGTAAGAAATAATCATCTTCAATAGAATTTTATGTCATTTAAATAAAATGGAGAAGTAAAGTTAATATATTGGGAAAGTAATGAAAATCGGAGGTTTTCCATTTTTTTCTACAGTTTTTTTTTTCCAAAATTTCATTGACAATGAAGTTCTTTTTGCAGCTGTTCCAAAGTTCGTGACGTTGAAATTGGCGGACAGAATCTAGCAGACGAAATGCTAACAGCGTGCAGCATCTGTTAGATCCATCTGCCAGTTTCAGCTTCATTCAAAGTTCACATATAACTTTATTATCACTGCAGTTTACTATCATGAAATCGTAACTACAAAATGGAACGTTCTGAAATATTTAGTCCTTGAAGTTATGGGTCGGAATTTGGTCCACAAATTTCCTCGTAAACCAGATTTGGAATTTTTCGACTTAACCCATCGTACTAAATTATTCGTTCATACAACGTTCATTATTATAAGAACGTGACGAGCATATAATGATCGATGAGAAATGTTATGTGATTAATAAGAAATCTATTCTACGGAAAATCTACAAAAATGTTATATGCTACTTCTGTAGATTTTCTGTAGAATTTATTGTTTATCAATCAAATAAGATTTTTGTCCGGTTATTAATGATGTTTCTAATTCTTAATTGGGATTTAAGAATCAGTCTTCCTATTAATAGATTCAGATTATTATTGTGGAGTAGAAAAATCTCAAATCTCATTTACGAGGGAATCAACTAACCTAATCAATGCACGGAGAGAAATTTATGTGTCATGACAACATAAAACGGTGACAACAAAAATCGTTACGTTAGGCTGAAAAATCAGTTTTGCTATACTGATAAATCTTTTGTTCGGTTGACAAATTTTTTTGCTGGGCTGACCAATTTTTTTTGTTAGCCTTCCAAGTAAAAAAATTATATATAGAGTATATAAAAAATATATATAGTTTTAAACATAGAATTGGGCATATATAGTGTGTATAAAATCTATATACAATTTATACCTAAACCGAATTTTACAGGTGATCTTATAAATTGTATATAGATTTTCTAAAAATTGTATATGCCCAATTCTATGTTTAAAATTATATATATTTTTTATATACTCTACATATAATTTTTTTATTTGGAAAAGAAATTTCTCTCCGTGTGTAAATACCGACAGAGAAATTCTTCATTCCAATTATGGTAATCCATATTTTTATGACGTAAATTAGTCGACTTGAAAAAAAAGCTATATGCTACAAAAATTTTCAATTTTAAATATAAAATAGTAGATTATACGTCGTACCCGAAGCGTTATACCAAAAACGAGGTGCATGCAGGTCGAGCGAGAGTGTTTCCGGTAACACGGTGTTATAGCGAACAAGTGCGTTCAGTGTGAGTGCTATAGTAAATTAATGGACGATGGTTTTCCTTCTTCGTCGATGTAGTTGTAGGTATCCATCTTTCTCGCTTTCCGGCCGAGCAGCACCAAAACCGACTACAAGCGAGTCCTATGCCTCTCTCGTCGCATTAAAAGCGATAATTTTCCGTAATGCCAAAACGGCTGTCCTCGTTATTATTAATTGGCTGTTGGTTGGCCGACCATTCCCGACCCCTTTCCCCCCATTGGTGAGCTATGTGTACGTGTAGTACGTACTACCAAGGACTAGCCGCAGCATTTGCTCCCTTACGAGTGAGCAATTGTCCAACTATAGATATATCCACGTCCCACCAGCGCGAGCAAATTTATACGTCCGCTGTCGATATTCGATGGACTTCCTGGGCAACCCACGATATATTGTATAATTGCTTATAATAAATTTAAAAAAAAACGCAATGTTTGTCGATGCAGGGAAATTGCAATTACGATAAAATATTTTCAACTTTTTCCACGCAGCTACACATTTTTTCCTTCCATTTTCATAGACACCTTTGCGAGTATCTAAAAGTCATTAGATATGTGGCTAATAATAGTTTCCTTCGAATATTCATTGACATCTTAGATAAACACTAAATATTCGTAGCGAAACAAATTGTTGGGAAAAAATTATTGTTGTACATAAATTTCGAAACTTATTTTGCCGAAATTTTAGACGTCAAAAAATAATGAAGAATAAATCAGAATCCTGTAAAGATCGAACACATCTACCGATTTTCAATAAATTATGTATCATTGATTATTATTCCATTCTTATATAAATTTTGGGCACGCTATTTCAAATTTTGCGAAAATTAATACAATGTTGCAATTTTTTTTAAATTCAAAATTCAGTAAAATCGGAAACGCTTTACCGATTTCAGCTTAAATTCAATACCAAACAACAGTAAGTGCACCTGCTTTTATAAATAACTATTTAGTAAAATGCCCAAAATTTGACGACAGTTAGAACGACCACGCTCTTTTTTTTTAATTTAAAAAGGCATAAAAATTAAAATTTGTGTAATAAATTTCCGCTCGATAGCTGAAACGATTCTTGAGTTGTACACACATACGGACATTTTTTCTAGACCGTCTTGGACAATTCTGAGTGTCTGGGAATGAAAATCCCGAAAAAAAAATGTTCACTAAAACAAACCTTTCCCTATAATGAAGCAAAATTATGAAAATTATTTGCATAATATTTGCATTTATAATGTTAAAAAAGACGAACCGATTGAGGGGCGAGTATTTTATTAATCCGATGAAAACAGAGATTGACAATAATTTTTTTCTTTCTCTCTCTGTTAGTTGAATAAAATCTTCGTTTTTTTCATTGGGTACGTGTAAGTAATGCAAAAAATGAAGAACAGCTTACAGTTCTGTCCTCGTTAGCACACTCCGGTTTCCTCGAGTTTCAGATAATATTCTGACACCTAACCAGCCATCCGACACCTAAACCCGATAACACGGTGCGGACTTCTGTCGCAGCTCGAGCGACTCACTCGTTCGTTCTCGCCTCTCGTCAATCGGCAGACCGACACCGAAAACCCGTTTGGACGTTGAACGCGTGAACCCGTTCATTTCTTTTTCTTTCTTTGCCTCGCTCTGTCTCACACACTTCGGTAGCTACGTCATATATGCTACCAACTCACCCGGGGGTCGTTTAGTAATGTTAACAGAGTTGAGCGCGTTAAGGATAAGCCGTTGGATACCCGGGTGACATATATACACACAGGCATACTAGTCGCTTGATGTCTCCTCTTTCTAACCACGTTTTGATATCAGTAGCCACATCAAATTCTAAAATTACACAGTCATATATATAAACCCCGTTTTAACGACTGTAAGCGACCAATAAACATTTTGTTTGATTGTAATTATGTTCTGAATGTTTATTATTTAATAACCTTATTGCATACTCGGAGAAAAATAAAGTTACAAAAAAAATGGTCACTATGAAGTGAGAATTGTCAATCGTATCTGGTTTCAATTTGCAGCAAAAAAGGTACTCGATTACGGTAATGAATAAAACTTAACTTGTATATTAGAATATTCAAATTTTCCGCTTGATAAAATATTAAAAATGTATACAAAAAAGTTGTTGCATTGAATAATGATTAAGGGGAAGGAGTAATGTCAAAAAAATTGAATTTGAAAATTCTATATCATCCAAATTCTCTTGCATATAAAAATGACCAATGAACTATATTGTTGGTACTCGATGAAAGGATTTTTTTATTGTCGTCTGCCTTGCGTATGCCTTGCAATATTATCTTAAGCAAGGTTCTTAGGTTTTCCACTCTGCGCATGATTCAGACCAAACTGCTAGGCAGATTGGACTAGTTGACATCTCATTTTGTTCTTCGTAAAAAGATGCACCGACTAGGTGGAGCAAACTGTTTTTTTCATTCTGAAAGTAAAGTTAATCACTGATTTAGAAAATAGCATAAAATTTATTTACTAATAATTATGCCACTTAAAAAATATTACTTTTTATTAACATTCGCTCCACTTAGTCGGTGCATCTTTTGATAAAGAAGAAAATGAGTAGTCAACTAGTCCAATCTGCCTAGTAGTTTGGTCTGAATCATGCGCACAGTGGAAAACCTAAGAACCTTGCTTAAGATAATATTGCAAGGCATACGCAAGTCAAAAGACAATCAAAAAATCCTTTCATCGAGTACCAACAATATAGTTCATTAGTCATTTTTATATGCAAGAGAATTTGGATGATATAGAATTTTCAAGTTCAATTTGTTTTGCCTGACGCCCTCCCCTTAATAACTACCATTTCTTCTTCTTTCTGAATGTGTAGTTGTGAACACTGCAATAACTTCAATGCAAAATAAAGAAAAACCCCAGACGAGTGGTTCATGTATCTCAATCGTAAACTGACGTATATAAACTAACATATATTGAAACTGCTGAATAAAACCCAATGGTCCAACTGGGAAATCCTAAAAATAAATATATATTCATCCTCGAAAATTTTTCAATCTCTTAGCAAGTCCTGTTAGAGATTGCCTTTTTTTCTACTATTTTTTATTTCTTTTTTTTATTTCTTCTTTTCTCTCGTTTCCATGGGGTCGTTATCAAGTCCCCGGGGGAGGCGGAGAGTAGACTAAAGTCCGGTGTAAACGGGCGCGCGTACGTCTGGTGGATAGGCGCATTACGGCTCTTTAGGATCACGTAGTGTGTTGTATAGATAGCAATAGCTTTTGCCGTGGATGATTTCGTGGCGACGTTGACGACGAGGAGCCGTCAGGGCCATTCGGCCTCGGTCATCGATCGCTCCCTATGGAGATATAGTTATACAACCACGACATATATCTTCGGAGAGATCCGTATAAACGTGGGGTGAAAGCAACGACCCCTTCCCTTTGGCTGTGCATTATTTATTTAACATGCCGATGGAGGGTGACAACAAACAGTAATGGTAATAATTTTCTTTCCTGTACACCACACTCATTCCCCGGACTCGTAAAGCTCGGAGGAAATGTTGGAATCAGGAGGGCGGAGAAAAGGGAAAAAGCATAGCGAATTTGCACAGTGAAGCGAATTGATATAGAACTAGAAGTGGATATGTGGACTAGGATGGAAATTCAATTTTTTAAATCAATTCGTACTGGAATTGTCTGAATAGCAATTCTTTTTTTTGTAATATGGTCTCCATTTATCCCCCAGGGTTAAAATTGCTTTGTACATTTAGAATTTTGTTTATAAATATGTACACAAAATTTTGGTGATCAAGAATGAATTAAATAAAATTTTCAGTAAATATACAAAAGATGTTATTTTATTTATTGTACGAAACAAATTAAGTTTTATTTAATCCCTAACTAAATTTCATAGTTTGTATGGAGAATAATTTGAAATGGCAATGAATTAATATTTGATATTCAAGGAACTAAATATATAAGTAGCCAATTTCTGGTCTTGGTACTAGCTTCAGGGAGAAACTGTAGAAAAGACTGCAGGTCAGGTGGTAAGCTTCATCGTATGAACTGAGTAATAGAGAACGAGAAAAAGGTTGGGTGCCACACGCTATCTCTAGCGCCCATAGGCATAGTTTTCTTCGTGTCAGACGGTCTATTGCCTTCAGCTCTATATGTTTAGTCGTACAGATACATATCCACATGTACTCCAGGTCTACAATTATGCGCGAGGTCTTCCCCTTCGTACTTCTCCCAAAGAGGGTAAATAGCCACGTGGACAAGGAAATTGTAGTCAAGTACCAAGCAACTTCCATTCATAAAGCAACATGAAAAACATACAAAATATAGTATGGAAGAATTTTACGATACCAAAATACCGTCCGGAAAACGTCGATGTGAAGAACAACCTCATAAACAATAGGCTTGAAAATAAAGAATAGAGAAGCCAAGGAAACACAGTAAACTGTCCTCAATAAGATGTCCAATTTATGCACTGAGGATACGAAGAAGTGATGGAAATTATAGAGTCAAGGGTGTTCAACATCTTGATCTATGTCAACTTGTCCGTCATACGTCGCTGTCTGTCGTTTGTGTGACTTGCGTGCACGAAAGCGGCGAAAGATTGACAGATGGTCGACCGAGATTACGAGACAGTATACGGTACCCGAATGTAACATTATTATATGCGTCGAGTACTGGAGACAAGTGCGCGAGTAAAGCTTGACTCCTTAATTAAGCCATCTTACTCACAGTGGTTTCAAAGACAGAGTCACGGTGGAGGTCACATTGTAAACCTCGTAAACTAACGTTGAAATCCGAGTGAAAGAAGAAAGCCAAGTGAGAGAAGATAAAAACGTGTTGAGGGCCGCGGAATATTTCGTGGGATCTCCGCTGTATGGTAGTGGGAAGAAATGAAGCTGCAGCATGAGACAGAGGCTGCATGGAAGCCAAAAAAGAAAGGATGAAGAGGTAGAGTAGAAGCCGAGGAAAAACGAGGAAGAAAAGGGCTACAGGGCTGCCATATACTGCACATTTCGTCGTGTTTGCTGCTTTGGATTCTTTAGACGGTTAAAGAGGTGGGCCCGGGACTGAGAAACCTGTCATAATATACGCCTTAACGGGGGCTTATTACCATCAACATCAACGCGCGTGGCGAGAGATAAAAGCCGAGGCGCCCAAGCTTCTCTCCCATACCTTTTTTCCTTCACTCTCCTCGCAGGTTCGACCCAACGGAGCAGAAATGCGATCGTAATGCGTGGGTTTCAGGTGAGTCGATCTTGCAGCACGTGAATGTTCGTGAAGATGAAGGCCCCAGGCACTTGGAGCCTCGCAGTGTAGAAGACAGCTTGGGGGGAACAGAAAGGTCTAAAGAAAGATGAAGAACATTAAAAGAAGAACAAGAAATTTGACTAGGAGGCTAGGGTGCTCAGAGGCGCATGCTGAAGTGTGTCTGACGATGAAAAGAAGGACGCTGTGCGACCTTCGCCCTCATCTACTCAATTCTGACATTCACCGTTCTAATTACCAATCGCATTATGCTAATGATAATCGACTTTGGCACGTAACGCCACTTTATTCATCTGGGACAGCTTCCCGACAAGAATACGAAGGGCGTGTCACAACACTCGATCAATTCAGCTCCGTTAGCTCAATAAAAACATATCCAAAGCCCTTTACGTCACGTACGACGTTTAGACGTCCATCGAGACCTTTCAACGTCGAAATGCGAAACAAAATGTACAGCGCTGACTGGAAATGGCTGGTCGTTGAGTGTATCAGAATAGACGCGGAGTGCGCTCTGGCTATTTCTTCGTTGTCATCATTGAGAACGTTGCGGGACGGCGTCTATTTCCACCTATACTGGTTCTGGGTGTTAATGGTGCTCGAGGTCGCGGGACCATCCATCAACCTCGTCGTTGCTCCCCAGAGCTCGTTGCATAGCGCTACCAAAGCATATCGCCCATGTGCCTATGTTCTAGCGGCCCTCGTGCCGTTCATACTCCACAATCTTCCTGCCCCAACAGCTAGATAGCTAGCTAGCTCTATGTGGAGTCTCTAGGTCTCTCGAGCACACAATGCATCTCTCTGTTCGCGATGCACTCGTGAATCTATTAGTACGGGAGAACGATGGGTTATTCCCGAGTGATGGGAAAGGGCAATATGTTGGTATAGTACATAATACTGTTGGATGATCATAACTGAGAAGGAAACGAAGGATGGGAGGATAGTCAAGTGAACTGAGCTCAGAATAGTACAGACGGACAGAGAAAGCAGGAGCACCAGGAGAAACTGCAGGCGGTGATGAAATTGATAGGTGTACTACTATCCCAAGCTCACCAGACTTCTCATTCCTATCTTCTTCTTGCTGCTTATTTATTTGCGACGGTATCAAGTCGACGGGGAGTACATGGAGAGTAGAACTCGAAGTGCTTGGATGTTCAGGCTCTGCAGCTGCTTGCCGCGGAGTCCAATGCTGGATATATGTTCAACTCCTAGTTGTATAACGTGTTCATCACTCAGACCTGACATATATGCAACCCAGTTCTTGCCTCTTCACGGCATCACTCTTTATCTATTTCCTAATGCATTTCTCAGGGGATCAGAAGAATTCGATCAATCGATGCAACATCGTTATGAGGGAGTATCAGTCTGATGCCTTTTCATCAAAGACATCAGACGGACGCCTTCAAATCCATATTCTTTTCTCATAATATCCAACATAGCGTAATGTCATGTATACTTTGAAAGTACCTATGTGCTTGAGGACTTTGTGCGAGATATGGCACAATAATGACTGCTCCGTCAAAGAAATCTTTTTCCTACATCCCTTTTCACTCGCATCCATGAGCTTATTTAGAAAGAATACTTTCCCCAATGAAAACGAAAATATCTACCTTTGGCATCTTTCCTGCTTTTAGTGTAAAGGGTCAACCTTTGAGAGAATCGTAAATCATTCTGCACGGCTGTAAGATCCTATTTGAAAACAAAGGCAGCTTCTGAACAAGCTGAAGAAGATTCTTCGGATAACCTGTTTTTCTTAGTGTCAGCATAGCACTATAGGGATTGAAATGTTCTCGAACGGCAGTTATTACCCATTTGAAGGCGGACGAGACTATCTAGAGATGCTTTAAAAACATCTTATATCTTTTACTGGTATGCTTGATATCCCAGAAGAACATTTTGAAGGTAAATTATAGAAACACATTATATCGTTTGTTTTGAATGTAGTGATGGCGTTATTATGGGGCTTCAAGCTATAACAAGGCAGTTTTAGTATAACTACCGTTTTAGTACATGGTCTATTTCCTTGTAACCCTGACTATGGCCTAATTGTTGAATCTGCAAAGTTCATCCGACTTTATGAGGTTGCCCTCCAAGCCCCAGTTGTGCGAATGCCCATAACTCAAAAACTCGCAAACATATTCGGCGTATTTTGCGGGGGAGGATGTTCGTGACTCTGTGTCATTATATCGTACGCACCTTGTGTATGTGTCCCGAGCGCCTCGTCGTCGTCGTGTTTCTCCTGAGGGCTGCGGGTAGAAGGGAGGAAGGGCTTCGTCTGAACCCTGTCATTTTTTACATGCGCATTCCATGGCGCCTCGACCCACCGGCGTCTCCAACATTGGTGCCATGCGAGACCACCCGTCTCTGTTCCAAGGGCTGCAACTACAACCTGCGATTTCCTGTACATATACGTAGATTTTACAGTGCTATGTGTCAGTAGAAGGCTATGTGAGAATGTAAGCGCTGCACGTTATGGCTTCCCATAACTACTACTTGGCAAGGAGTCTCGCGTACACTGGTCATGATACGACTATGGAAAGGCTATGCGCGTCGAGCTCGAGATACGATCGCGTTAATGTGTATATGGCCACGTGTTAGCTCGCTGCAAAGGTACCCACCAGTACCTTAACGCAATATAGTGAAAAGTTTAACCATCCACTATGGCTAGTGTGCTTCATGGCACATGTACCGATAAAGTCTAGACATATACCGATAAAGTCTCTTGCTAAAGCCTCCGAATTTCTCGGTGTTTCGTGAACTCCAAGCATTACATCCCAGAAAATAACAATGTGGGATATACCACGTGGTCTGGGCTTTTTTTGGGCCATACTAAATTCTTGGGCCTATTCATTTCGGCTTTCATAGTACACGTTTTAAAATAATCTATAGATAAACGGTATCTCTCTATATTATAAAAAGATCTCGCCGCCGCCGTGTCAAGAATCGAGGAACTTAGAAAAATTCAAAACATAGGTCCCCCAAGGGTGGGGGGCACCCTTGCGGGGGGCATTCTTGAGTGGGGGACACCCTTGGGTGGGGGACACCCGTGGGTGGGGGGCACCCTTGGGGGGGGGGGGGCATTCTTGGGTGGGGGGACACCCTTGCGGGGGGCACTCTTGGGTGGGGGGGCACCCTTGCGGGGGGCATTCTTGGGTGGGAGGGCTGGGAGGCGATAGGAGAGGGGAGGGGAAGGGGGTAGGGGAGTAGGGGCCTAGATTCTTCTACGTCCCTGAATGGACCCCCAAGCCCGAATTTGGGGGAGATTGCGAGCGCGTGCAGCGCGCGAGCCACCATAAAATCCTAGTTTTTTATATATTAGCATGTATTTTCACCAAAATCAGTATAACATCAATATGCGATGATAAAATTGATATTTACAAATATGATTTTGTGAACTCCAAGCATTACATCCCAGAAAATAACAATGTGGAATATACCACCTGGTCTGGGCTTTTTTTGGGCCATACAAAATTTGGGAGCCTATTCATTTCAACTTTCATAGTACACGTTTTTAAATAATGTATAGACAAACTGTATTTTTTAAATAGATTAGCATGTATTTCCACTAAAATCAGTATAACATCAATATGCGATGATAAAATTGATATTTAGAAATATGATTACTATTTAAAATATATTATAGCGACGATACTTGTTGTGATACAGAAGTACTTTTATTATCATGGTGATAGGTATATAAATGGACAAAGAGGATGGTATCTCCCACGAATGCAATGTGGTATCACTTGGATATCGTATCCAATCGTTATATACTCAAGTACACGACACAGTGTATATCGTATTGCTTATTACAGTAGATTCCTCCGAGAGAATCGCGAATGCGGGCTCTCATGCAGGCATATAAAATTAACTCGCGCGGAGATGAGGAAGAATCTCGTTATCCCTTGGTGCCCATTTCCCCGTGTCTGTAAGTACATTGCACTTATTATATAGCGGTATGGTAGCTGTTGCTGCTGCCTAGGGCGATTCATGACTTAATGCCTCGAGCATGGCTGTATCCTATATCCCGAAGAATAAGAAGAGCCTTTGCTTCCAACAGTGCCGGTCTTTCCCGGATATTAAATCAGCCACCTGACTTACGACGTTGCGGCCGCGCGTCTTATCGCACCAACTTATGTCTCCTCTCTTCCACTAGTCGTACGCTCCTCGTTTCATCGCTGTTGGAGAGAAGCGTTCTTGAGATACGGTGTTGACGTACCCGCGAGATAACGCCCCTTCAGTTTCTCGCCAAAGGATGTTGTCTTTTCTTGCGAGCGGGAAAAGAATCTCCGAGCACCACCCCACGTTACTGAACGTAACGTAACGCCTTTGTAAGAAATGCGAAACGCTACGTGAACGGTTGCATCACGACCGAGTATAGTTTTAGGTAGACTATAGTGCTAACTCTCACGATTTTTCCCAGACGGACAACACTTGGACTTTACGCGCCCTCTGCCTGCGTATCCCCGAGGCTATATACGGAAACGCACCGTTCATTTTTAATGCACCAACCCCGAGAACCTACAATCGTACTCTGCTCTGCACGCACCTCTATCGCGTGCTGTATGGAATAGTAATGAATTTTTTTTTGCATTCGCCAGTCCATTATCAACCCCCCCGAGCAACGATAGCACTTTTGCTTTGTTTGTCCGGCAGATTGTTTGGCGGAAAACATATAACAGTCGATATTTACCAACATCAAAGGAACCACGTTTTTATTATCTATGGGTCTGTGATAAAAGCTATTTTTTCATAGATTTACGATAGATTGTTAGAATTAGGAGATTGAAAACCAGGAAATTGGTCTTTTTGCGAATACAAAGAATATTCGAGTCAATTTGTATTTAAAATACTTTTTGGATTACTTCATCCATTTACAGAAAAAAAGGACAACACGATTACGATTTCTACCGATATTTGACGCTTATTTCCGGTAGAACTTCTCATAAGGCGCAAAAAAGTTCATACAGTGATAACTGCTTTAATTTCCGGAATATTTTTTAAAAAAGATTGAGATTGGTATAATTACGAATTGTTCGCTTCTGACTTTCTTGCGTATGATTTTATTGGAAATTCAAGTCGCATAAAATTGATCTTCACGAGAATATTAAGATTCATTGAAATAAAATTATTTAAAAATTTTTTTCCAACATATAGGATCAACCATTTTGTATTTTTTAAATTTTATGGTCATATTCGTAATGAACACCCTAAAAAGTCGTTATTACGCAACTATACCAATTACAAAATAAAAAAAAGATCTAGGAAACTAAAGTAGTTAGCACTACAGATTATCTGAACTTGTTTGCTCCCTATAATCGGTACTACCGGAAACAAGCGTCAAATTTTGGGGCCCCGCAAATCGTAATCTCCCCGAATATTGACTATCCTTGTCTTCAGATATTATGCAAATCCCAATTGTTTTTCTTTAAATAAAAAATTTTTATGAAAATATGAGACCAAGTGAAAATGAACCGAATCTCTATTGAAAGATTGAATTTAAATGAAATAAAGAAATAAATCTATATTTTTTAATTTTATGGTCATATTCGTAATGAACACCCTAAAAAGTCATTAATACGCAACTATACCGATTACAAAATAAAAAAAGATCTAGGAAACTGAAGTAGTTAGCACTACAGACTATCTGAACTTTTTTGCTCCCTATAATCAGTACTACCGGAAACAAGCGTCAAATTTTGGGGCCCCGTAAATCGAAATCTCCCCGAATATTGACTATCCTTGTTTTCAGATATTATGCAAGTCCCAATTGTTTTTCTTTCACAAAATCCAAAAAAAAAAAAAAAAAGTTTTGATCAAAATATGAGACCAAGTGAAAATGTAGCGAATCTCTATTGAAAGATTGAATTTACATGAAATTAAGATATAAATCTATATTATTGAAAAGCCTCGATCTGCTTTAATGTGCAACACTTACCCAACGTGGTACACCACGATTTTTATACGTTACTTCTTTTTTTCACCGCCTCTGCTACACACCGTCTATACAGAGCACACGATACGCTCGTAAAAGTGTCTGCGAAATAGCTAGAGGGAGTCTGGAGAACTCAACTGCTGGAGAAGAGCACCCGTAGTACTGCAGAGTCCCAGGAAAAACATGTTTGCTGCGTCCAAACAGTCTCGTTCTCGGCTATGTTCCGGCTACCTTTACCGGTGGCACTCACATGTGTGCTCACACGCTGCACTTCTTCCTGCTCGCGTCTCATAGCTTTTCACATTTGCTCGCACGTCGCGAGTAGTACCCAAGCGTCAAGGAAGACCCTCGGGGCTGTTGAATTTCGCGTATTCACTCGGCACGATTTGCAATTTACCGTCTGGCTATACTGGCGATAGCCTGCAATCATTATAAATATTTTTAACAAAACGATTTCGAAAAAAAAAACTATTTCACTCGTTCAATTATTAAAACTTTGAAGCACCAAAGCTATGAAATCGTTGTACACGAATAATTTAAGACGATACATATGTCATTCCTCTTAATAGTAAAGTTACTAATGTTTGAATACAAACGAATGTTTTTTTGGAAAAACAAAATAGCACAACCGACAATCAAAAAAATATTAACAAGCTACAAAAAAGATTCAACAAACTTCTAGATAACTTCATTCAATGTTTGAGAAATTAATTTACGGATTCTATAAAATATTTTTTTTTTTTCAAGGTATACATATATTTTTCTCATTCTCAGAAATCATTTAAAGATCGCAATCTTCGAATCTGATTCTGTAAAAAGGTTCAATATTACAGATAAGAAAGTTCGAAAACATTGAAACATAAAAATAAAAAAATAAAAATTTCAGAATGTGAGATACATTGTTTTTAAAAATCATGTTAATTCGAAAAAATCCGCATATTCATCTCACATGAAAGAAAATTTCAATTTCTGCAATTGTAGATTATGCATCAAGTGCGTAAAGTAGATTATTTTCGCACGCAAACGTTTGTTAATCTACTTTTGAAACTCATTTATTTATCATTGTCTTTTTGGCAGTATAATTCATCAAAATGAAATTTTTCTATCAAATTACCAATCAACTTTATTACACGTACAAATTATAACCGTCAGCAGATGAACATTATTATTTTTTTCATTATCGTTTGCACATTCTATTTTTTCCCGTTTCACATAACAATGAAATTACGGCAAAAAGTATTTTCGGTCTTTGACGTTTTTTCACCATGAGGTGAAAAAACTTGTTAGAATTCTTAAAAAAAACTTCTAATTCCCATCCCGATGAGATGTGAAATAAATTCCAAAATGTAACCAGTAGTGATGGTCGAATAACGAGAATTCTGATAATAATTGGCATTTTAATGAATTCGCTCAATATTCCGGGTCTCGCTATAAAATGATATTTCTCGAAAATCACCAGACTGAAAAGTGTGGCTGGATACAAACGTAAATTGTCAGTTCAGCATTCTCTGTGCGTTATTGTCAGCGGTTTTCCATTTTGATACGCTACATGTATATAAATTTAATTTCTCGTCTCGTTTAGCAATTGCGTAAACGCGAGAGCATCGCGTTTACAATTTTCCGCGCACTCTCCGCCCAAAGTTTATATATTTCCATTGTCCTGGAGAGTATAAAATGGTTGCTGCGACGACGATGTATTTCAATGTTCGAGGGAACATGCCGCTATATATTGCTCGAGTGTTGTATAAAGCTACGAGCTCGGCGCGATTCTGCTCCATTTGAATTGTAAACCTGTGTGCGCGACTCGATCTCTGCGAGTTATATCGGCCATTACTCATTCCTCGAACGCTGTGTACACTATGACGGAGTGTATAGGGAACGACTCTCGTGTGGATGCCACGACATAGGCCCCCCCGTGTTCAACCGCGGCAACACCGTAGCCACGGGACACGCAAATCCCTTCGGACATACGTGGTTCCCTTATCTACCCTTATTCAACGCACATAGAGAGACTGACGTTCGCCCGTTCATCGCGGCTCACGATAACGATTAGACGGCCAATTGGAGAAGTGAAATGTGCCTATTTGGATGGAATGATGCGTGGACGAGCGTAATTGAATTGACTTCCAGCGCGTAACAGTTCATTGATTCAATAGCTGTCACTGAGACAAATGACATCGGCTCAATTTTCTTCAGTTCGAGAATGATTGATTTGTAGAAAGCAATTTAAGTCAGCCTTCTAAATTTTCATTGGTTCATATCGCGACCGTCAGTTTATATCTTTCTCAGTGCAAAATGAGGATACTAATGTCAGGTTTACTGTCAAAGTCGTTGTTTCGATATAGTTGTTTGAATTTTGCAATCCTGTGACACGGAGAGAAAACTTTTGTTGCATCAACAAATCAGTTGCTAATATAGTGACAGCAAAGCCTTATTTCTTAGCCTAACAAATATCATCAGCTAGGCTTGTCAAAATTATTTGTTAGGCCAGCATAATTATTTATTACGCCAGCAAAATTATTTGTTAGGCCAGCAAAATTTTTTGTTAGGCCAGCAAAACTATTTGTTAGGCCAGCAAAACTATTTGTTAGGCCAGCAAAATTATTTGTTAGGCCAGCAAAATTATTTGTTAGTTCAGCAAAATTATTTGTTAAGCCAGCAAATACATTTTCTAGGCCAACAAATAAAGTTTGCTGTCACTATGCTATCAAATGATTTTTCTCCGTGTAACACACTGATACACATCCAACCGGACATATTTTTTAAACCAGTTTTCTCGATGTTTTGGGTTACCATTTCGAGTAACCTTACATAAAAATTCATACGGAGTGAAATTTCTGTGTTGTGACAACATAAAATGAGGACAACAAAAATCGTTACGTTAGGCTGGCAAATCTTTTGTTCGGCTGACAAATCAGTTTTGCTATGCTGAGAATCTTTTGTTCACCTGACAAATCTTTTTGCTGGGCTGAGCAATTTTTTTGTTGCCCTCGTTTTATGTTGTCACAACACGGAAATTTCTCACCGTGGGGAAAAAAAATTGTTTCACGAAAAAAAAGGTTTCTCTATGAAAAAGTAATATGTTCTGTTGAGCCTTTAACAATTCATTTTTTTTCTAGGTGACAAAAGCATTTGGTTTCTATGGATCTCCGAAAATTTGTAAAATTTTAAATTTTAACCTCTGACATTAAAAAACCATCGTCACCAGCAATATAATATTAAATCTTTTAACACATTCTATATAGAAATACGTTAATGTAATTCAATTCAACAAATGACCTCATTTATTTCAATTCATTGATTCTTAAGTGTTCCAATATTGAAGTGTTAAAATAATCAATGTATTGGGAACTGTATAAATTTAAAACCTTTGAAGTATTCATGAGCACCTTCTGCACGCAGAGAAAATTTTGTCATTTTAAGTCTATGCTACTATTTTTTTTATAGTTACGATAACCATAAAATAGTTGGTAAAACTATTAAAAAATTGGATAAAAAATGGATAGCTGTCCCTTTGTAGTTCCCAGGACTTTCACAATTTGTCTAAGTATGGGACTTTAAAACTTAAAATTTTTACTACCAACACCAAGATGGTAGATATTGGTTAAAAATTTAATATTTCTAATATTAGAAATATTAAGAAATATTGTTCTAATATTTCTAATATTTCTTATTATATTATTAATATTAAGAAATATTATTCTAATATTTCTTATTAGGCAAAAAAATTGTTATATATTATCGTAAAGTTCTGCATTCTATAAAAGTAATCTAAATTTTTTTTAACCTCCCCAGCAGCTATATTACACTTTATTGCACTGTATTACAAGTTCATTTGGAAATAAGTCGTGATGCAACATGGTAGAGTTGATTTTGCTTTATCATATCGTTTTTCTAACTTCACTAACCTCCGCTTTCCAAGAATTTTCTACCCCTTGGCCAAGTAAGGGGTTACACGTGCTTTCCATTATTTTCCAGACATTTAATACCACTATTTCGTTATATCGTACGTTGATTAGCGAACGGTGACTCACGCAGATGCAAAAAAGTTCCTGTGCAATATCTGCATCTAATCATGGAGTGGCTTAATGAAGCGAAGCATGGCAGAGAGAGCACTTAGGAGTACGGAAACGCTCCAAAGTATGCATACCAGCTCGAGCTATCTAAATCCTTGGAAAAGGAAATTCTGAACCGCGATTACAGACTCGCCTTAGGCTCTCTCCCCTTAAGCTTATAAGACGATAAAGAATATTTAAGATTTCACCAAGAACAGGTGAGCACTGGACATGAACTTCTCTATTCAGATTACGTTAAGAATTAAAACCTCACATATGTTTTATCGTGATTGAAATCAGTCTTTTTCCATTTGTCCAATAAATAAATAACTCCATATTTATTTAACTTTTGTCTTATATCCATAAAATAATCACAAATTTAAAGTGTTTCGTAAAAAATGTGCATCATAATCTCAACTTGTATCGTTTTGATATGAAAATCAGAAAATATCTTTAACACACTAGCGACAATTTAATGAAAAATATTAGTTATAGTTTTGAAGATATTTCTTTGAGATTGAAAAAGATCGTTAAGCAGCAAAGGAAAAAAAATTGATACAAGAGTTTAAAAACTTAATTTTCTCTTTCTCAAGTTTACGACAAAAGTTTGGTCTCAATTCTACGTTTACGTTATAACTGGAAAATAGTTTGTTTTTCATTTTCATATGATATGGTTCTTCGTTCTGGTGCTTACCTCGATTGGCATTTGCATTCGTGACGGCAAAAGCAGCAGCGCGTATGGTTATTGATTTACGTTTTTTTCGCGTCGTAAAGTTTCCGCCCTTTCGCTAGCTCTGAAACGCGAGTAACTGCCCACTATACGAGTTATTCTTGCCGGGTAAATTTATTACAAATCAACTTGAAGCCCAGCGTCATTCGCCCAGGAAATATAGGTTTCTACTTGCATGCAATTACGCGAAGGCGTGTGGAACATCAGATTTCAAAATGAGGCACGCAAAGCTCCTGATCATCGGACTCTCTTTAAGGAGATTACAAGTTTTGTGACTCCTAAAGCCTTTGTGCAATTTGCGCAATAATTGCAATATATTTTTCCGTTGATTAAAATTAGAAAATGCTTCAATCACAAGTCCTCGAAAATTTATGGACTACGACAGCAAAGTCTGACAATCTTTTTACAGAGAAATGTATCAAGAAAACTTATGTGGAGATTATTAGAAAGTATTGCAATAATCTAAAACTTTTTCTCAATTCGGTAACAATTAACAGCTGATTTGTCTGGAAACGTTAGATTACAAAAGTACGAATGTTTTACACAAGATAACATAGAATGTAGTATATGCGATTAATTTTTTTCGAGTTCAAAATATTGTTCCGACATTTTAAAGAATGAATTTCATCTTAAATCACCTTTTCTCGTGATTTTCTTTTTTTTCTTTTTCAATACTACATTTTTTCCGACTTTTCAAAGCTTAAACTTGAGATGACTACAGAATAAATTGTGTACAATATAGGTGTGGGCAAATTATCCTTAGAGATGTCTCTCAAATCTCAACTAATTGTGCCATTGGATTCTAGGCGAAAAGGTGCATATCGAGGTAGGGAGACACATTTTTGCAAGTGTAAATAAACAATTGAAAAAAAACGTTCTTTTTGTCACAGCGTACACTGAGAAACAAAAAAGTAGTTAGAGAAACCAATAAATGGATTCCGACAATCATTCGAAAGAATTGATATAGCGTCAACCACTTAGTGGGTTATAATAACTACTCCTTGGTTAAATAAACGACTCGTTGGTTAATGAAACTATTTGTTGGTTAAAGAAACTACTTGTTGGTTAAAGAAACTACTCGTTGGTTAACGAAACTACTCGTTGGTTAAAGAAACTACTCGTTGGTTAAAGAAACTACTCGTTGGTTATAAAAACTACTCGTTGGTCAAAGAAACTACTCGTTGGTTAAAGAAACTACTCGTTGGTCAAATAAACTACTCGTTGGTCAAATAAACTACTCGTTGGTCAAAGAAACTACTCATTGGTTAAAGAAACTACTCGTTGGTTAAAGAAACTACTCGTTGGTTAAAGAAACTATTCGTTGGTTAAAGAAACTACTCATTGGTTAAAGAAACTACTCGTTGGTTAAAGAAACTACTCATTGGTTAAAGAAACTACTCATTGGTTAATGAAACTACTCGTTGGTTAAAGAAACTACTCGTTGGTTAAAGAAACTACTCGTTGGTTAAAGAAACTACTCGTTGGTTAAACAAACTACTCGTTGGTTAAAGAAACTACTCGTTGGTTAAAGAAACTACTCGTTGGTTAAAGAAACTACTCGTTGGTTAACGAAACTACTCGTTGGTTAAAGAAACTACTCGTTGGTTAAAGAAACTACTCGTTGGTTAACGAAACTACTCGTTGGTTATAGAAACTACTCGTTGGTTAACGAAACTACTCGTTGGTCAAATAAACTACTCGTTGGTTAAAGAAACTACTCGTTGATTAAAGAAACTACTCGTTGGTTAAAGAAACTACTCGTTGATTAAAGAAACTACTCGTTGATTAAAGAAACTACTCGTTGATTAAAGAAACTACTCGTTGGTTAACGAATCTACTCGCTGGTTAAAGAAACTACTCGTTGATTAAAGAAACTACTCGTTGATTAAAGAAACTACTCGTTGATTAAAGAAACTACTCGTTGATTAAAGAAACTACTCGTTGGTTATAGAAACTACTCGTTGATTAAAGAAACTACTCGTTGGTTAAAGAAACTACTCGTTGGTTAAAGAAACTACTCGTTGATTAAAGAAACTACTCGTTGATTAAGGAAACTACTCGTTGATTAAAGAAACTACTCGTTGATTAAAGAATCTTCTCATTGATTAAAGAAACTACTCGTTGGTTAAAGAAACTACACGTTGGTTAAAGGAACTTCTCTTTGGTTAAAGAAACTACTCATTAGTTAATGAAACTACTCGTTGTTTGTAGAAACTCCTCATTGGTTAAATAAACTACTCATTGGTTAAATAAACTACTCGTTGATTAATGAAACTACTCGTTGGTTAAAGAAACTACTCATTGATTAAAGAAACTACTCATTGATTAAAAACTCATTGATCTAAAGGCTGTTGATAAAAACAGCACTGCGATTCGTTACAGTAACCAACTCATTGGTCTTACGTACTATTTTTCCATAACCAATCGCGAATACATCAGTTATTCACAGATTGAGTTAGTTGCTGCAAATAACTTGCGGTACAGCATATTTTAGATATGCTTTTCCTAACAACTTATTTTTCTTCCGTGTAGTGTGCGTATGACGTCAATAGTATAATGCTATATAAGAAATCTATGAAGCAAAGTTAAACATTGAATCCATCGGAAAGTTGATAGATGCGATAGAATTTTAGTTTGCGTACAGTATTGCGGATTGAGCACCGCTGAAAGGTAGCCCGAGGGCGGACATTAGTTATACACGAGGTTCAACTCGAAGTCGGACGACGAGACTCTATATATTCCGTCGGAGAGCTTTCTCACTCTCAACGTATCTCACGTTTACTATAGACACGTAGTGTACGCATACAGCCGAAAGGAAAGACCCAACACTGCCCATCCTCCTTTCTACCCTCGGGTGTGCCGAGGGTATAACGCGTGCTTGACTCGGAACGCGAATCCTCCGAAGCGTCAGAAGCATTGTAGCATCAACGCGAAGTCTCGAACAAGCCCACGTCGACGAAATGAAGTATCCACGCAGAGGGCGTGTCCACCGAGCATCGACACCTCTTTGCACGTGCCGAATTTTTTTAAAGCCTCGAAGGCACCGTCGAACCGACACTTCCACCACATAATTTGATTGCCTGTCTGCTGTATATACTCAGGTAATACCCTTCGAGACGCGTTAAGTGGCAATTATTTAACGATTATCGTTCTCAATTATAGAAAAAAAAGAAAAGAGAATGTTGAAGAAACTGGCATGAGTTATTATGGGAATTTTTTTTCGCCTAATTTGTATATCAGTATTCCTGCCGTTCAATGATTTAAAACCCGCAATTGTTATTTCTATGCCATTCAGTATAAATTACTAAGTTGAAATAATTATTCAGATGATACAAATTCTACAAACAATACGGATGGTAGTTAATTATTGCTATTATATACCAGTGAGTATAAATTACTACGTTGAAATAATTATTCAGATGATACAAATTATACAAACCCAAGTAAAAAAATTATATATATAGTATATAAAAAATATATATAGTTTTAAACATAGAATTGGGCATATATAGTTTGTATAAAATTTATATACAATTTATACGTAAACCCAACTTTACAGGTGATCTTATATATAAATTGTATATAGAGTTTATACAGACTATATATGCCCACCCAAGTAAAAAAAATTATATATAGTCCGACATATGGAATTGGGCATATATAGTCTGTATAAATTCTATATACAATCTATATGCAATTTATCTATAGATCACTTGTAAAGTTGGGTTTATGTATAAATTGTATATAAATTGTATATAGATTTTATAAAAACTATATATGCCCAATTCTATGTTTAAAACTATATATATTTTTTATATACTCTATATATAATTTTTTTACTTGGGCAATTCCATATGTCGGACTGTATATAATTTTTTTACTTGCGTAACGAATGGTACTTAATTATTATTATTATTTAAGAGCTGTTTTATTAACGTGATAATTTTTAGAATTCACATTTCTAGTATACTGATGTTACCTCGATTTCTCAATACACCGCAACTCCCATTCACTATAAATTACTAATTGGAAATAATTATTCAGATGATACAAATTATTCAAACGATACGAATTGTACTTAATCATTGTTATTATATGCCATTCAGTATAAATTGCTACGTTGAAATAATTATTCAGATCATACAAATTATTCAAACGATACGAATTGTACTTAATCATTGTTATTATATGCCATTCAGTATAAATTACTAAGTTGAAATAATGATTCGGATGATAGAAAAAGATACAAACAAATGGTACATAATTATTATTATTATTTAAGAGCTGTTTTATTACCGTGACAATTTTTAGAGTCCACTACATTTCTAGTTTACTGATGTTACCTCGATTTCTCAATTCACCGCAACTCCCATTCAGTATAAATTACTAATTTGAAATCATTATTCAGATGATGCAAATTATACTTATTATTATTATATGCCATTCAGTATAAATTACTACGTTGAAATAATTATTGAGACGATACAAATTATTCAAACGATACGAATTGTACTCAATCATTGTTATTATATGCCATTCAGTATAAATTACTAAGTTGAAATAATTATTCAAATGATACAAATGATACAAACGAATGGTACATAATTATTATTAATATTTAAGGGCTGTTTTATTACCGTGACAATTTTTAGAGTCCACTACATTTCTAGTTTACTGATGTCACCTCGATTTCTCAATTCACCGTAACTCCCATTCCGTATAAATTACTAATTTGAAATAATTATTCAGATGATGCAAATTATACAAACGATACGAATTGTACTTAATCATTGTTATTATATGCCATTTAGTATAAATTACTACGTTGAAATAATTATTCAGATGATGCAAGTTATTCAAACGATACGAATTGTACTCAATCATTGTTATTATATGCCATTCAGTATAAATTACTAAGTTGAAATAATTATTTAGATGATAGAAAAAGATACAAACAAATGGTACATAATTATTATTATTATTTAAGAGCTGTTTTATTACCGTGACAATTTTTAGAGTCCACTACATTTCTAGTTTACTGATGTTACCTCGTTTTCTCAATTCACCGAAACTCCCCAAAGGAATTCAGTGTCAACCTCTCAGTTTCCGATGCCTGAAGGGATGCGGTATCTATCCGGAATAGCTTCTTGTAACTCGACTCCGAATCGCATTCCCTACGGAGTGGCTTCCAATTAAGAGATCCTGGCTGCTGCTTCTACTAGCTGCCATGATCATTGGAAGAACTCTGCTCTGAACTACTCCAGCGCGATGTTGTCGTAGTTCAAAGAAATGAGCTTCGACTATCTATCGACTTCTGCTGTTGACCAGACCAGGAACATCAGTACATCAAATAAATCTATCGGATTCCCTGTGGTCGTTGTCTGTGTTGTCGACATCGAATTTCTTGTTATTATCGCAAAGCTTCCCAACGTTTCTACAAATTCTGCATTCCCGTTGTACTATTGGAATATTGAAGATGACATAACGAGTAATTACGTCAAACAGTACTGTTCTCCAGGTTTGTTCACGTAGATTGCAATTTAGTTAAGTATACGTCAAATGCAGCATTGAATTAGTAGCGAACGATGATCTAAACGAAATGGATGGAAACGAAACTTCGTTTAAGGCATGAATCCATTCTGATGGATTGGGAAAAATAGATTCTAGGGTCAAGCGTGCATTGACCTTTTCTATATTGCACCGCGACCTCAATGCACCGAACACATACGATCGGACGATGTAACCCATAAGGTTGTCTATACAGACTCTGTAATAGGGTCTATAGACTCTTGTATCTACCTCGTGTCTATAGTCTCATCCAGATGAAGTTCACTTATGTCTATAGAATGAACAAGATGTGCCTGTGACCCGGAATTCGCGGAAAAGGCTGGAAATTTAAGTACAGCTATGTTTTATCATCATTTTCTTTACATTTTTCATTTTAATCACTGTTTCCCTGTACTTTTGTGGAATATTCAGATATGTTGACATGCGAACTTTGTACCATTTCCTTATTGTACCTGTATTTGTTTCTATCCAGTTTTCGAATAGATAATACGTCCGTAGAAACATAATATCAAAGATAGTAAATAATGTAGCGCAAAAGATTTCATCTAAATGAAGTTCACGTATGACTATAGAATGAACAAGATGTGTCTGTGACGCGGAATTCACGGAAAAGGCTGGAAATTTAAGTACAATAATGTTTTATCACCATTTTCTTTACACTTTTCGAATCATCACTGTTTCCCTGTGCTGTTGTGGAATATTCAGAGAATCTGGATGGTAGATGTTGAAATACGAACTTCGTACCATTTCACTTCTCGACCCGTCACTTTTTCCCTGTACTGTTCTGGAATATTTAGCGAATCCGGATGATAGATGTTGAAAAGCGAACTTCATACCATTTCCTTATTGTACGTGTGCTTGTTTCTATTCAGTTTTCAAATAGATAAGATATAGCCGTGGAAACATAATATCAAAGATAGTAAATAATGTAGCGCAGAAGATGTCATCCGGATGAAGTTCGCTTATGACTATAGAATGATAAAGATGTGCCTGTGACCTGGAATTCACGGAAAAAGCTGGAAATTTATGTACAGCAATGTTTTATCATAATTTTCTTTACACTTTTCGAATAATCACTGTTTCCCTGTACTCTTGTGGAATATTCAGAGAATCTGGATAATAGATGTTGAAATGTGAACTTCATACCATTTCCTTATTGTACATGTATTTGTTTCTATCTAGTTTTCAAATAGATAATGTGTAGCCATAGAAACATAATATGAAAGATAGTAAATGATGTAGCGCAGAAGATGTCATCCAGATGGAGTTCACTTATAACTACACAATGAACAACATCTGTCTGTGACCCGAAATTCAAGTAAAGAAATGTTTTATCATAATTTTTCTTTACACTTTTCGAATAATCACTGTTTCCCTCTACTGTTCTGGAATATTCAGAGAATCTGGATAATAGATGTTGAAATGTCAACTTCGTGCCATTCCTTTATGTACATGTGCTTGTTTCCATCTAGTCTTCAAATAGATAATATGCAGCCATAGAAACATAATATGAAAGATAGTAAATAATGTAGCGCAGAAGATGTCATCCAGATAAAGTTCACTTATGACTATAGAATGAACAACATCTGTCTGTGACCCGAAATTCAAGTACAGAAATGTTTTATCATAATTTTCTTTACACTTCTCGACCCATCACTTTTTCCCTGTACTGTTCTGGAATGTTTAGAGAAAAAGTGATGGCACTTTTTCCCTGTACTGTTCTGGACTGTTTAGAGAAAAAGTGATGGCACTTTTTCCCTGTACTGTTCTGGAATGTTTAGAGAATCTGGATGATAGATGTTGAAATGTCAACTTCGTGCCATTCCTTTATGTACATGTGCTTGTTTCCATCTAGTTTTCAAATAGATAATTGCAGCCATAGAAACATAATATGAAAGATAGTAAATAATGTAGCGCAGAAGATTTCATCCAAATGAAGTTCGCTTATGATTATAGAATGAACAAGATGTGCCTGTGACCTGGAATTCACGGAAAAGGCTGGAAATTTAAGTAAAGCAACGTTTTATCATCATTTTCTTTACACTTTTCGAATAATCACTGTTTCCCTGTACTGTTGTGGAATATTCAGAGAATCTGGATGATAGATGTTGAAATGTGAACGTCGTACCATTTCCTTATTGTACATGTATTTGTTTCTACCCAGTTTTCAAATCGATAATTGCAGCCATAGAAACATAATATGAAAGATAGTAAATGATGTAGCGCAGAAGATGTCATCCAGATAAAGTTCACTAATGACTATAGAATGAACAACATCTGTATGTGACCCGAAATTCAAGTAAAGAAATGTTTTATCATAATTTTTCTTTACACTTTTCGAATAATCACTGTTTCCCTATACTGTTCTGGAATATTCAGAGAATCTGGATAATAGATATTGAAATGTCAACTTCGTGCCATTCCTTTATGTACATGTGCTTGTTTCTATCTAGTTTTCAAATAGATAATATGTAGCCATAGAAACATAATATGAAAGATAGTAAATAATGTAGCGCAGAAGATTTCATCCAGATGAAGTTCGCTTATGACTATAGAATGGACAAGATGTGCCTGTGACCCGAAATTCAAGTAAAGAAATGTTTTATCATCATTTTCTTCACACTTCTCGATCAATCACTTTTTCCCTGTACTTTTCTGGAATATGTAGAAAATCTAGATAATAGATGTTGAAATGGTAACTTCGTACTATTTCCTTATTGTACATGTGGTTGTTTCTATTCAGTTTTCAAATAGATAATGTGTAGCCATAGATACATAATATCAAAGATAGTAAATAATGTAGCGCAGAAGATCTCATCCAGATGAAGTTTACTTATGACTATAAAATGAACAAAATCTGCCTGTGACCCGAAATTCAAGTAAAGAAATGTGTTATCATCATTTTCTTCACACTTCTCGATCAATCACTTTTTCCCTGTACTTTTCTGGAATATGTAGAAAATCTAGATAATAGATGTTGAAATGGTAACTTCGTACTATTTCCTTATTGTACATGTGGTTGTTTCTATTCAGTTTTCAAATAGATAAGATGTAGCCGTAGAAACATAATATGAAAGATAGTAAATAATGTAGCGTAGAAGATCCTTCGAGAGGCTTACTCGGTAGCAATATCGGTAGCTGGAAAGTGCAGCCTATTGGTCTTCCTTGCTCTCCACTGACGGCAATAAGGCAGTGAGAACGGACATGTGCCTTACCTCGTAAGTACCTCCGATATCACCCGATGCTACGAGATATAGGTCTGTTTCAACGTTTGAGAAGCCTCGCAATGCGATACACCGAGCCGTTCAAGTAGCACATGGTATTACAGCGAGAGGCTATAGCTTTCAGCGCAATTCGAGCGAATTGCAATTGCTCTTTGCCTTCTCTACGTGACGACAGAGTTTGGCCTGGTTGACCAGAGAGGAAATGAGAAGCTGACAAATCGTTGCAATTCGAGATATCGATACATCGCCTAGACCATCATATGCGATCAAATATCTTCATACCCAATGAAAATATTATATGAAGATTATATATAAATATTTATATAGAAGCTATATACAAACATGGACATATAGAATATTCACATATTTTGTATAGTCCATAAGAACTCGTGTAATTAATTTTTAAAGAACTATATAGAATCAATATATGATACTATCTAGAATATATTTGATTCTATATAGTTCTTTAAAAATTAATGCCTTAAATTCATATGGACTATACAAAATATATGAAGATTCTATATGTCCATTTTCGCATATAGCTTCTATATAAATATTTATATATAATCTTCATATAATATTTTCACTTGGGTATTTATTTTACAATAATTCGTTGTTGATAAAAAAACGGATGTCAATTTTTTGGCCACTATATATCGAACCATTTGTTTTTTTAGTTTCCTAAAATAATTCTTTAACACAACTTTTTGAAAATGAATTAACTCCACATTAAAAGAGATCATTTTTTTTTTAATTATAATCATCTCGGAATTAATGAATCAGGCTGCTGAACATTTGAAGAAAAAAAAATTGTAACGAGATGAAAAAAAAAAAAATATCGTTATTTATTATCGAATAGCTGAAGGGCTCCACGATGGATGAAACTCATCACAATCGGCCCTTAAAAAGGGCATCTGTGCACTTTTATTACATTTTTAAAGACTGCACATGTGTGGATTTAGGCTCAGTAATAAGGGGAGATGTGGGTGAAGTTTATATTCTATTTTTCTTGGCTGGTGCATCGCCAGAAACGTTGACAGGTGCAACGTGCGAATCCTACGATAAATCGTCGAATCCTCAGAGTAACAAGGATCGTGGTTGCCGAATCGAGGCCCGGGGGCGACTATGCGAAGCTATCAGAAAGAGAACTCTGCAAAAATGTGTTCTTCTCGTTCCCGCGATAAACCATAAATAATATCATAAATATAGCTGAAAATAGCCAGCAATTTTAGCACGTCATAAATTTCTTTCGCGAAACACGCCGAACGTTCACGTGGCAGATATACCGGATGCTATATATTCGGGCTCTATCCTTGAAAAAAAAAAAAGAAAAAAAAAATGATCTCGCTGTTCACCTCCGTCCATATTCTCTCGTGGTGCTACATGTTTAGCGAAATATCTGTGGACACTGTCTTCTCATTCGCCTCATTTAGCTCGATGAATTCAGTATTCAGGTTATAAATGCCCTGATAAATATATAGCGGAAGACAATTGCAGTTATACGGAAACTGTCAACACCTATATGCAGTTACTCCATACTACAACGGTAATATTTCGATCTATGTATTTATCGGTAAGTGAACTTTTAGAGGTTCACCCCTGATTTTATTCAAGAATCTAGTAGTGTTAAAAATATTTTGAAAATTAATATTTGTATTTCATTTAATTTGTTATTTAAAATTTTTTAAATTCCGATTATTATATTATAAAGGCAACTTTTATGAATTGTTTAGTATACTGTATATTAATTTTACATTTTTTTGTATATTAAATTTAATAAAACTTCCAATACTTTATATTGATTTTCATACGAAAATTTCTAATTGTACATTGTAAATAAAATCTACTTGAAATTTAATGTATAAGTACTAGAAGTTTTTATGCATAAACTGGTATATTGAATTTAATATACAAGTGTGATGTAAAATTAATATATGTTACAGCAAATACAATAATTTACTTTAATTTTACAGTATAATTACTTGAATTTTAATAATTTCCTTTAATTTTACCGCAAAAATACATTTATTTTATACCATAATTGTACATAAAATTTAGATGACAAATTTATGAATAAAAACTTTCAGTCTTTTTTAATAGTTTATAGGTATAACTAAATGCGGTGGAAACGGTTTCAAAAATACACTTTTCGTCAACACGAGATTTTTCGTCGCCTCAAACATGAGAGAAGACCAGAGTTGTAAATGCTTAATACTTATGAAATAATAATGATGATACGATCAGCTCTATAATTATGATTTTATAATAATAACATGTAGCGATTGTAACACGATGATTAAACTTTGGAATGGCTGCAAAAATTATTATTTTTCAATAAAAATTCACGGTAATCCTTTTGAAAAAATGGAAAAAAAAAGTAATGCATTATTTATTTCTTCCATTTTTTCCACTATTTCTTGCAATATTAAAGCGAAAATTAGTATTTTTTTCAGCTATTCAAATGTTTACACTCTATTTTATAATCACTACACATTATTATTATGAAATCATAATTACAAAACAAATTGTACTGTAAAGTATATTTCAAGAATTAATGGAGAAGACAATTTAGACGTAAAAGTTTATACTTGAAATAGAATTTTATTTAATTCAACCATATATATAGTTTCATATTTCAGGTGCCACAAAAATGAGCACATAATCTCGGCAATCCATCGTACAATTGTGAATAACTGGTCCATCCACGAAATAATAATCTATCTCCGGAATTAAAAGCCGTGTGATAATAAGCGATGGCTAATTTCTGATGACGAGGTTTTTTTTTTTTAAACTAGACATTCGAGTTAAGTTCTCTTTTTTACCTTTTGCGCCTATCGATTCGAGTGAAATTTCGCTCATGTCTATTTCGATATCCCAAATAAAGTCCAACGCACGTCACCGTGATTTATCATCGCATTCCTGAAAAAAAAACTGATGTTGAAACATCTGCTTTTTATGGGGTTTTTTATTGTTTAAATCGAGTAGCAGTTTGAAAGTGGTCGTTAAAGGGCTGCATCCGAGATAAGTAAGAGTAGCGGTCGCATCTCGTGTCGACTGGCCGATGTGACGGAACGATCTGACGTCATCAGGTGGTTGTGTTTCAATTTAATTTCTTTTTAATACTTCTCCTCAAGAAGCTACCGCGTCTCTTGATTAAAAGGGTTTTAAATACTCAAGTGAAAAAAAAAACTATAACAAGAAAAAAAGCATTGATTTCCAAAATATTTCATTTACCCAAATGCATCTAAAATGTATGAAATAATTTTTCTTAAACTTTTGCTAACTAATTATCGTAATTCGAATAATTTATTTCAGGAAAAGTCTTACTTCGAGTTAGCAAGCTTCAATTTAAAATTATTTATTCGTTTCTTAATTTTTTAAAATAATATAATATATACAAATTAAAGAAACTGCTCGCAGTCAGATATTGCATAAAGTGTCAACTAATATATTAGATTAATGATAAATTTCAATTTTTGTTTGATAAATAGTAAAATACTTTTATATTATGATATACTTATCTTAAAATATGGCGATGGTCAGCAATATCCCCAAAAGTTTGAAATACCTGGCCAGGATTTAAAATGTGGAAAAAATACCACTTATTATTTTGACCAAATGTGAGATAATATATATTTACACTTGATATATAATAATTCTAGAGAAAATGGTCTCGGCTATCGCCCGAAACTCTGTGAGTCTCCTTTTCGTCAGAATATTTGAATGAGACCAAGCGAAAAATCTCCTTCATAATTATGAAACATGAAATCAATTATCGACACTGTTCAAAATATTTTGAAGATTAATATATATATATTGGAAGTTCGTTTTCAGATACGATATATAAAATTTCATTTAATTATATTGAATGAAATGTAATTATATATTTATATGTATTATTTATTTTTATATATATGATATATATAATTATATTTTATATATGTATATTAATTTCATTTAATATACAGATATGTTGTAAAATTCCAATAATTATATTATAAACACAACTATTATGAAATCTTTAGTACACTATATATTAATTTTACAACAATGTTTTTTTTTGTATAATTAATTAATATTTGTATATTAAATTTAATATACGCGTATCCACAAAAAAAAACTTGCAATACTTTATATTAATTTTCATACAAAAATTTCTAACCGTGGAGATACTGAAGTGACATTACTTTAGAATTCTTGAAATGCGCAAACTTTAAAATCTCTACGGGTTTTCAACTTCGGATGTCGACAATGTTAACCACAAGGAGGGAGAAGGAGGGTGCAGGGTTATAACTTGCTCTGCTCTGTCTAGTGACCCGCGTTAAACCAGCGAAATTAGATTTTGCTTGCTCCCGAGGTCTTCCAGCTACTTGAATGAGGGTAAAGGAGTAATCTAACTACTTTGTCGTCTCACAACAAGAATAGCCAATGAATTATAGCAATATATAACAAGGCGCGTTTGAAATACTGCTGAAAGCTCGTTTTTCTAGGTAACGACAACTATGTCACAACCTAAGATCCCATTTTCATTCTCTCGTCGAGTACAGGTTCATTAATCGAATTTTTGCATAACTATTCGAGCGAAAGTGAGGACGTATTGCTTCGTCGAGAACTATACGTAGAATCTTTAGAATATTAAACCGATAACGATTGCTTTTGAGTAAACTCGCTGAGCCGATTACGAGCGACCCGCTCAACGATGAACGAGCTTCTCGACCCAGTTTTATCCGCCGAACGAAAAAAGACATTTTCGATTAATTTTTCAGTATTCTTTAGTCATGCTTCTGCTTCTTCAACAGTACAATTATTAACCATAGTCTATTGGTTCGTTATTCTATCGCGGTTGAGATAACAACTACACAGGAAAAATAATAACGGAGATGGGGGCAAAACGGGCAGATCCATTAAAAATCGAGATTGGGGGCAAAGCCGTCTCAACTTTCGTAAAAACGATTTGTCTCAGTTTTTTACGTTCCTTAGATAGGGAAAGTGCGGAAAATACGTCAAATTGGTGATGAAAAAAAATTGATAATCTTCATCAGATCAGAATTTTTTTAACCATCCGTTCAGAACTTTTTTTCGATACTTTGTTGAGCAAAGAAAAAAAATATAGTCAAATGAATTTTTCAAAAATTTTATAATCAAATTAATTCTTTGAAAAAAAGTCGGTATATCATAAAGAAATCAATTAGAACGAAATTCTCATTTTATGATTTGGTGCCAATTTTGACCCCGATACTTATATTTAGCCGAGATGCCTGTTTTGCCTTCCTGCCTGTTTTATTGACATCACCAATTATTTTCCGAAATTTTCAAGTAAGAAATGTCAGGAAATTGAAAAAAGTCGTGTTCGAAAAAGTTGAAACGATGCCCGTTTTGCCCCCAATTGTCATTTTCAGTCGTGATGCTCGTTTTGCCCACCTCTCCCCTATGCTAACCTCGTGCTCACAATGTGCGAAGAGAAATACAAAATGTTTTAATAAAACCTCAGTTTTAGTACTTCAGTTAAGTACAAAAAAGTAGTTCGAAACATTACTTAAAGGATACATTTTCGATTTTTATAAATCAAAGTATTAAGCATTTGATTGTCATTCTACAAATCGATAGTTACGTACGTCGAATAAAAAATATGGGAAAAAATGTTGTCATTTAGAATCACATTGGATAATAAATTAATGACATTTGTACGCTGGAATTAAAGTTGACAAACGCCTGCTTAATTTATTAATTAACGCCGATATTTATTTTCGTAAAATATAACCATATTTTTTAAGGATATTTCCAGCTGTATACCGTCGGATCAAAAAATACATTATGCTTTGAATTTGGTTACGAAAAGCAAAGAAAATATAGAAATTTTTATATCTCTTACGATAAGAAATAAATAGAAACTTTTGTTACACTTAACAAAATTTTTCAAAGTTATTGGAATTATTACAAAATCTAAGTTTAAAATGTAAATTAATTTTTTTATCACAAAAAAATGTATGTTTATATTAAAAATCTTCTTTGCTCACTTTTCACTTTTTTTCCTAATACAATCTAACGCAACGAATTTTGTTAACCAAAGCCACATTAACATTGCGTAACGCAGTGAAATTGGAAATTCTTCCTACTAATAAAGTGGTTTTTGTCAATGTGATACAAATCGCATCGTGCGTCGTTAAATTCCGAAAATTGGAGGGTGAGTTGTCCCCTTTAATTAATGTGTCGATTCGCGTGCGAGCTAATAATTATATTGCAGTCGATACAGCGAAAAGTCGTGGCAAGAGTGTGGGCCAGCTATTATAACCACAATTTTCCCTGGAGATCTCGAAAATTCAATGTTTCAATATTAAGCGTTACAGGAATATATATATCCAATTCATTTTATAGCTGCCGTTGTGGCAAACCTGCTGAATTCTGCGGTCATCACTAGTGCCTCTAATGAATATAGAATTTAAATCAATAATTCAAATTTGCAGAATTTCAATGCACTGCGTAATTTGCAGATATAATGTTTTTTTTTTTTTCATTGTTAAACGCGAGACGAGTATGTCCGGACGTATGTCGAGTACCAGCATCTGTTTTGGACTATCTGTCAGAGGGAAATAACGCTGGAGCACCTGCCAAGGGCCGAGAGATTAATCTAAAAAATAAACGTGGCTTCGAGCCTCTCGATCGACGAATATTATTCATGCGGAAAAAAAAATATTAACGAGCCAACGAACCTGCGCAGTTGATTATGCAAAAGTGGGTCCTCTTAAAAATTTCATTTAAAACAATACTTCAATTTATTCATCGATGTATCTGATGAATTTTATCTCCTAATCGATTATATATATTTTTTAAAATATTTTTTTGTCGACAATCTGTGTTTCTTTAAATTCTTTTTTTTTCTGGTATAATACTTAAGTCTCTCGATTTTCACGATAAATTATCGATTCTTTGGCAAAGTTATTGCCGAGAATCGAGGGGAGATATAATATAACGAAAAAAAAGGATGCAAAGTAGAACCTTGCACATTGCTTCCTCATTATTTTTCCCGTTTGACAAAGCTACCTCTATGAGGAAGTATGTTATTCAATTTTTGGCTTCCTCATAGAGGAAGCTTTATAAAACGCGAAAAATAATGAGGAAGCAATGTGCAAGGTTCTACTTTGCATGCTTGTTTTAATTAGATAAATATACATGTTGTGGATTCGCTTTTTCTATTTCGTTATTGCGTTATTTCATGATTATTAGAGCGTTTCCGAAGTGAATGTGATAATGTATATTTTTAAAAATAATTCAACATTCCATAAAATCAAAAATGTCATACCGTTCGTCACTAAATTATACATATATAATGGCTGAATATTGTTTCATTTATATACAAAATTTGAGATCGCTATCTTAAGTTTTGCAAAAGTTACAATAGAGCGATAATGTCAATTTTTTGAAAAATTCAAAACATCATAAAATTTTTACGGCTCAACCGATCTTAGCCAAATTCAATAGCGATCACCGGCATATGAAAGCTCAAATTCATACCAATTTTTAGATCAATATCTCAAAAATTGAAAGAGTTATCGCGTAAACAGACATTTTTCAAAAAATTAAAAATCGCGTTATAATTTAACGATGAAGTGGATTTTAACAAAAATTTGTATGAACGATGAGGCTTGATCCCTCTATCTATGGTCCAAATTTCAGATTGATATCTCAAGGCCTTCTCGAGTTATAAAGGTTTACATTTTTCGATTGTGTAACATACACACACACACACACATACAGACATTTTTTCTAAATCACTTTTCTCGATGTTTTGGACCATTCTGAGTGTACTGACTTGAAAATCTCGAAAAAAAAAATTTTCACGAAAACAAAGCTTCCTCTATGAGGAAGCAAAACAACAAAAAATTGGAGCAATCTATTGGTTCCATTTCCCTCGAGCGAATTTGTTTTGCAGATCAATTTATTCATCGACGTACCTGATGAATTTTATCTCCTAATCGATTATATATATTTTTTTAAATATTTTTTTGCCGACAATCTGTGTTTCTTTTAATTCTTTTTTTTCTGGTATAATACTTAAGTCTCTCGATTTTCACGATAAATTATCGATTCTTTGGCAAAGTTATTAGCCGAGAATCGAGGGGAGACATAATATAACGAAAAAAAAAAAACAAAAAGAATTGGAGCAATCTATTGGTTTCATTACCCTCGAGCGACTTTTGTTTTGCAGATGCCTTTTTTAAAATTCCGTTTCTTTCCTCTCTGGTTTCCCCTTTAATTCCGTCGTACTATTACCTCAGCACTTTGTCTTTGCGAGGGCGCTCGCTTTTGCGCTTTGTTGAAAATTCCGGATGTCGGTGAGGACGAGTTCGTCGCAGGTGAAATGAGGGTCGACATTCCTCGAGCATTTTTCAGTCGGCTGAAATTCCAGAGGTGAATACGAAACAAAATATTGCTCCCTGTTAAATATCGCAATACTTGGAGCCAAATGTACAGTAGAAAGAGGAAAAAGAATTAACGCAAATAACAAAGCAAATGTTTGCCATCTGCCACTAATAAATGAAGTTTCCAACATGGAGACATCACCAACAAAAAATCCTGTTAGAACATTCCATTGAATATTTACAAAACAAAAAAGATACTTTGCAGCCTTGTTTTAAAAATGTTTAAATGGCATTAGTTTTAAACCCCTTGACAGATTCTCGCCAGATTTGAACTGATGCTTAGTTTACCCACACTCTACTTGTGGACTAAATTTGAGCCCGATATCTTAAAAATTGCGGAAGTTAGAGCACAAACAAAAAATTCAAAACGCCATAAATTTTAAACCCCTTAACGGATTGACGTCAAATTCACTCCCAAACTTTATTTAATAACAGTCCACTTGTGGACCAAATTTGAGCCCAATATCTTAAAAATTGCGAAAGTTAGAGCACGAATAAAAAATGTCAAAAAATTTCAAAATGCCATAAATTGTGAACCCCTTAACGGATTGACACCAAATTTAATCCCAAACACTATTTGATAACAGTCCACTTCTGGTCCAAGTTTGAGCCGGATATCATAAAAATTGCGGGAGTTAGAGCCCGAGCTGACATTCTCCAAAAAATTCAAAATGCCATAAATTTTGAACACCTTGATGGATTAACTCCAAATTCAATCCCATATCTTGTTTGATGACAGCTTACTCGTGGTTCAAATTGTTAATCCACATTCAGCTTAACATTTGTATTAATACATCATCGGTTGTTTAATTCGTCTACTTTTTTTTCCAATGATATTGTTTCCATCGTAATTTCGTTCCACGGGTTTTATTTCGTTCAGATTTCCTTTCTGCCAAGTAATTTTTTCCCAGAGATATTTTTTCTGTCCTCTTTTTTATTCGTGGATTTTTTTCCACGGATATTCTATCGTAGATCGTGTTGCACGACTATATCGTAGTAGATTTGTTCGGAGGTAGAGCAATCAATGGTAGAGTTATAAATATTGGTCTACTAGCACAGTGAAGTGAAATGGAATTGCGTAGACTCGTTACTCCGTGTCTTTTTAAAAATTTTCACATTCGTCTTGATGTACAGCATTTCATATTGTTAATCCACATTCAGTTTAACATTTGTATTAATACATTATCGGTTGTTTTATTCGTCTACTTTTTTTTCCAATGATATTGTTTCCATCGTAATTTCGTTCCACGGGTTTTATTTCGTTCAGATTTCCTTTCTGCCTAGTAATTTTTTTCCAGAGATATTTTTTCTGTCCTCTTTTTTATTCGTGGATTTTTTTCCACGGATATTCTATCGTAGATCGTGTTGCACGACTATACCGTAGTAGATTTGTTCGGAGGTAGAGCAATCAATGGTAGAGTTATAAATATTGGCCTACTAGCACAGTGAAGTGAAATGGAATTGCGCAGACTCGTTACTCCGTGTCTACTTGACACGTCGTAATTAAAGCCTTGCGATGTTTGGACAAGTTACGCGCGTTTTATCCGTCGAATTATCATTCGTGCGTTTTTTTTTTTCATTTGTCTCGTATGAGAACACAACGTTGTTTTTCGTTTGCATTCGAGGCAGAAAATGTTCCGGGTGCCAGAACTAGTGCGAATAAACGTCGTGGCTCCCGTAGCCTCGTAAATAACTATCGCACTCTCGTTACATCGAATCCACGAGCACAGCTTGGTTTACCGCATGCGTACCGGAGATAGATCGATAAGATCGGAAACTAGTCGCAAACGATCCATGCCCAACCGGGTTGGTCGTTTCATTCGCTGTTTGCTCTGCTAAGCCGCGTAGGCGTCTCGCACTGATTACATCGTTTATTTACGATTATATTACTCCTTTATATCGAATATTAATCGTCCGATAAATCTCCCGATAAGAAGCTCCGTAACGATTTAATTCCATAAGAATATTAAATGAGCGGTTAGTTTTATTAAGAGAGACCTCTATGCAAGACTATGCTAAAAACTAGAGCAATAAAATAGACGATTTGTCGTTAGTATCGATAGTAGAATGAATTCCATACAAAAATAGATGTCACTAAATATTTACCTGGTGAATGAAATAAATCATTCAATAAACGATAAATATTCGGGATACTTAAGTCGTTGCACAAATATAAATAACAACCCCCATACATTTAACTCTGGACACCGGAAATCGATCTTCACAAATATTATTTCGAGAATACAATAGAAGCAGTCGCAAAAAAAAAGAAATTTAGACATATTGGTTACAATATAATATTGGTCTATTATATGTTTTATTCATTAGAATAATTTATAATATTATTTCGAGAATACAATTGAAACAGTCGCAAAAAAAAGAAATATAGACATATTGGTTACAATATAATATTGGTCTATTATATGTTTTATTCATTAGAATAATTTATAATATTATTTCGAGAATACAATTGAAGCAGTCGTAAAAAAACAAAATATAGACATATTGGTTACTAAATATAGTATTGGCCTATTATATGTTTCATTCATTAGAGAAATTTATATCGTCAATGGTTTTGTTTACAAACAAAACAATTTTGCTTCCTCATAAAGGAAGCTTTGTTTTCATGAAAATTTTTTTTTTCGAGATTTTTGTGTCAGATTACTCAGAATGGTCTAAAACATCGAGAAAAGTGGTTTAGAAAAATTGTCCGGATGTATGTATGTGTGTGATGAAAGGCCAAAAATTCATTTAACTGTAACTTTTAAACTATTCGACCGAATCAGCTCAAATTTGAACAACATGTGCAGTATTACCTAATCTTCAATTGCTATAAATTTCGGGAAAAGCGATTGACACATTTCATTTTTATAAGAATTTTTAAATGTTGAAAAAAGTACGTAAATGCTCTAGCTCGAACGATTTTTTAACTATCGGGCTGAAACTTCGTATTAGAATTCAGCAAAGTGATGCGACCTTTGGTATTGAATTTGGGCGAAATCGGTAAAGCGGTTCGGTTTTTATGAGATTTTGAATTTTTCGAAAAATTTTCGGTTTGCTCTAATTCAGGTAAAATTTACAAATAATCGAGTGAAATTTTCTACACAGGAAAAATAACATTCAGCCCTGGTACGTACCAAATTTGGTGATGATCGGTAAAGCGGTTCGGATTTTACGTTAATTTGAATTTAAAAAAAATTGACTGGTTTTGCTCTGCATTTCGTAAAACATCAGAAAATAAGAATAAAATAAAACAAGGATGCAAAGTAGAACCTTGCATATTGCTTCCTCATTATTTGTCGCTTTTTACAAAGCTTCCACTATGAGGAAGCCAAAATTGATTAACACACTTCCTCATAGAGGTAGCTTTGTAATAAGCGAAAAAAAATGAGGAAGCAATGTGCAAGGTTCTACTTTGCATCCTTGTTTAATTTCCTGCAATAGATTCAGATGTGATGGTGTTGCCAGATCTAAAATGTTATTTTCGAAAGCTAATCATATTCCCGATGGAAACCATCGAGTTCGGGACAAAACAAGATGTGAGAAAACCGCGGTGGTGATATGGTGGAGCTTATAGGTATGCGACTCGCGGTTATGCACCAGGTGTTGGCGTTTACGGGACGTACGTGGTCGGTTCTGTCGTCCAGTGTGTCCCTCGGGTCGAAGACGTGATCTTACGTGAGTTCGGGGTGCAGTGTTGGCGAAGTCCGGTAGCTTGTGTACGTTTGCCTTTTATCCTGTCAGGGCTCTAACGACCCGAGGAAAATAAACGAATAATGGAACAGGTGGGAATATCCAAGGTACAAAAGAGGCAGTCTCGTTTGGTATTCCACGCTCGCGGGCAGGACGGCCCTCTCTCTTTCTCGTCTCTTCCTGATCCCTCTTCGGGCCCTGACCTATCGTCCACTGACCGCAAAGCGTTATCTTATTTTCTAAGACTACACGAAAAAAAACGGCTTCGTTGGGACAACTAATTATTTGTTAGTCGAGCGAAAATTTCTTGTCACAACCATCAGGTTGGTCGGTTTAACGAACTAGTATTAGTCGTATTTACCATTCAGAATTAGTTAACTCGAATCGATCACACTACGAATTTTATTCGTTTTCTAACTAAGTGAGAAGGATTCAAGATAGCAAATGATCAAAATAGCGAATTCCATTTAAACTCGATATTTCAGTCATTCGCTAATTTGATTTAAAAAACGGCTTCGTTGAGCCAACTAATTATTTGTTAGTTGGGTGAAAATTTCTTGTCACAACCATCAGGTTGGTCGGTTTAGCGAACTAGTATTAGTCGTATTTACCATTCAGAATTAGTTAACTCGAATCGATTACACTACGAATTTTATTCGTTTTCTAACTAAGTGACAAGGATTCAAAACTCGCTATTTCAGTCATTCGCTAATTTGATTTTAAAAAACGGCTTCGTTGGGCCAACTAATTATTTGTTAGTTGAGCGAAAATTTCTTGTCACAACCATCAGGTTGATCGGTTTAACGACCTAGTATTAGTCGTATTTACCATTCAGAATTAGTTAACTCGAAACGATTACACTACGAATTTTATTCGTTTTCCAACTAAGTGAGAAGGATTCAAGATAGAAAAAGATGAAAATAGCGAATGGCTAAAATAGCGAATTCCATTTAAACTCGCTATTTCAGTCATTCGCTAATTTAAAAAAAAAACGGCTTCGTTGGGCCAACTAGTTATTAGTTAGTTGAGCGAAAATTTCTTGTCACAGCCATCAGGTTGGTTGGTTTAACGACCTAGTATTAGTCGCATTTAACCATCCAGAATTAATTCACTTGAATAGATCACACTGCGAATTTTATTCCTATTCCAACTAAGTGAGAAGATTTCAAGATAGCAAATGATCGAAATAGCGAATAGCTAAAATAGCGAATTCCATTTAAACTCGCTATTTCAGTCATTCGCTAATTTGATTACAAAAACGGCTTCGTTGAGTCAACTAATTATTTGTTAGTTAAGCGAAAATTTCTTATCACAACCATCAGGTGGGTCGGTTTAACGACCTTAGTATTAGTCGTATTTAACCATTCCAAATTAATTGACTTAAATAGATCACACTACGAATTTTATTCTAATTCCAACTAAGTGAGAAGATTACAAGCTAGCAAATGATCAAAATAGCGAATGGCTAAAATATCGAATTGCATTTAAGCTCGCTATTTCAGGCATTCACTAATTTGGTCAACTACTTTTTTCGTTACCTTAACCAAGTCATTTTATCCGTGTACGTTTTATTCATCACTCGGAAATAGCAGAAGGGAAAGTTAAGAAAAGCTACCGAGATTGACATTTGACATAATTCCCGAGATTGCTTATCCGGTTATGTTTAAGGCTTGATATAAATAAATCCCTTTGGTAATGAAAAAATAAGTTGCCACAACTGGTAGGCATGAGACATAACATCTGAGAGCATAGACGACGTTATTGGAAAATATTTTCCTGAGTCAAATGGATTTTCACGAGGGTGGCGTCGATGATGGCTCTGGGGAACGGTGTGAGAATCACGTAAACGAAAGAGTGTCTCGATGCCCATAAATATGGCGAACGGTCGGCTCTCCATTATATCTGAGCTCGTATCCACGTCGCGCCACATTATGTGGATCTCGGACCCCTTTGTTTGCTTTGTGTGCCTCACGCTACGCCGTCATAATATGCGAGTATATGTTTTGTACATAGACCGCGGCGTTGTCTCGAGCGATGATGGGGTGGACAAGACGGGTCCATAAATGCAAGGGTTGTTTCAGACCCACTGTTTATGCCTCATAACGTAAAGTATAGAAGAACCCCTCAGAAATCTTTCAAGGATTCAGTTCTCGAGAGTGCGGGATAATTCGGAAAAACGTCAGTCCGTTTTGTTATTATACGAAATGCGATTGGTGCATTTAACCAAAACCGATGAGAATGCGTACAGTTTACATAAAAGTTAAATTGAGAAAAATAGAGAGCTACCAGAAGTATCTTTGTATAAGATGTTTAGCTCATTTGTTGAGCTGAATATCTTATTCCACCCCAACCAAATTGTGACTTTACCAACTGTTATTCCATTTTGTTCCGCTTGGTTCTTGCCACCGAATATTATTTTCGGTTTTATTTCAATCATTCGATTTGGGTGGCCAACGCATTTTTAAGGTAAAATTTCCGTCATTTTTTAGGAGAAATTTCCGTCATTTTTAAGCTGAAGGGTCCGCCAGATTTAGTTGAATCACCCAAACTTATTTTCTCAATATATGAAGTGATCTGCGTGAGAAAACACACATCGATTCATATACACGGAGAGAAATTTCTGTATCATAACAGCATAAAACGGTGACAACAAAAATCGTTTTGTTAGCGCCCGCGTAAAAATGATGTGTCCAGGATGGAATCTGGGCAGTCCGGGATGGAGACTGGATAGTCCAGGATGAAGAATGGGATTTAATCCGATCCCATTGTCCATCTTGGACTCCATCCTGGATTGTACAGAATCCATCTTACACAGCCCAGACTCTATCCTGGATTCTGTCCTGGATTCCATCCTGGATTTTGTCCTGGATTCCATCCTGGATTCTGTCCTGGATTCCATCCTGGATTCTGTCCTGGATTCCATCCTGGATTCTGTCCTGGTTTCCATCCTGGATTCTGTCCTGGATTCCATCCTGGATTCTGTCCTGGATTCCATCCTGGACACCGCATCTTGTTTACGCGGGAGGCTAACAAAAAAAAATTGGTAAGCCTACCAAAAAGATTTATCAGTCGAACAAAAGATTTATCAGCATAGCAAAACTGATTTGTCAGGCTAACGTAACGATTTTTGTTGTCATCGTTTTATGTTGTCATGACACAGAAATTTCTCTCCGTGTACGTCCCAAGATTCTGAGTAAAAGTTTCGAAAAATGAGAGAGCAAAGGGTGAATGAACGTATCATCAACGAACGGATGGGCAAGCTGTTCGTACAATGGTAGATTTCCACAGCGTGGCAACTACGGGTTGACGTTGATGGTGCCTGGGTGTCGAGAACCGGAGAAGTCTCTAACTTACGTACAAAAGACAATCATAGCGAAACCCTTTGAGCCAATATTGACGCAGGCGGCTATCGCAATAATGGACGCGAGGGAAGAAGTAGGGATAACGATGAGGGCGATGGGCGCCGCATGCCAAACTCCGTACGGCACGATTCGAGTGGGGCTCATGTCCGTAACTGCACTACGCGAGACATTGCAGAGACGCCGAGAATCAGACGAGACGAGGAACCATATAGAGGTTCCTGTGGGCGGCGGCTTGAACGAGACAAGTGAGACAGTCAATGAGAGAGCATTTTCACCAAGATTGCTCGCCACTCTTGTGCTCCATTGCACTCGGTTACTTGAGGATGAGAGAGATGCCAGAAATACACGTCAATCGCGTTTGGACAGCATTGCTTGAAAGGCAACCGACTCGCCATCATCCCCGATGCATCCCATGTGTATGCAGTCCATGATTGTATAAGTCAATGTTTTCTCTTCCTCGAGATTCGGTTCGTTGATTCGCGTGCTACGTCATCCTTTCCATCGACCCTTCATCGTTTTCTTCCCGACGAATACGGTCTGCAAAACGAAATAAGAGTAATGGAGCGGTCAAAGTAAAAAAAAAGAAAAAAATTACATTTCGTGCGTGGAACACGAGCCAAAATGGTTCTTTACTCCGTAAAAACGTAGACTGATTAATACTAAACGACGAAGTGATTTTCAATTTGATTCGCTTGAGCAACAAACTTCACTCTTGGCAAAGATCACGTATTTCCCTTTTTTGTAACGTTATGTACTATTTTTATGTTAATTCGCAAATGGAAATTGAATTGCATTGTGACCCGCTGATGCGCAAAATACTATTGACTTTCATCAAATGCACCTAAAGGTAAGAATAGCAATATTGATTATTGTTTGAATACCAGTATCTTTGATTATTATTTATTCAGAATTAAGCGCCATTATGCCCTGTTATGACATTCATAGGCTATCAATCTCTATTGGATTTCCCTTTTTATATTACTATCGCCAATTTATGTAAATGGTCATGCTTCTGTACAATTGGGACGTTCTTGACGTTTCAAAATGATAGGCAACTAAAACATGGCATGATTGTCCGACTGGTCGATTGTGATACTATAACTTACTCGGAACTAACTCCATACTAATAAATTTAACTAACTAAATTTAGTTAGCTGTTAATGAATTGTCTTAGTTCTGGTATCTTACATTGAATAATAAATCATAAGAAAAATAAAATAAAATTTAATTAACGAAACTGACTATAGCTTGATTTTACTACATGACACACTGAAAAAAAAGATTAGTTGCCATAACCAAGAAATGAGCTGACACAACCAATCGACTATTCTATTTCCCTTACAACGCAAACGGTAGTGCCAACGATTCGAATGGTAATACCGATGATTCGAATGGTAGTACTAACTATTCGAGTGATAGTCCTAACGACTGGATTGATTAACCTAACTTATCTCATGAGAACTAATCGTGAATAGTTGAGGTTACTATTCGATATGGTTGAGGCAACTAATTTTAGAGACTTTGTGTACAGCAAATTGAAAGCGTAGTTGTCACAACCAAACATTTCATTCCGTGCATGTTCCACTCTTGGCGGAACTCACAATGTGGGTTTCTACTGCGCTGTCATTTTGATAACCAGTTAGTTTAATTTAATATGACCTAATTTATTTCAGCTGATTCGAACTTAACGTCTCTTTTCTTAGCGAGTATCAGATTTGCAACTGATCGTTACGACAAGATGTTATTTCTACACAACAATGTTGAAAAGAAAAAAACATCTTTGAGCCTACATACTCTTCCGTTCTATCGACACCCCTCGTATATCGCGACTGTCACTCGACTTCCGTAGTATTCGCGAGCGCCCGAGAACTCTGAAGCCGCGATTCACGCGCTTTCGCGTATATTTCACTTTTATCTCCGGCAGCGCGTCTCCGCCTTGCTTTCTACTGCGGATACATCGAGTGCCGTTTGCGTCCGTCGTTTCGCTTTGAAATATGAATTTGTTTTCGAAAATAGGGTGGAGATCGGAAGAGCAGCAGGGCAAACGTGGTAGTAGCAGGGTAAAAGAGAGACTGGCGCACCCGGTATCACCCTTCTCGTTCCCACAAAAGCGGTTTCAACCCCCTTCAACCCGCTTCTCAGACTCCCCCTCTTCCCTCTCGTCTCTGTTTCCCGTTTGCCGCACTTATCGCGCTCTTCCTCTCTACCTTTCATTTTATATTACAGCAAGAGAAGCGCTTCGACATATCGTCAAGTGGCTCACGAGTGGAGAACGAGCCCCTATGCTACACGGGCATAGTTCCGTGGCACCAAACCACCACTTTTTATTCTCTCCCATCTCCGCTTTATTCCACCCTCATATTCTCGCCCGCTGTAATATGCATATAGTATAACATCCTGCTATCACCAAAACTCAGCAATACATCTCTTGATCTATCTCTCTCTTTCATTTTTTAAAAATCCCTTAGCCCCCTCGAAGCTTTCGCCAATGAAACGTACAAAATTCATTTCAATAATGGAAACGAGTGTCTAACAAATTTAAATCACTCGTGGATAATTTGAACACCGCGACGAGAGGATTTACCATTCTCATTCTAGCACTTTGCGAGTCGAGCGTAGCCCGTTCGTTCTTCCACCCCTTTTCCCCTTCTCGCTTGGCGTATACCAATTTTCCGGTTCTCCCTACACGCATACATGCGCCAGCATCGTGACTATCACAGTTCATCTCTGTCTTCCTCCTATCCTCTCACCCACCATGGCTCACACCAAAATCCCCGCACAAATTGCGAGACTGGTACGTACAATGGAGACGCCGCAGTACGTTGGTACGTCGTAGTCGTGTGTTTGTACGTGTACAACGAGATACCTATTCCTGAACGCGTAGAGATACACCTATACCTTTCTGCGTGGTCCTGGCCTACCGCGCCCGCTTTCAATTGTTCCATTTGAATTTTTTACCCGCTTTTTTTCCCTCCGTTTTTTTTCCACTGACTCCACTCTCTTTGCCGCGAGTTCCTAGCTACTGGCGTGTGCATGTGGGAGTATCGGAGATGGTCATAGGTTGGTTGGTTGGTTGTGTGTAGTAGGGGAAGCTACGACCCCCCACGGTGTCCATTCAACCCCTGTTTTCGCAGTTTCCCCAGAGCGAGATACATATATATATGCACGTGTATATCATCCCAAGCCAAGAGCGCTGGTTAGTTGCCTCAGGCGGTTCGTTGCAGCCAACCCCTTCCACTTCTCTCCCTGTCCCGACCCCGTTTAGCGCAATCCGCCTGAATAGTGATTAAAAGTGGTCCGACGTCCGATCCAGAGCGCTCGGGCGGAACGGCCAGTCAATGCATAATAACGACGTGGATATATGTATAGTCTTCGGATGTTCGTATCGTCTGCACTCTACCACGAATCCGACAGAGACGATAGTGTGCACTGCACCCTAGTACCTTTTCCACCCACATGCCAAGCGTGGGCTTACCACTCGGTTACGCAGGTGCGTTCTTCCAGTCTTATTTACAGTCAACGTCTACAGTAGAGACACTCGTAAGTTAACTTGCCACTTTGAGACTTCCTTTGTGATACAAACTAGATACTTATCCTCGAAAGAACGTCTACAAATTAAAGTTACTAGCAATTGACGTCCTCGTTACTTTTCTTTGCATATCGCACGGCGTATTGACATTAAATCAAACAAGAATATAGCCTAATAAGCCACTTTGTTGTTTGCAATATTAAAAAAACAATTTGCCTTTTAAATTAAGAGATATATATATAAGAGATGGCTATACTTCGTATGTAAATAAGACTATTCGTTTGATTTTTATATTTCTGCTTTTTAATGGTGCAAACGATAGCTGATTTTTATTTTAGATACGTATTGCATATTAAACTTGGTTAAGCTCATTCAAACGGAAATCTTTACACTAATTTTTCATTATCATTCATTGATTATTTTCATTGTACCGTTGCCCGATTTGGGGATATGCTGTACAATATTATTAGATCTGTAACAATCTATGTGTACTGCTGCTCATATCGCAATAACCTTAAGCCAATGTTAAACCTACTCTTAATGTTTCCCACCAAGTCCTTCGTAATTGCGATTATTTCGTCTCTTCCGCTTTTACACTTGTTTTATACGTTGTTTTAAATTACTCAGAAGCTATGAGAGACTCTACTGTACATTGAATATGACTCTGGTGTTTGAGTCCTCTCATGCAAAAGGGTGCAGAATGGAAAGCAGTATGTAAAGCAACAAAAAACGAGACATTGGAAGGAGGGTTTTGATAGCGGTTAGTCAAGGTATGATCGAGAGACACGGTGTATCGGTATTGTGTAATATACCCTATATATACCAACGCATGCATTTTCGAGAAAGCCAGGAGGAAGAATATAACAGAGCGTAGGGTAGGGAGTAGCGAGTGACAATATTACCATAATATTGGATCCGAAATATGAGAATATAAGGTTCTACGTTCCGTGACCGTGGAACGTGGAGAAGGTGAAGTGACAGCGTTACCGATAATGCATAAAAGATAAGTGAAGGCAATGTAGGTGATGGGAAGGATATGCGCGTACGAAAGATCGCCGCCGACTCGAAGAGACAAGCCGGGGCTGAAAGTTATACACTCACTTTGCGTCTCGTTGCACCTTTTCCTTCTTGAATAGCTATCTCTTCCCTTTCAACTTTATGTACTTTTACTTTTATTTATTCTTCGTACAATTCGGCTTTACTTTCTCCTTTCCGTCTGTCTCATCTCACATCTCCTTTTTTAACTTCTTCTTCTTCTTATTCTACTAGTTTTACTGCCCGGTTCTTATTTCGCCACTCCAGTCTCGCAGCATCCTCTTTCCCCCACGACTCCCACTTCCATTGCAGGCTTCTTTCGCGTGCAACCAACCAGCCGGAGACGCGCGGTCCTGATGCCCAGAAACTCGCTCTATACTACTTGCCTGGACTTGAAGTAGCAGAGAAGGCTCGAAACTTGGACCGGAAACTCTTCTCGTTGGATCCTCGCACCCGTTCCAACTCCTCGTTGCCCAGTCGTCTAGTTTCGTCTCTCCTACTGCTGCGTCTCAAAGTTATTCCGAAGAATTATTGAAAGTCTTCGGCTTCTGGCTACTACTGCCAGAATGGCTCAGAGTTTCACGAAACGAACGAAAGATCGACGAAGGAATCCCTCACTATTTTCCAGACGTTGAGGAGGGAGGTCCAGACACTACCAGCTCTTCACCAGACTCTCGTTATAGCCAACTTTAACGGACAGAAGTTGAAGAGTAAAGAGTTGTCGATGCATCATTTATTGGTCTTATTGGCTAGTTATTGTTGCTTGATATCACAATCCACGGTACATCAATTATGACCCGTTAAGTTTTGAGCCCCTTAGAATTACTAATATGGATGATGAAGTTATACCAGATTCTACTAATTTCTCACGGACGAGAATACTGAACTGTGGAATCGCAGCGCCAGATTATGGTGGACATTACTATCTCTACACCAGACTCTCATTATAGCCAACTTTAGCGGACAAAATTTGAAGAGTATAGAAATCATTGATTGGTCATATTGGCTAGTTATTGTTGCTTGATATCACAATCCACGGTACATCAATGATGACCCGTAAAGTTTTGAGCCCCTTAGAGTTACTAATATGGATGATGAAGACCAGATTCTACTAATTTCTCGCGGACGAGAATCCTGAACTGTGCGATCGCAACACCAGACTATGTTGGACGCTACCATCTCTACCCCAGACTCTCGTTACAGCCAAATTTAGCGGGCAAAAGTTAAAGAGTAAAGAAATCATTGATTGATCATATTGGCTAGTTATTATTGCTTGATATCACAATCCACGGTACATCAATGATGACCTGTTAAGACTTAAGCCCCTTAGAATTACTAATATGGATGATGAAGTTATACCAGATTCTACTAATTTCTCACGGACGAGAATACTGAACTGTGGAATCGCAGCACCAGACTATGTTGGACACTACCATCTCTACACCAGACTCTCGTTATAGCCAACTTTAGCGGGCAAAAGTTAAAGAGTAAAGAAATCATTGATTGATCATATTGGCTAGTTATTGTTGCTTGATATCACAATCCACGGTACATCAATGATGACCCGTTAAGTTTTGAGCCCCTTGGAGTTACTAATATGGATGATGAAGCTATACCAGATTCTACTAATTTGTCGCGAACGAGAATACTGAACTGTGGAATCGCAGCGCCAGATTATGTTGGACACTACCATCTCTACACCAGATTCTCATTACAGCCAACTTTATCGGACAAAAGTTGAAGAGTATAGAAATCATTGATTGATCATATTGGCTAGTTATTGTTGCTTGATATCACAATCTACGGTACATCAATGATGACCCGTTAAGTTTGAGCCCCTTGGAGTTACTAATATGGATGATGAAGCTATACCAGATTCTACTAATTTCTCGCGGACGAGAATACTGAACTGTGGAATCGCAGCGCCAGATTATGTTGGACATTACTATCTCTACACCAGACTCTCATTATAGCCAACTTTATCGAACAAAAGTTGAAGAGTAAAGAAATCATTGATTAATCATATTGGCTAGTTATTGTTGCTTGATATCACAATCCACGGTACATCAATGATGACCCGTTAAATTTTGAGGCCCTTGGGGTTACTAATATGGATGATGAAGCTATACCAGATTCTACTAATTTCTCGTGGACTATAATACTGAACTGTGGAATCACAGCACAAGACTATGTTGATTGCTATTACTCAATATCAAAGTAGATAAGTCTTCTTCAGCTTACCCACCTGCCCACATTGGTTCTATATGGAGACCAGTACAAGAGTCTGTCGGCCAGTCTTACCTGCACCTACAGCACCACCATAAGACCACTTCCGGTTTAATGAATGGGATCTTAATGGATACCGCCTTGTTTACGATTCAAGTTTGCCCGGTTAATTACCGAGAGAGAAAGAGAGATAGCCGAACACGGGCGAAGAGTACCTCAACTCTCCCGCAGGCTTGTGGTCCGTCCTCTTCGCTCTTTCGGTCCAGCATCGACTTAATCTCGTAGTAGTCGTTCTAGCTTGCTGCGCCTGGTTACCTTCGGCATTGCCCGCCCATATAATAAGCAAGTTTCGCATGGTTACCCGTTCCCGAACCAAGCTCCACCACAGAAGATCTACGTTATATGCAACTACAGATCTTAAGTATACCTATACACACACGAACCTTAAATTTTATCCCGTCTGTATGTATATATCTGTTCCATTTACTCGAAGGCAGAAAGAATAATGCTCCACAAATTAATAATTGGCAACTCTCCAGATTTCCCGAACTCGATTGCTGGGTAGTTGGATATGATAGGGTTTCTCGTTTATCGATGGTATCCTTCCTCCTTCGCTTCGTCGCAGCACTAAATATCGCAATTCGGAAAGTCAACGAGATAAAGATATCCGGTCCAGAGTTCTTCTCAAAGAATACCGTTAGGGCGCGCTGAGAAAGAGACGAATTTCTCGAGTTTCCAGGTTTTACCAGGAGTGAGATGATTCCCCGAGGAGGAGCAATCCTCCGGAGGCTTGGCTTAGTCGGTAACTTCCCCCCGAGGGCTCGCAGAAGAGAAAAGGAAAAAGTAAAGCACAAAGCCGATATCGCCTAATGCCTCGGAATCTGTTTCAACGGGGTGCCTCTCTCCGTTCTGTCCACTGTGTCGACATTGAAGCGATTGCTGAAATCTCCTTTTTTGATTTTGCATCTTAGTCTATCGTCGTTTTACATTGAACAACGAAAATCTGCAGATCTGCCACTCACCGAGGATTTGAAATACTGTTATCGAATATTATTTATAAAAACTTCTCGATTTAGTATTCAGCAACGAAATAACGACGATGGAACACAACCCTTGAATCTGTTCAGAAAATCCTGTCAAGAGTATTCTGAAAGACCGTTCTATCCCCGATTATACCAAAAAAATTTCCTAGAATGTAACCATGAACTCTCCAAGACTCCAAGTTCTTAAAAATTCCCTCCCAAAGATAAATCATACTATCACTTTCCAAACTCCATATTCCTGGCACATCTGTTATATTTTCACCGTTAGAATTAAATCTACCAAAGCCCTTTTTTCCATTTTATCCCTTCTAAAATTGAGTATTTCCGTTACTTTCCCGATACTATCTTTTCTAGAAGTCTACAACTAGGCCTTACTGGCATACTTCGCTAACTCTACTTCCCATAACTAAATCTTCCACCCTTTTCTCCTGATTCTCCGTCTCCCCGGCACTTTCTCTTGGAAATTCTCACCCTGAACTAAATCTTCCTTGCACTTTCCGTTGGATCCCTTCATCCAGTACTAATTCTCTGTCTGAATCTCTGTAAGATTTTCCTCTTCCACATTGGTTCAGTAATCGTTGTCGTAATCTACAACAATGGGCTTGAGTTAGTATTAATCCAACAAGTGTTTCGTGCGCCGTTGTATTATTGTGCATACATGTATGCACATACGCAAATGGGACGCTACGCAACGATTCATAACACGGCGCATGCTATAATAGACATACGTACATATAACTACTGTGCACATATACGTGCATTATGCCATTAGTTTCGGGTGTTTGAGCGCATCCTCTGCCTTCTCAAACACTAGACAACTAGAGCAGTCCATGTGTCCCGAGGGCTGCATGGTTTGCTCGCACCTTTCCCACGGGCCAGTGCACCCCCGTATCGGTGCAGCCCTTCCAATGGGCGAGCGCTCAGCACATCCAGCTTCACTCCTGCCCGTTATTACGATTATGTATACAGAGGGATCAGAGTATCTCGAGTACACGAAAATCATCGGTCCATACACTGTATATATCGCATTTCGGACAGCCGGCTTCCATTGCAATACACGCCTCGCTTCTCGCACAATGGGTATAACGTATAGTAGGTATCATAACGTGCCGAGTAGCAATACCATGGGCTATACGGGCTCTTCGCGTCTTGGGCTTTACGCGAGAATGAAAGGGTTAGCGGTGCATGCCAAAGTGGTTCTCCCTATTGGCTTGTGTCTGGGGTTATATTTTGTAGAGAGTGATTCAAAATTTGAGTCTAAGCAGTTGATAACATCAATTTGTCGATTCCTAACTGAATAATACAATTTTAAAACGTCTAATGCTTCATATTTATTGATTACAAAGTTAAATTGAAATTCTTTCTTTAGAAGCTATACATTTCAGGATTATTAGGTAATGGGTGCAATGGATAAAATATTTAAAAATTTGAGATAAATTTTAGAAATATTGATGTAAATGTGCTGGAAAATCTTGGGGCTTATTTTGGGTTTAGGAGTTACGTCTTACCAAAACTCAGATTCGCACTGGCTCCGAGTAGCTTAATGTTAATTGTACTCGTCCGGAAAGCGTAGATGATGTAGATTGATGTGTTTATAGCACTATTATTTCACATGTCCTTACATAAAAGATTGGTTTCGTTATGAGGTTTCTAAAAAAATCCAAGTATCATTGATGTCATTTATTCGTTCGGTGATTGGTCAGCTGCTGGGACCGGGACCAAGTTCATGTTTCAGAAATTTCACAGTTCTGTCAGAATGGGTGACCGAAAGTGAACGGGCGCTTTAGCCTAGGTGTAATCTTGATAACTAAATAAATCAAATGTTTATAATTTCCTTAATATTCATAGTGAAGATTCGGAAAATTGACCAGAACACGACTATTTCTCTGTTTCTCATCAATAATAAATTGAACCAATAACAACTCATAACAATCCCGATTTGAAATGTAGACCCTTCAAACACCGTTGAATCAAAATGGGTAAAATATGTCACCTTTAAAGGTTCATACACGGGTCTAAGAATCTCATCTCACAATCTAATTGGAGGTCGAGACATACAAATTTAAGTCCAAGGTTTTCTACGTTCGCTCCAAGTTTGTAATATCTGCCATTTCCGGAGGTTCTAAGGAGGTTCACGACCCTCGACTAACTCGGCGGGTCTGCCACTAAGATTTCGAAGTGGGTCTAAATTTAAACTCGGTATAACTTTATCAAACCACGAAAATTTCTCAACTGTAGTTGGGCTTTGATTATGATCATAAAATTTCGTAGCTATTTCGGAGGTGTAAGAACACGACTTATACCACTGGATCGACCTGTACAGAGAAGGCTACTATGGTGGACGGGTCTACAGAGACCAGAAACACAGCTCCGTTGGCTCTTCGCGCGGAACACGGTTGCACCGTGTTTGCAGTGTTCAGAATGGACGAGAGGAGAGAGAGAGTCCATTGTCCCGCGCGAGCTTGTTTCTATGCAGATGAGATACGCAGAGAGGCCGTCGACGCTGTGATAGCCACGAAGCCTTGGCTGACCGCGAGAGGGAGAGTGCGACTAGAGAGCCCCGCTCAAGGCCCACGTCGCCCTTTTGCGCCGCGCAAATTCCCCTTCTTCTTTCCTGCCACGAAACCAAAGCCAAATGCGTTGCAGTGGCACGTTCCATGGTACACGCGCGTTATATACCCATCTACGACCATGCTTCTCTCTTTAACGGCTCCTCTTCGTCCACTGGGTGATGTCCTTCAGTGAGGAGAAACGTCAGCGCAGGCTTTTCCACATCCAGAATCAACTCGGTAGCTAACACCCGCCAACATACGACAGGCAGTGGCTAGGAAGCTTTTCGCATTGCGGTGGTACACCACCAGCCGCATCTCGTAAAACGGGCGTTATTCTAGCCAAGCTGTTTTCAAGCTTTGCGCTAGATTCTGTAGGAAAGCTTTGGATATAGTCGTGGTGAATAAACTCGAGACTAAGAAAAATAGCGCGAAAATAGCAAGTTCGCTGCATGACATAAGCCACACTTGAAAGTTGGGACTTAAGTTGTCCTGCGTATCCATCTCCAAATAAACCATAAAGGAAACTAACACGAAACAGGAATGATGCACCACATTTATTCGACTTTTGGGGGGGTTTTTTTTCATACATCCTAGTCAGCACTTTTAGTATGATGTTATCATCGCAAAATCAACGAAAAGTTATCTTAACGGAATACTGATAAAATAAGGGGTCATAAGGATATTTCCTATTTTAAAAAGTTGGTGGCTCGAGATATTTCGAAAATGTCGAAAATCGCATACAAGACATAACCCGCGTAAAAATGACGTGTCCGGGATAAAAAACGCAAAAGTCAAATAAATGTGGTGCATCATTCTTGTTTCATGTTAGTTTCATTTATGGTTTATTTGAATACGCAGGACAACGTAAGTCCCAACTTTCAAGTGTGACTTCCCGCGTAAAAAAGATGCGTAGTCCAGGATGGAATCCAGGACAGAATCCAGGATGGACACTAGGCAGTCCAGGTTGGAGTCTGGGCAGTCCAGGATGGAGTCCAAGATGGACAATGGGATCGAATTAAATCCCATTCTCCATCCTGGACTACCCGGACTCCATCCCGGACTGCCTAGAGTCCATCCTGGATTCTGTCCTGGATTCCATCCTGGACTCCGCATCTTTTTTACGCGGGAAGTCACACTTGAAAGTTAGGACTTACGTTGTCCTGCGTATTCAAATAAACCATAAATGAAACTTACATGAAACAAGAATGATGCACCACATTTATTTGACTTTTGCGTTTTTTTTCATACATCCTAGGCGGCACTTTTAGTATGATGATATCATCGCAAAATCAACGAAAAGTTATCTTAACGACATACTAATAAAATAAGGGGTCATAAGGACATTTCCTATTCTAAAAAGTTGGTGGTTCTAGATATCTCGAAAATGTCGATAATCGCATTATCATCATTTTATTCGTGCTGTGATTGGTCGGCGGTGTCGTCAGACACACTGAGACCAATTTGATGCATTGAAATTTTTTCTTTATGTCAAATGCAAAAATTTGGTTGGTCCACCAACTCCAGTTTATTACCTAAAATTTTATTGACGTGTTACTAATATTTATTATAATATTTTTAGATTATTATATTATATTCATACAATATAAAATAAATAATTAAAATGATTTTCGTGTCAAAAGTCACGGTTGTAGCAAGTTTCTAAGTAAAATAGGAAAAATTTAAAGTCACGCTGACCCAACGTCAAATTGCAAGGAAATAAAAATGCACACAAAAATTGTTATGCTTGAAACTTTAGCTCAATTTCCCAGGACGATTCGTCCATGGATGGATACGTTCCATTTTTAAAAATATGTAGAATCATCGCGCCAGTAATTTTCTCTCCGTTAAAAGTTATTTACAGTTTCTGAGACTGGAAAGTATTCTAAATACTTTCGAACTTCAAAAAATATATGTTTTTATATATTAGTTTTAAGTTAACAGAGTTAACGAAACATGTTTTCACATCTTTATATCTCTCACAACTTAAATTGTTTGGTTATCATTTTCTATTACGATAACAGCGCTAGAAACATTCCAGGGTTTCCTTCCATTCCGATTTTTCAGCAGAAAAGAGTGCCACTTTGCGCCACATGATAGAATCGACCGGATTGAAAAGACGCGTGAGTCCATTAAGACAGCCACCGGTCGGAAATGTACGAACCGTCGTATACATGTATAGTAAAAAAGTGCGCGGAGCGATGTACACGCGGGTTGTGTATTCAATCATCGATAGGACGTATCTCAGCACGTCGCGGATGCTGCGGGAGATTGAATTTCTTGTTGGTACTTCCGGCATCTCGGTCGTACAGCGTAGCTACTTCTACTTTGCATGACTTGACGCTCTATCTCTCACTTTGACATTTTTTTTGTAAAAAAAAAAAAATAAAGGCATCTCTTAGGCAGGAAAAGCCTCCCATAGCCAAGAATAAAACATCCTCCTGACTCACTAATAAAAAGAAAGAAAGAAAAAACTAAATTTACGTGATATCAACGATTTGATTATTCATCGTCTTCCTTCTTCTACTTTTGGAAATTCAAACCTTCGTTGGCTTACTCCAGTTTCGTTCTCACAATCAGAGCTCAGACGTGAGGGCTCGAATTTTTGTTCTCCACGGAGAAGTCTGGCCGGTCATACATACATAGTGAGCAATATAGTATGCTTTATAGTATACATACATTCTTCCTAGGTGCCTGAGTAAGGTACGCGTATATACATAACAGCTTTGCTCCGGCCGAGCCCATAAAATCTGGAAAACTCCTTCTACGTGGGCACTGTACCTACTGCACGAATAAAATGTGTATACAGAGTGGACCCGTCTCGATTTCTCTCGAGAATCTCGTTTCAAGAGGGCATGCCGTCGCTTTTCTCACTCTTTCTCGACCCTACTGCGTTATACCCTCGTACATGTGCACGTTGTATTACCCATGTACTATAGCTACTTCGCAGCTCGCTCGCCTTCTCACCAGGTCCTTCAGGAGCTGTCGGCCAACATGACCACTCACGGAAACCTTTTTTTGCTCTGCGTTTTTTTTTTTTTTCGTTTACGCTATGTCCCTGCACCGGAATCATAAGAGCACGTATACACGCACACATGAAAATCTGGAAAACAGAGATTTTTACTGGGCATGAGAAATTTTTATGTGTCTTGAAAGCTGTGAACTTCAGTGCTATAAAGTTCAATTATTCAGTTTTTATTATTATTATTCAGAGGACATTTCTGACTCAGATTGTAATCATTTTTCCCTATTGTAATAACTGAAAAATGAAATACATTTTTCTTTTCGTTTAATAGGATGTGGATACCCTCAAATTGGCTCCATAATTTTTTATACTATTCTATATGCTCGGAAAAACACTTTCAATTTTTTTTTAGATTTATTTTACTGAAACTTTTTTTTCATAAATTTCTCAAATAAAAATTTTGCGCCCAGATCAAAATTTTTTCAATTATTCTCTAAAATCCTTATAGAAAAAAGGATTTTGTATATTTGAATATCTGTTATAATCAAAAATATGTAATAAAACTAACTGAATCCTTTTTTTAGTATAGACTAGAAAACTTCCGCGCGCTGGGCGCGTGAGTAGAGATTGTATGTCGGTGCAGTGATCTTATTTAATACATATAATATATATAATCAGAATTCCCAAAAATTAAGAGATCTAACAAATTTTTCCAATAATTCCAAATCTTATCGAATCGTAAAACTCTTTATAGATTTGACTCAAATTGATTACCAATTGTCCTTCAACATTCTTTCAATTGTAAATTAGTATTTACCTTGATAACTTTAAATTTGCGAGGTCTGGAGCGTTTCCAGACTTTAGAAAAAAATGTAAAGTCCCATCATTATATGGGGCTTTACATTTTTAGTAAAGCAATACGACCTCTTTGCTCAATGAAATAAATACAGGATTTCCAATTCTGGAAACCTGGCATGGATTTTGCTAAAAGTAACAGTGAACAAAGAGGTCTGATTTACTTGACTGCAGAATTTAAATTCTCCCCGATCTCTTCGCTTATCATCTTATTCACGATTGTTCTGTTGATCCGCATGTAGTGGCTCCGCGTACGCCTGGTTTTGTTGCTGCCATAGAGACTACGTCGCACTTTGTCGTTCAACATCTTAAGCCTAGTTTAATATTCGCAATTAACACATAATCCGGAAACCCCGAAATATTGTAAAGTCAACCAACTTGGGAATTCAAACCTCGCGCGCCCGATATGCTTGACAAAACTGTCAGAATTGCAACTGTCAAACGTGTTAAACACGAACTCGGTCTTGGTTTCGATCTGATCTCGCGCCAATTTGGACCAATCACAGCGCGAATAACGTGACAACAATAGACCAACTCGCAATTCGATAAAATCTCGCAACATACTTTTTAGAGAAGAAATTTTATTAGACTGAATAATCCAACAAGAAAAATTGGAATTCATTAAAAACCACTAAAATTTGATAATACAATCACCAAATGACATATTCGATTTTAGTTCGGTGCTATAGCAGCTTTAAAAACAGATTTACACATTTTGTGATTGCACGCTTTTTAGTGTTGAAAATATTACTGGACAGTTTTGAGCGTTATTTGTAACAAAGAAGTGAATGCTGTGGTGGTGGAGTTGGAGTGGAAATGCGATGACAACGACGACGAGGTCGACGACAATGCTGACAATATTGAGTATGACGAGAAGTTGGAGAGAGAGTCGGACACAATAGTCAACGAGCTCATGGATTTCCTGTTCCTGATGCTATATTCACGTCTCCTCGCGCTCTATTACCAGACGATTTCCTATTTCTGCAACACAGTTCACGCTTCGGTCGCTGCGAGGTAATACGTTCGTCCACCGGGCACTCAGGCTATCTCGTATTATCGTCGTCGTTTTGTTCCCTACCTCTCCTGTCCCATCTGTCATATTCGTAAATTTGCATGCGTACATTACTACATAGTTATATTGGGAACCAAGTCAGCTTGGTGGTGGTTGCATTGACCAGCACGAGCGCATCTCCCGCGTAATCACATAATTCTCGGTGTCCGCCGGGACTTTGAGAGCAATTACATAATTACACTTTCCCCTGCGCTTCTCTCTCGCGATGTGACGCCATAATATTCGCCCTCAGGATAGAGTTGCTCTTATGAATGATTGCCACCTTCATGAAGACTTTGCGAGATTTTGAAGCCTCATTTTGACCTCTGAGATGAAATTCACATAACGCTTTCGCCGCACGTTCAAACCGATTGAAATTTTGTGCCCCGCCGCACAAATTTTGAGATCATTTTTTAAGTTTTATCCAATTTAAGACGTTTTTAAGAATAATTCACCATCATTGCCTTTTTGTTTTTTAGATGACTGTTGTATTTATTTAATAATGTAAAAAAATATATTCATTATTTAAATTTGATAACCTGCTAATATTTATCTAAAATAAAAAGAAAAAATGTCATCAGAGATATTTAACTAATCCATTTATTTATTTTGTCTGTTACAGGTGAGTTACATTCCTGAAATGTGATCTGTGTGCAATTTCAAACCAGTGACTTTCGTAAGTTTTGCATGCTAAGTATTTTCGTACAATATCGTATAGAATGTCGATATTGCGCGGCAACAATATTCATGAACACAAAAATGTTCAATGATATACATATATTTCTGAATGAAAGTAAAGCTCCATCAGTGCTAAATTTTTAAAAGCGTTTCTACAATTTCAGATGGTTTAATAATCTGTTCCAAGGTGTTGATCACATAGCAGCATCAGTTCTTGATATTCAAATACATTCACAGCTGTCATATGAACTGTAGATCGATCAATATCTCCAAATTTCCGATGTCGTGTTTTTTCCTCCAGTTTTGTAAAAGGGAAAACCGTAATATCAGTCCGATTATGACGAAACATAGCTCATTTTGATCAGTGGAAGATCCTTAATCGATTGACCGTCCGGATTTTCTATAGTATCAGGCGTTCAAAAGTTACAGCCATTTGTATACTTGATGTTAGGTTATGATAGGATAAACAAACGGTTGTATCTCTTGAACTACTAATACGATTTTAAAAAAATAGACGGCCAATCGATAGAATATCTTTTAGTAAACAAAATGAGCTATTGGTCGTCATAATCGGACTGATATTACGGTTTACCCTTTTAAAAAAGTGGATGAAAAAACATAACATCGGAAATTTGCAGATATTGATCGATTTACTGTTGATATCACAGCTGTGAATGTATTTGAATATCAAGAACTAATGCTGCTATGTGATTAACAGCTTGGAACAGATTATTAAACCATCTGAAATTGTAGAAACGCTTTTAAAAATTAAGCACTGATTTGACTAGTGTGGAGCGCTCCAACCTCCTTAAGCGAAAGCAAGAGTAAAATCTATTTAAACACACAGAATGTAAGTCTGTTATTTCTTGTCGTTAATAACCTCAACTCTTAAGGGGAGAAAACTCTTTGGACGCCCGAAAATTAGTCATTTTGTACGAATTTTTTAAAATGTGTTAAAATAATCTTATGCTTCTGAAACTTTAACCTTATTTTATTAGATCTTTTAACATTTGACAAACATTTTTCTTTTTTTTACAACACAAAATGGTGGCGTTATTCCGCGATTATCCCGAAACTACATTTTCAAAAACTGCCCGTATTGCGGCTTAAAAAGTTATCGACCGATCTAGCTGAAATTTTGGGAGGTTTCTGTCTATATCATTAACGGAAGGATATACCTACAGCTTTAAGGATATTGCTTCAATAAATTATTTTTTGAGGTGACAATTGTCGAAAAAAATAGCCGAAAATTGGAGCTTTTCATTCAAAAGTCTATTTGATATTTAATTTTATACTTTTTAAATAATTTTATAGGTTTATCCTTCCCCTACAATTGTTAGTAAACGAAAGAAAAATATTTTTCTGATTCAGATCACTCGAAAAAATACTGTAAATGCAGGAGTTTTCGATGCCGCCGAAAACCAGGCAGAAAGAAGAATTCATAACGTCGCCATTTTGTGTTGTAAAAAAAAAATAAAAATGTTTTTCAAATGTTGAAAGATCTAATAAAATAAGGTTAAAGTTTCGGAATGATAAGATTACTTCATCACCTTTAAAAAAATTCGTACAAAATGACCAATTTTCGCGCGTCTAAAGGTGTTTCTCCCCTTAATGCGGCGGTTTTTTGTAAAATTTGATACAAACCAATATTCGTGAGTTTCCTCGCACGATCCGCCACGCGTGTTATTTGCGTCCCACTTAATCACGAAAACATTAAATCGTGAAGAGTCCTCGTCCCCTCGCGCTGACTGCTCATGTGCTAAAGCGCACGAGCTGGAACGAGGCTTTTTCGCCCGAGGTCTAATAAATGTAAACCACCATCCCATTGTGACGAAGGTCCATTCAAAAGTTTCGTATGGCTGACGAGAGCCCTCGGGGAAGCTGGCGTCCGGCTGGATACACTCACAGCCTCACTTTCTCTCGTTTTAGCTCGCCAAGAGATTTTTCAACAGACACGGTCTCGGCCATTTCAGCGATAGAGACATGCTGAATGAGAATGTCGATATCTAAACATTATCTCACCCCTGTAAATTCTCATTTCATATTTTTTTACAGTCACTGCGAACACATACATATATCATTTCTGTCGGCTGTTCAATGGCTTTTGGCAAAGAGCCATTGCATAGCTTCCACTCTTGTATACCAGTCTATACCATCGTCGGTGATTACTTTAGCCTAACGTGAAGCTCTACTTCACGGTAACGAGGAATAATATGAATCTCCGTCCGTTCCAATAAATCCAATATTCAACTGGATTTAAAGTCCGAATCATGGCCCGTTCAAGGAAAAGAAAAATATACCCAAGTGAAAATATTATATGAAGATTATATATAAATATTTATATAGAAGCTATATGCGAAAATGGACATATAGAGTCTTCATATATTTTGTATAGTCCATATGAATTTAAAGCATTAATTTTTAAAGAACTATATAGAATCAAATTTATTCTAGATAGTATCATATATTGATTCTATATAGTTCTTTAAAAATTAATTACACAAGTTCTTACGGACTATACAAAATATGTGAATATTCTATATGTCCATTTTCGTATATAGCTTCTATATAAATATTTATATATAATCTTCATATAATATTTTCACTTGGGTAGTTGCATATTTATGTCAATCTTTAGAAATTCTGTTAACCACAACTTACACAGTAATACATATTTTTTAATTTTTAATTATTGTCATTTTCAAAAATATTTTCATTTAAATAAAAATATTTGAAATAATGAATATATTTGTAACAGAAGTTTTTATCTGTATGTATGTACGTAGGGAAGATGGGGGCAAAACAGGCATCATGACTGAAAATGACAATTGGGGGCAAAACGGGCATCGTTTCAACTTTTTCGAACACGACTTTTTTCAATTTCCTGACATTTCTTACTTGAAAATTTCGGAAAATAATTGGTGATATCAACAACACAGGCAGGGAGGCAAAACAGGCATCTCGACTAAATATAAGCATCGGGATGAAAATTGGCACCAAATCATAAAATGAGAATTTCGTTCTAATTGATTTCTTTATGATATACCGACTTTTTTTTTCAAAGAATTAATTTGATTATAAAATTTTTGAAAAATTCATTTGACTATATTTTTTTTCTTTGCTCAACAAAGTATCGAAAAAAAGTTCTGAACAGATGGTTAAAAAAATTCTGATCTGATGAAGATTATCAATTTTTTTTTCATCACCAATTTCACGTATTTTCCGCACATTCCCTATCTAAGGAACGTAAAAAACTGAGACAAATCGTTTTTACGAAAGTTGAGACGGTGCCCGTTTTGCCCCCAATCCCGATTTTTAATGGAGCTGCCCGTTTTGCCACCATCATGTAATGTGCCATTATTATCATTGTTTTTTTCAAGGGAATTGTCCCGTTCACTGCAAAATAAATAAATAAAATAAAATAAAATCTCCCCTATGTATAAAATAAACTTTTGTTGTTTGTTGCTGTGGCCGGAATGATAATGATGATGAAGGATTGTCGGCTTCTTTATATAATGTAAATTCTTTATATAATGTTTGATACTTTTCGACCCTGATCTGGGTCCTGTTCGCTCATTTAATTTTATTTTAACTACAAAAAAAATTATAAAATAAATTTTAGTCTACTTTTTCCTAATTTTATCGCAACAAAATTAATTTAACATAATGATGATACAAGTAATAATTTTAAATAGAGTGTAAATATATCTGACAAAACAAGACGAAAGAAAAAAAAATTATATATATATATAGAGTTTAGTTTAATTGTTGTTCCTTTTATAGTGTGTTTTTTTTTGTCTCAATTTTTGTAGTTAAAATTAAATTAAATGAGCGAACAGGACCCAGACAGGGTCGAAACGTATCAAACATTAAATAAAGAATTCAATTCTTTAACCGGGCCGCCAGAAGCCGAAAATCCTTCATCATCATTGTAAAAATAAAGTTTGTATATATAGAATAAGTATTAAAATAAAGCAACTGTACCTTGCGATTTTTGATTAATGAAGTAGGATATTTAAATTAATATGCTAGTGTGAAGTACAATTAATATACGGTATACTAAAAACTTTAAACGTGTTGTGTTTAATAATATAAATACTTGAATCTTACATCATACTTGTTTATCAAATTAAATATACGAGCTTGTACATAAAACCTTTCAGGTACGCTATTTGCAGCTTATAATTATTTTCAACCGTATAGCGAGCGTCTGGCTGTTCAATATTAATTGTAAAAACATTAGAATAAATGTTTCCGGTTCTTCATGAGTCGTCATAGCAGGAAAAATAGAAGAGGCCGATGCGGATTCCTAGGCCGCAGGGCAAAACCACTGCAAGCCCTGTGGGCTCATCGAGACCTCCAGCATTTTACGAGTAGCAAGCCTCTCGTCATATACATAGTCAAGGGGACAGGATGGTAGCGAAGAACAGGCCGCAAGTCGAGCGATCGTAAACATAATTAGTGTCTCCCCCGAGAATCCTCAAACAGCCTACTTCAACCATTCACATTTTTTTAACTCTTATTTACACAAAATTTAGAGGCTATAATGCCACGCCTAATTCCCCTAATTAAAATTCTGAAGGTTCGTAACCGCACACGGTGCTCTTGAGACTTGGAAATAAAAGTGTGATAACTCGCCCCCATGTTCTTCGAGCGAGAGATGGAAAAAGAGACATTCTGAACTGCAAGCATGAACGTAGGCGACGTACGTACTCGCCGAGGCTGTCGAGCGTTTTAGAACACGAGTTTTTCAGTCCCATCTGCTTGAGGATCCTCTCATATACTCCGACTGCAGCGACGTCTGCGTCATTCCCGGTTTCATTAAGCATTCATATAATCCGACGAATCAAATTGAAAAAAATGCTCTTTATAGATGAATATTAAAATATTAAGTTGAAATGTCTTGCGTAGGAATATCAAAATATGTAGAAGAAAAAATCGACTGACTACAAATTTTGCTAAAATAGATATATCACGAATTGAATTTTCTTGTCCTTTATTTGTTATCAAAACTGGTACGAATATAGCTTATGTAAAGTTACAGGTATATTGAGTTGTAATTGTTTTTTTAGGACGATGCGACAAGTAGAATTTCAGCGGAGGGTCAAAATAGCAAATGATCAAAATAGCGAATTTGAATATAATGAACGTCTGAATCTAAAATAGCTATTATTATGGAATTCGCTATTTTGATCATTCGCTATATTCAACCCCACACAATTGACTGAAATTGGTGTGATATCGGATTAAAAAATTGGCACAAGATCGGCAACATTTATCGACCGTCGCGTTAGCCTTGGCCCATATATTACCATCGGTAGAAGCCTACCAGGGTATTTACGAGAACTACTATGATTTCACGAAGATTTGTCATGCCCAATTGGGTCTATTGTCAAAATATGTATACATTTGCTCGTATAGGAATGAATCATGTGTACAAAGTCCGTAGAAACGCATGTCTCCTTTAAAATATGATTACGAAAATATAATCAATTTGTTCTTCAACGAAAAATAACGACATCACCGTATATTTGATTGTTATTAAAACTCTATAGTTCTTTAGATCAATTGTATGTTCAATTCAGCACAGAACGCCCAAATCCGTCAAAAGGTCATTACACTAAATATCCACATAGAAACGCATGTCTTCTTTAAAATATGATTACGAAAATGTAATCAATTTGTACTTCAACGAAAAATAACGACATCACCGTGTATTTGATTGTTATTAAAATTCTATAGTTCTTTAGAATCAATTGTATGTTCAATTCAGCACAGAACGTCCAAATACGTCAAAAGGTCATTACACTAAATATCCACGTAGAAATGCATGTCTCCTTTAAAATATGATTACGAAAATGTAATAAATTTGTTCCTCAACGAAAAATAACGACATCACCGTATACTTGATTGTTATGAAAATTCTATAGTTCTTTAGATCAATTGTATGTTCAATTCAGCACACACGGAAAAAAAGGCTTGGTTGGAATTACCAAGTGCTATAGTTATATATGCGCCAGACAATTAATTGGTTAGACCAACCAAGTAATTTGTTAGCCTACCAATTTCTTGGTTGGTCTAACCAAGTCACTTGGTTAGCTTACCAAGTCATTTGGTTGGTCTAACCAAGTCACTTGGTTAGTCTAACCAAGAAATTGGTAGCCTAACCAAGAAATTGGTAGCCTAACCAAGAAATTGGTAGCCTAACCAAGAAATTGGTAGCCTAACCAAGAAATTGGTAGCCTAACCAAGAAATTGGTAGCCTAACCAAGAAATTGGTAGCCTAACCAAGAAATTGGTAGCCTAACCAAGAAATTGGTAGCCTAACCAAGAAATTGGAAGCCTAACCAAGAAATTGGTAGCCTAACCAAGAAATTGATCGGTCTAACCAATTAATTGTCTGGCGCATATATAACCATAGCACTTGGTTGTTTCAACCAAGCCATTCTTTCCGTGCAAAACGCCGAAATCCGTCAAAAGGTCATTACACTAAATATCCACGTAGAAACTCATGTCTTCTTTAAAATATGATTCCGAAAATGTAATCAATTTCTTCCTCAACGAAAAATAACGACATCACCGTATATTTGATTGTTATTAAAACTCTATAATTCTTCAGATCAATTGTATGTTCAATTCAGGACAGAACGTCCAAATCCGTCGAAAGATCATTACACTAAATATCCACGAGCGCCTTTACATCCAATCCTATTCACAAGATGCAATTCTACCTCATCTCGAACTTGGAAGGTTATTCGATGCCGCTAATGGTCAGAACTAATCTAAAGCTCAAGTTCAGTGAGAAACGAGTCCACGTGCCTTACTGTAGTAGAGTCCGATTACCGAACACAACCACTGAGTTAAAACTTCTTCGTGGTCCGGTTATCGCTAGATGGAGGCGTTCTCATCGTAGCAGCAGCAGCAGCAGCAGCTAAATCGACATCGGGAGTAGCAGGTCAAGCAAGATCCTTTTTCCCATCAGGGACTCAAACTGGTAGAGACTCTGAGATACTTGTGACGTCGTTTCGGTCAGTTTCTTATCGTAACAACAGAGGCAACACGAGACGGCACCTTTCTATGTGCTGCCGGGTTAAATCGTCAGAGATAAAGATTAACAGGAAGAGAGAAAGGATGTAAAAGAAAAAAATAAAGCCTCGCAGGGGCTCAACAAGACCGATGATCCCTTTAAAGGCTGCTATATGTTCTCTGCATTCCGAAACAACGTCAAATCATCCAGTAGTAGAAGTGCGCCTGTCACCTCGAGAGATTAGACGAACATCCCCGTGATTCCCTACACTGAGAGAAAAGACTGTTAACATTTGTTAACAGTTAACAAATCTTGGTTAAATATGGCGAAATTAACCATTTAGTTATTCTTATTGAATCTCACTTGAGCTAAATAAAATTTGCTTGTCGCAAATGAAGCTCGCTGACATTTGTTAATTGTTAACAAATCTTATTTGGCTCATGTGAGATTCAATAAGAATAACTAAATGGTTCATTTTGCCATATTTAACCAAGATTTGTTAACTGTTAACAAACTCTTCTCTCAGTGCACTGAGAGAAAAGGTTGTTAACATTTGTTAACAGTTAACAAATCTTGGTTAAATATGGCGAAATTAACCATTTAGTTATTCTTATTGAATCTCACTTGAGCTAAATAAAATTTGCTTGTCGCATAAATGAAGCTCGCTGACATTTGTTAATAGTTAACAAATCTTATTTGGCTCATGTGAGATTCAATAAGAATAACTAAATGGTTCATTTTGCCATATTTAACCAAGATTTGTTAACTGTTAACAAACTCTTCTCTCAGTGCACTGAGAGAAAAGGTTGTTAACATTTGTTAACAGTTAACAAATCTTGGTTAAATATGGCGAAATTAACCATTTAGTTATTCTTATTGAATCTCACTTGAGCTAAATAAAATTTGCTTGTCGCATAAATGAAGGTCGCTGACATTTGTTAATAGTTAACAAATCTTATTTGGCTCAAGTGAGATTCAATAAGAATAACTAAATGGTTCATTTCACCATATTTAACCAAGATTTGTTAACTGTTAACAAACTCTTCTCTCAGTGCACTGAGAGAAAAGGTTGTTAACATTTGTTAACAGTTAACAAATCTTGGTTAAATATGGCGAAATTAACCATTTAGTTATTCTTATTGAATCTCACTTGAGCTAAATAAAATTTGCTTGTCGCATAAATGAAGGTCGCTGACATTTGTTAATAGTTAACAAATCTTATTTGGCTCAAGTGAGATTCAATAAGAATAACTAAATGGTTCATTTCACCATATTTAACCAAGATTTGTTAACTGTTAACAAACTCTTCTCTCAGTGCACTGAGAGAAAAGGTTGTTAACATTTGTTAACAGTTAACAAATCTTTCTTAAATATGGCGAAATTAACCATTTAGTTATTCTTATTGAATCTCACTTGAGCTAAATAAAATTTGCTTGTCGCATAAATGAAGCTCGCTGACATTTGTTAATAGTTAACAAATCTTATTTGGCTCATGTGAGATTCAATAAGAATAACTAAATGGTTCATTTCGCCATATTTAACCAAGATTTGTTAACTGTTAACAAACTCTTCTCTCAGTGCACCGAGAGAAAAGGTTGTTAACATTTGTTAACAGTTAACAAATCTTGGTTAAATATGGCGAAATTAACCATTTAGTTATTCTTATTGAATCTCACTTGAGCTAAATAAAATTTGCTTGTCGCATAAATGAAGCTCGCTGACATTTGTTAATTGTTAACAAATCTTATTTGGCTCAAGTGAGATTCAATAAGAATAACTAAATGGTTAATTTCACCATATTTAACCAAGATTTGTTAACTGTTAACAAACTCTTCTCTCAGTGTGCAAGTTTTTCCTCGCACACTGTATTATGTTCCAAGTTAGCTGAACAGCATTTCAGTATCTCAAGGGTTTCGGATTCTTTTCGTACACGGACACATACGCACACTAGTGATGGACAACTCGGTGGTTCGATGGGACATAAATCTTAGTATGGCCCCTAAGGCCTGTCGTTCATCGAATTCTTCTTGGATTCTCGCTTGTCGCGATGCTGGCATCGGTATTCCTAACATCACCGTGTATCTTGCAGCATCTCGACGGGCGAAATACGTCGGGTCGGTGAAACCGTGATGACCGGGCATCGTAACGTCGTTGAGAAACGTCGTAGAATCCAAAAACTTATACTACATTATTTTTGGAACCCTCTTCATCAACGTTGCCATGTCGTTCGTAAAACGACGAGGAAACTCGGATCTATAGTTTCCCCGGCACGATCGTGAATCTTTTAGCGATGGCATTTTCGTCACGTTAATTGCGTAGGAGAGAAATGGACGGGAAGTCAAAATAATTACAGACATCACGTAAATAGGCTGACAAACTTTATTTTTGTTTTCATTTTTCCGTAATTGATGAAACTTAAAAATCCGAAACTGTAGAGAACCTGTTGGTCGGTCAGTGGATCGATCGCGACTGCATTCGCAGACTTTTCAACAAAAATCGACTTTGTATAAATATAAATGGTTTTTGAAAATATCATAAATGTATATATGTACATATTAATATTAACATATTAAGGAATAAAATGTAAAAATCTCATCTGAATCGAGAACGCAATTTCGGAGAAAAAAAATATTGAAATATTATTTAATTGAAAAATAGCATAAAACAGAGTAGGAAGATTTCCAAAAAAAATTGTTGAAAAGAACGTTAGATACCTTAAATTTTTTGTTAACATGATTTTTTTGCGAGATCCATAGTTTTGGCGTTAAAAAATTAACGATTATTATTTTCAGTTATTTGTAACGGCTGAAATATGCAATAAAAAAATCTGAAAAAATTTGCAATTTTTGTTTTCAGCCAGATCAATATCCTCCAGAAATTGGAAAACTTTTTATTGAAATGAAAAATTCGTGTGGCCGACTTGACGTGTTTTACCCCATATATGTTTTTAAAAGATTACTATTAAGGACCATTATTGAGTGTCCATTCATAAATTTTATATTTATACTAACTAGTTACGAAAATAATATAAAAAGTCGATTTGAAGATGTAAATCATCGTATAGACTATTAATAATTGATAGCTGTTCTTTAATAGTCGCAAATCCAGCCACGATTTATTTATTTCAAAATAAAGCCATTAATGATTTTTATTTGCCTGCCTCTTAATTCGCGACTGCATCCGCAGACTGCAGTTATTCGGATATTAAAAAATCGACTTTGTATAAATATAAATGGTTTCTGAAAATATCATAAATGTCTCTATTTGTTATAAAAAGGTTCTTATTGAGAACAATTATTGAGTGTCCATTCATAAATTTTATATTTATACTAACTAGTTACGAAAATAATATAAAAAGTCGATTTGAATATGAAAATCATCGTATAGACTATTAATAAATGATAGCTGTTCTTTAATAGTCGCAAATCCAGCCACGATTTATTTATTTCAAAATAAAACCATTAATGATTTTTATTTGCCTGTCTCTTAATTCGCGATTGCATCCCCAGACTGCAGTTATTCGGATATTAATAAAATCGACTTTGTATAAATATAAATCATTTCTGAAAATATCATAAATGTCTCTATTTGTTATAAAAAGGTTACTATTGAGAACCATTATTGAGTGCCCAATCATAAATTTTATATTTATATTAACTAGTTACGAAAATAATATAAAAAGTCGATTTGAATATGACAATCATCATATAGGCTATTAATAATTGATAGTTCTCCTTTAATAGGCCAAATCCAGCCACGATTTCTTTATTTAAAAACCATTAATGATTTTTATTTACCTGCCTCTTAATTCTAAAATATTTTCACTGAATTCTATTTAAAAAAACTGCAGCGCAGTAATCGCATTTTTGACTGCTATCTTCTCTCTGCCAGTTCCAGCGACATATTATATCAATATTATCAACGACTTTCATTTCCACTCGGGTTACAAAACTAGCAATAGTATTTCATAATTATGTTAAAGAGTCTTGATTTTCTTAAATGCCATCTGAGCTGCAGATATCACGGATTTTACTTTGATTATATCTATCCGGATTCTCGATATTGTAGAGCAAGCAATTTCCCCGTCTCGGTACTTCCGGAATAACGACAATAGAGCTCGCGACACGCTGTGCAAACAGAACTCAAGACAGAAAAGAGACTCTTATCCGGCGACGAAATTGAAACGATTTCCTTCTCTTTTCAGTCCTCCATTTTGCCGATATATTTCTTTATTTCTATCCCCGGGCTGCACAGATGCGGAAAAGAAAAGCTACGGTACAAAAAATATCTGCCTGACCCTGCCATTACCAGTTTTCATCCGAATGGCTGCTCCAATAGGTGCCTTTCGTACTTAACTCGACCACCTTTATTTTTCTCTTGGTTTTACACATCCCTTGTCAAGTCACTTCTTTTATTTCTCGTATTCTCGGGATACTTCGGATGGTAGGGGAGATGGGGGCAAAACGGGCAGCTCCATTAAAAATCGGGATTGGGGGCAAAACGGGCACCGTCTCAACTTTCGTAAAAACGATTTGTCTCAGTTTTTTACGTTCCTTAGATAGGGAAAGTGCGGAAAATACGGGTGGGATACAAAATTTGGAATGTCGAAAGTTTGGAATTACTAATATCTTGAAATTCCAGAATTGTGAAAATTAAAATAACGATAGATAAGTTGCTTGAATTTAAAAATTTTAAAATATCACGATGTCCAATGATTATTTGTTTTTCTTATTTATTCGAACAATATTCAAATAATAATATATTTATTTATTTATTCCAATAATATTCGAATAATTATTTATTTTTCTTATTTATGCGAACAATATTCAAATAATAATATATTTTTTTATTTATATAATATTTATTTATAATAATATAAAAAATATAATTTTTTTTTAAATTTATTTATTCTTTCCATGGTATGGCTTCAATCGCCTTTTACCGCCCATCCCACCCTTCCTCCTATCACTCCCTACCCGCACTTCGCTAAGCTAACCTAACTTTCCATGCGGCCGCAGCCGACTTAGCTACACTGTACCGCATTCGCCATGAACACGGGGAAACTGCGGAAAACCCGTGCTGGTACAGACGGCTATATATTCTTCTGATCTCCCGGTGTGTATACGAAAGTAAAGTACTTAAGTGTAAAACACCGAGGTCTCAGAAAAACTGACCTCCCGCTCACTGATTGATATGCCAGCCGGTGCACGGCTAAACGGTCACCCATCCAAGTTATGGCCGCAAACAATGCTGCTTAACTCGTGGGACCGCCAGAGCCGTACACCGACCGCACAACCATCAGTGTCGGTAATATAAAAAATATAATATTTATTTATATAATAAAAAAATATATTATTATTTGAATATTGTTCGAATAAATTAAAAAATAAATAATTATTCGAATATTCTTGGAATAAACAAAAAAAATATTATTATTTGAATATTGTTGGAATAAATAAAAAAATATATTATTATTTGAATATTGTTCGCATAAATAAGAAAAATAAATAATTATTCGAATATTATTGGAATAAATAAAAAAATATATTATTATTTGAATATTGTTCGAATAAATAAGAAAAACAAATAATCATTGGACATCGTGATATTTTTAAATTTTTAAATTCAAGCAACTTATCTATCGTTATTTTAATTTTCACAATTCTGGAATTTCAAGATATTAGTAATTCCAAACTTTCGACATTCCAAATTTTGTATCCCACCCGAAAATACGTCAAATTGGTGATGAAAAAAAATTGATAATCTTCATCAGATCAGAATTTTTTTAACCATCCGTACAGAACTTTTTTTCGATACTTTGTTGAGTAAAGAAAAAAAATATAGTCAAATGAATTTTTCAAAAATTTTATAATCAAATTAATTCTTTGAAAAAAAAAGTCGGTATATCATAAAGAAATCAATTAGAACGAAATTCTCATTTTATGATTTGGTGCCAATTTTGACCCCGATACTTATATTTAGCCGAGATGCCTGTTTTGCCTCCCTGCCTGTTTTATTGACATCTCCAATTATTTTCCGAAATTTTCAAGTAAGAAATGTCAGGAAATTGAAAAAACGTCGTGTTCGAAAAAGTTGAAACGATGCCCGTTTTGCCCCCAATTGTCATTTTCAGTCGTGATGCCCGTTTTGCCCCCATTTCCCCTAACTCTTTGAAAGGCAATTCTGAAGTAAGAATTACTGCGATTACACGTAACGCGCTGGGACTAATGATGATGATCGGCTTTGATGCGTGGCACGACCGGGAATAGTGGATATTCCCTTCATTCAGTTCTATATACAAGTATAATGTGCTCTCGTCATTTCTTTGATTTACACACAAACACACACACAAACATAAACCAGCAGCTTTTGTTTTCACAGTGCGGCTGTCTGTCTAACAGATGAACACTCCGATGACAGGTAACCCATGTCTCGTTCAGCTAAAACTCGTTCAAAGTAACAAAAACTTACCCTTACTGCAACGGCGAGTTCCTGCTATGCGGACAAAAGTGACTCCAGCAGACGGATGAGAGAAGAATCTCTAATTTTCCAAGCTAGAAAAAGTACATCTTTCGTCGAGAGATTGATTGCCAGACCTGAAATGACGAGAACGTGTTTTGTCGCGCGTAAAAATTCTGCTGAAATGATGGAGTGCTGCAGCCCATTCCATGGAGAAATCCAATGAATGGATCGTTATTTTTTTTTATTTCGGTGGGTTTAGTGGCTTTGCTTGGAGTTTCGGCCGGTGATTTCGACATAGTGCTACTAAAAATATAATGGGTTTCACAGTTTTCCCAAACGTAGTGGAAAAAAAAACGGTTGGCCATGATGGAACAGAAGAATTTTTAAGTAACGCGATTGTTTGCAAATACTTGAATAATTGAGAGAATGCAAAGACCACTTTTTTTCGATAATTGGACTTTGTACCGCTCGGTTCTAATTACATTTGCGCTTTTGTCAACTAGTTTGTTCACTAGTTAAAAAATGACTTGCCAAACAAAAAAAACGAATGTTCTGTACTGCAAGCTTGGTACTATTGGATAAAACTAGATTTGCTGAATGCTCTGGATTTACAAATTTCAATTAGTAGTAAGATATGGATGATTTGATAGTAAAATATGCATTGCAGATTCAAATTAATAGTGTCATGTTCAAAATTCAGGTGGAGGTCAAAATAGCGAATTACAAAATAATGAATCTCTGAATCTAGAATGGCCACTATTATGAAATTCGCTATTTTAGCCATTTGCTATTTTGATCATTCGCTATCTTGAACCCCACCGGAAAATTCTAAGTAAGATGTAAAATGTGTAAGATATAATTTCCAAATTTATAAGAGCGCTTCTAATATTAAGACAATTGTCGTTTTCCCATAACATTCAATTAAGAAGTTAATAATTTTCAATTTAACCGTTCATCTGTTCCACCTCTGATTGTCCTAAATTTGTACTACGCTAATTGAGATGAAAAAAACGTGTCAATTGATTCAACGAAAACAGATTTGAATTTCGACTGACACTATTGGACGGAAGACTAGATACAGAAAGCAATAGAGACGGAGAAGAGCGTTGAAAGGAATCGGTACGCGAGTCAATGAGCAGGCACGGGTAACGAAATAGAACTCACCGTTCCTTTATTCCGTCGCAGGGAGTACATCTATAACAAAGTAGACAGTACAGCAGTCGGTACATCTCGTTGGAGGTTGGGAGAATCGGGAGGGTTGGCTGGTTGCTGTTGGTGAATTTGTCTCGATTCTTCTCGTCGACCCAATTGTCACTCGATGCATCGACAGCCCACAAATAGCATTTCTCTCTCTTGGCTGTCCCGTATCGTGATAGATTTCCACCGGTAACCAGTATAACCAGCAGCAGAGTACTACCGTCGAATCTACTTCTCATCGTTGGCTCTCCTGTTCTCTGGTCGCATCAATCGACTTGCGTCTCTACTTCTCTTTTCTCCATCACTATTTTTCTCGATTTCGCGCGGAAAACCTCACCCCTTGGTCTATATATCGGTGGCAAAAGAAAAAGTGAAGGAATAAAACAAGAAAGAAAAAAATCGTCGCACGGCCACTGAAAGGATGAGGATGGGTGAGGGTAGAAAATTAAATTCTCCGCGTATTTCGGGCTCGAGAACGACGATTCCTGCGACTCCGCGAGTTCTATCCATGCGCGTTCTACGTCACCCTCCTTGCGTGTACTCCCTCTCGTTTTCCTCTCGTCGTCGAGTTTTAATGGAAAAATCGTTGGCACGATAGAGCCTTCCCTTTGCCTCCCGTCGACTCTTGCCTCTGGTGATGCCACTGCATCGCTCCAGCAGCGTTTGGTTTGGTCGAACGCGTTATTTACGGCGATCGTCGATATTTCGTCGGAGCGTTTTAAATCGCATTGGCCGGAAGTGGTCGCCGGCATCGGGGCCGGTCCTATTCGCTCTAGCTGCAACAGAAAGTCCTTTTTCCACCGTCGCGTTCCACAGCACTAGCGACGACGACCTCTTCGCTTTGGAAATGTGTATGCGCCACATATATTCGAACCATCCAGTGGACCGCGTACACGAGAGGGAGAAAGAAATCGGCCGACGACCTACATTTCGGATCGCGCGTGTTCCATTTTCAATTTCCAATTTCCTATCGACGGCCGCACCGGGAAAGGATAAAATAATACCGCGGCTTCAACGGCCCAATCGTTCGATCGGAGCTTCCAACGCTATTCGCCTCTTCCTCGTTTCACTCGCTCTATCGATTCTTTTCATCCTGAAACGAGTGCAGCCTACGTACACTTTTCTACTGTCCGCGAAAGTGTGATATGATTAATGGGTTGTACTTATAAGGAACAAAAAATAAATGCTTGAATATGCTCCAGCCGATTAATTAGTTAAACTTCCCAATTGATTGGTTAGCACAATCAAAAACTTGGTTGTTCCGATTAATCGGCTGGCGAATTTTTAACCAAGCATTTTTTTCCGTGTATTTGTGTATTAGTCGTTTAGTGACGCGAATATATTTATTTTTTGTTGAAAATAATTTTTTTGCCACATCGTGGCTTGAAATTAGTCTTTTCATCCTGAAACGAGTGCAGCCTACGTACACTTTTCTGCTGTCCGCGAAAGTGTGATATGATTAATGGGTTGTACTTATAAGGAACAAAAAATTAGTGCTTGAATATGCTCCAGCCGATTAATTAGTTAAACTTCCCAATTGATTGGTTAGCACAATCAAAAACTTGGTTGTTCCGATTAATCGGCTGGCAAATTTTTAACCAAGCATTTTTTTCCGTGTATTTGTGTTTTAGTCGTTTAGTGACGCGAATAAATTTATTTTTAGTTGTAAATCATTTTTTTGCGACATCGTGGCTTGAAATTAGTCTCGTTGACAAAAGATTTTTAGGTTAAATCGTTAGACGAAAGGCACTTTTCTCTGTAAAAAATTTGAGAAAAAAATTATTCTCTTAACACATATAAAACTATAATTCTACCATAATTATTGCATCTCTGCGCAGTTCAAAATAGTAACTGTAATATCGGAATGCTAAGTTTTATAACAATCATTTAGGCATAGGATAAACAAATCTGCTTGTGACTGTAACAAAAAGTTGTTTGTCATTCACGAGGATGTGGCGGAAATTAAAAAAAGAAACATTGTGGACGTTTTTGAAGCCCATATTTTTTGTGAAATGTACTAACATTTTTTAACGTCTACCGTGTGATAAACTTTCAGGCTTTTATTTCCAGAAGTTTTGATTGCCACGAATGCTGGTGAGTTTTTATGTGGTATGCTCAGAGAAAGCATGGTAGTTCTGGCAATTTGCCAATGATTGATATTTCGCCCTAGCAACTATTTTTTTTTTTTTTTAGTAAAGTTAATCATTAATTAACTATTATTATTGACCATTTTTTCCAACAATTAAATAGTTACGGTAACTGCAAACCAGTTATTACTGATTATTTATCGTAACTGAACATTCCGGTCGAGTTTTTCATAACCTGTAAATCTAGGATTGTGCACTGAGAGAAATTGAAATAGTCCTGGTAACTATTCAGTGATAATTATATTTTATTAGTTCAGGTGACTATTTTCGTAGTTACGTTAACTGTACTATTAACGTTACTATTAATATAACTACCAAAATAGTCACCTGGACTAATAAAATATAATTAGGAGAGATGGGGGCAAAACGGGCATCACGACTAAAAATGACAATTGGGGGCAAAACGGGCATCGTTTCAACTTTTTCGAACACGACTTTTTTCAATTTCCTGACATTTCTTACTTGAAAATTTCGGAAAATAATTGGTGATGTCAATAAAACAGGCAGGGAGGCAAAACAGGCATCTCGGCTAAATATAAGTATCGGGGTCAAAATGGGCACCAAATCATAAAATGAGAATTTCGTTCTAATTGATTTCTTTATGATATACCGACTTTTTTTTTCAAAGAATTAATTTGATTATAAAATTTTTGAAAAATTCATTTGACTATATTTTTTTTCTTTGCTCAACAAAGTATCGAAAAAAAGTTCTGAACGGATGGTTAAAAAAATTCTGATCTGATGAAGACTATCAATTTTTTTTCATCACCAATTTGACGTATTTTCCGCACTTTCCCTGTCTAAGGAACGTAAAAAACTGAGACAAATCGTTTTTACGAAAGTTGAGACGGTGCCCGTTTTGCCTCCAATCCCGATTTTTAATGGAGCTGCCCATTTTGCCCCCATCTCCCCTATCACTGAATAGTTACCAGGATCATCTCAATTTCTCTCAGTGTGCCCGTAACTTTTTTGAAATTTTATTATAAATCGTTGATCAAGAAGAGAAAAATCTATACTGAGAAACATTATTACCAGAAGTAACAAGCATGTTATATGTTGTATTATAACATGTTATATCCTCCAAAAACACACCTACTCTTTTGGAGCAACTAATTGGCTAGGTCAATAAATCTATTGGTTGTTTTAACCACGTGCATTTCATTTTTAAAATTTTTTTAGCATTTACAATTTTTTTAATTTTTAATTTTTAATTTTTTAATTTTCAATTTTTTATTTTTTTTTGTATGAGTCAAATGATAATTTTTTTGCCTTGACCTCCAAAAATATCAACTACATTTTATAATTACTATTAAAAATTTGAAAAAAGGATCTAACTATATTAATACCTGCATTGACTACCAATCGATAGTTGACAGTTTAATTGTCAGCATTCTACTAGAATTTTTGTGTTGTTTTCCACCTCTTCGAGTAGTGGGTTGGCGAAACGTGTACATAGTACATAGGAAAATTTTGTCAGTGTGTTATATGCTGCCTATATACAGTACCACTGTGCTATAATACTGGTAGAGTTTTTGTGTGCGGGATTTATCAGCGTTCTCGGCGTTCACCCGAAATCACGTGAAAAAGTGTGCCCCCGGTTGGACTGGAACGTGGACCAACTGTAGCGAGTGCGGCGTGGAATTTATAAAACATAAAATAACGAAAAATACATCGTTCCACTGGATCGTTCTTTAGCAGTTTTACATAAAGCTGTCGACTATCGTCGAGCTCGGGCCGATTTTTCACGGAACCGCAAACACCGCTGTTTTCCCCAGAATTTTCATCTGCGAGAGCATCAGATTTTCCATTTATTTATTTTTTTTTTTTTGCTTACCACAGTATAGCACATTTAGTGCTGTGGTGTGTAGCAAGCTCGTCTGCTCGGTGGTACTCGTCGGGCTCGTTCGCTTTTCTACTTCGAAGATTATTTACGGCTCGGTTTCCGTCCTCAATGCCCATGGGATGAGTGATACGGAAAAGGATCTTGGGAAGAGGAAAATGCGACGGGAATGGAAATCGGGAAGGCTCCGATGAATTTCATGCGGGTTATTTCTCGTTTTCGATGGTATTTGGTTATATATATATAGATTTACACGTACTATATATGTAGGTAATACTGCTGTAGGTGCACAATCGAGAAGTAGAAACGATTCTGCTTCCTCTCGTCGAAACGGATTCTCTTCGCTCCATTAGACGGTCTCGGGGCTTTTTCTTTCACTCGTTTCTTTCACGAGTCGCAATCCGCCTTCACTCTTCTTTTACTCAGTGCGCAGATACACACAGAGGATCTATAGATCTTTCTCGATGGTCGGATCGTTTGGTCGATGCTGTGAGGGTGGGTGGCTAAGGTGGGAAGGTCATCGAAGCACTGAGGCAGAACAATGGCCCGTTTGAACGAGTACCGTTGAGAAACTATATCTACTCTGTAGTATATGAGACCGGAGTGCACGAGCAATCGTGCGAAAGAAAGAAGACCAAGTAACAGCCGAGGAAAGGAACCGGATGAAGTGAAGAATCAGCCCCGGCGGATCTGCTGTTTACTGCCTCGCTCTCCAGTAACCCATTTATTGCGCAGACGAGTGGAGAACCGAGTGATTTTGTTTTTTTTTTAGGACCTCCAAAACCGTTTTACGCAGATAAGGTGGATTCGCATGTGACACAGATAGAAATTTAGTCTTGGGAGGTTCTGAAGTATAATCTCAACTGGATTTTCATTTTTGTCAATACACCGAGAGAAAAAGTTTCATTGATTCACGGAAATCTTTGCCAATGAAATGAAATACTTGAATTTCAATACTATCTTTTCTTTGAATGATCTCAAACTCAATGAAAAGTCGTGACATTGATTCGAAGAAACATTCCCATATAGAAAAATATATATGTAACATATACGTTAATTATATGGCGCCAAAAAGTTCCATATCCTCCATATATTCTGCATATATGTGTGCAAAAATATATTCAAAATATATGGAATATATGTAAAATATATTTCATATACGTTTAGCGCCAAAAAGTTCTATACGTCGAATATATGGTGCATATATTTCTATTTCCATGTGGGTTTCTTTAAACCAATGAACCTTTTTCATTGTTTTCAAAGATGTCGTCTCTGATTCAATGAAACCTTCTTCTTACCACCTCAAAATTTCAAAACCTATTTTTTCCTGAAGTACGCGGCAGATAAAGCTCAAATTTTGTGAGTATGTAAGGAAGTACGGCAGAAATAGGCTACGCTTCTGGATCCTCGAAAATCGAAGCCGTTCGTTCGGGAGAACCGGAAAACAAAAAAGTGAGGTTAGGTGCGAGAGAGAGAGAGATCAATAAAAACGTTTCTTTTAACCAATGAAAATGTATCTTTAAAATAATGAAACTGTTTCTTTATTATATGCTCACTAGGTCAATCTTTATTTACAGACAATGAAATGTTCTCATTGAAATCAAAGAAATGTTTCGTTGAAATCAATGAAAAAAAAATCAATCCACTCATTTCTTTGGCATCAATGAAATCTTTTCTCTCGGTGTATGCTACCGATATACTCTGAGAAATCGCGGTAGTTCTGGCAGCTATAAGTCGCATCTAGGAAAAAAATGGTCGGGGAAAAAATGGCCGATGGAAAAAAAAGCCAATGGAAAAGGCAAGAAATACTATTGATTGTTGGTTAGTAAAACTATGTTTTTTCATAGTTGATTTAACTTCATTAAACTATTGAATGATCAATTGGTTATTAATTATTTAACTGTTTACAAAATATACCTAAAGATTTTCATCCCGATATTTATCATTGTATATTTCGGCGTATCAGTCCATTAATTATGATATCGTTTTAAATTTCTAGAATAAGAGAGAGAGAAACTTATATTAAAATGAAAGTTATTACGAAATACATTATCAACCACAGTGTGTCCCACATATTTTCCAAGGGTTCATCAGGTTGTTTACGAGCTTTCTAGCATGTACGAAGTTCTAAACATTTTTTCGATTAGTTTGCTTAAAAAATGTAATATGCGTTTTTATCTAACAAAATTGTACGATGTAACTTGGCTATGCGCCGTTTTGAACGCGTATCTATGTATTCAATATGGCGCATATCTAGTTGACACAATCTATGTTCCATTTGAACTCCTATCGTCATCACATATTTTTCTCCTAAACTTCACGAATGGTTCTTGAGGGATAAAAAAATACAGAAGTACGAATGCCAATTTCTAATTTACAATGACCCATTTACCCAAAAATCCTAACGCTTCCTCTCTCCGAAATCAGAAAAAATAAAAAAAACGAAACCACCGTTAACGAATTTCGTTCTCAATTGCATGAATATTCAATCGTAATTGCAGCAACAGTACGCTCGTAACAGTACATCCCGACAGCAGTGTTTAATTTCGAACGTACCTTTTTCCTGTTGCGTTTTGTTTTTTTTTTTTTTTTTTTCGTCGAACATTTTCACCCGAGAAAATTGCCAAATGCTGCTAGGGGGGGCTTAGAGAACGAGAACGCCGGAACGTAGCACATACGGGCAATGCATTATTTCGAGCGAGTGCCTCCGATGTGCATACGTGCATACCTATATAGCGCGGCTAAATGACTCAGGTGCATCGCGCATTGCAATGTACTGCGTACCGGTAGTATGCCGCGCGTGGTTGGTCATTCGCCGGGTGGGCAACCGCGTCGCGGTATCCCGATGCCACGGCGGCATGTGTGTCAACGAACGTCCGAATGGCTTGTAATCGACCTGAAAGGGAGCGACCGCGGCACTCGGTTCGCTCGACTCTATACGCGTCCCGTTTTTATTTTCATTAGTGCGAGTTTCCCCGTGCGCGTCAACCATGGTCACAAAATAGGCACATATATATATAGGTCATTCCATACCAAATATGGATGCCTCACGCCAATTTTTCTGTAGTTTCTAAGCATAATAATGAAAATTCTGTAAAATTTTGAGAAGATCAGAATGGTCTACGAAAAAAAAATAATAATAATTTTTTTATCACTTTTTTTGTTAAAAAGTACATTCAAATAGTTGAATTTTATAAAGGAACAGGTTTTTGTACGATCGGTAATTTTTTAATATACAGCGAGTTGAAAAAAATTAAATATTAAAAATTGTTATTCTATTTTGGGCTAATCATAGGTGATAAGATTCTGAAATAATTAATGGATATACATGGAAAAATATATGGTTAATTCTACTATGCGCATAATTACCTGAGCGGACAGCTAGTTTTTATTGTTACTGCGGCAATAATTAATGTAACCAGCAACTAAATTATGGTACACGTAACCATTTGTAGAGTAGGACTCACTATATTCAAATACACGGAGAAAAAGGCCAACTAAGTTATTGGTTAGACTAACCAAGTTATTGGTTACACCAGCTAAATCATCTTGGTTAGTCAATCAATAACTTGGTTGGTTAACAAATAACTTGGTTGGTTAACAAATAACTTGGTTGGTTAACAAATAACTTGGTTGGTTAACAAATAACTTGGTTGGTTAACAAATAACTTGGTTGGTTAACAAATAACTTGGTTGGTTAACAAATAACTTGGGTGGTTAACAAATAACTTGGTTGGTTAACAAATAACTTGGTTGGTTAACAAATAACTTGGTTGGGTAACAAATAACTTGGTTGGTTAACAAATAACTTGGTTGGTTAACAAATAACTTGGTTGGTTAACAAATAAATTGATTGGTTAAAAAATAACTTGGTTGGTCAATCAATAACTTGGTTGGGTAACAAATAACTTGGTTGGGTAACAAATAACTTGGTTGGTTAACAAATAACTTGTTTAACAAATAACTTGGTTAACAAATAACTTGGTTGGTTAACAAATAACTTGGTTGGTTAACAAATAACTTGGTTGATTAACAAATAACTTGGTTGGTTAACAAATAACTTGGTTGATTAACAAATAACTTGGTTGATTAAAAAATAACTTGGTTGATTAAAAAATAACTTGGTTGATTAACAAATAACTTGATTGGTCTAGCCAACTTAGTTGGCGTATATATAACTAAGTGCTTAGTTGTTCTAATAAAGCCTTTTTTTTGCGTGTATCTATCTCCTGAATTTTTCTAAGTGTATTCGTGATACTCTAAACAACTTTTGAAAAAATTATGAAAACTATTTGTGACATGCCAAATATCGGTGGCCCACTTCGTATGAAATGACCCATATATACGCGTGTACGTGTAAGTATATAAATATATGTAGTACTCTGTGCAAGAACCGTAGAGTCCGAAAGTAACTGCACAGTTGAGTATCATGCTGCACCGATGCTGGCCGAGTTAGCGCTTAACCCGGGTTACACGGGTTACAGCGTTAGCGCGACTGTCGTTCGTAATCGCATTGGCTCTGGTATAGTTAAAAAAAAAAAAAAAACATTTGCCGGTCTCATTCTGTGTCGTCGTCACGCTCTGCGTAATTGCGAGGGCGTCCAAACGAGCAGAGATACTATAGAGTGTTGGAAAACGTGCTCACCAGAGCTCCGGCACGCTTCGTCGCTCGAAAAGCCCACCAGAATGTTGGACTATGCGTTCATCTAGGGCACCTTGGATTCCTCGATTTTTTACGCAGTTTATAATTATGAGAAAATTGTCCTACGTCCAATACATCTGACGATTATATTAATGGTGCTTTGGGTTTTTATTTATTTTACTTTGGATTTTGTATTAATAGAAACGAAGGCTGTGCACGTGGAAGAGGGTGCATAGCCTCGTTAATCTTGCCGTTCTTCCTTAGAACTCTTTAATTAGGAATTTTACTGCAAAAAAATCTACTTGAAATTTAATGTATTGGATGTTTTTATGCAAAAACTGATATATTTAATTTAATATACAAGTGTGACGCAAAATTAACTTAAATTTTACAGAAAAAGTACTTGAACTTTAATAATTTTGTTTAATTTTACCGCAAAAGTATATTAATTTTATACCAAAATTGAAAATTAAATTTAGATTACGAGTTTATGCACGCTTTCATATTATGTTTCTCTCGGTGTAGTAACTAACAACGCTGTAAACTTAGATAAGTTCCAGGAAGATTAATTAATATCGCCTTTTTATAATTTTGTAATCCACTCTTTTTAATTTGATTATAATTAACGGTAATATATAGAATGAATACATATATATATAACATATTCTATATATATATTTTTTAATATAAATTTATTGTCATGATTAAATTACAAACTTCGTCCTCGATTTGTCTTACATTTATTATTCTTTTCATTATCTATATACGAAAATATTTAACCCTCGAAGCCGTAATATTAGTAGTAAATTAAAGGCCCCTGAAAAATAGTTTTCTTAAAAAATTTAAGACAGTTCTATCATGAAGGCAATGCAAACTCATATGCATGAATTTTTGACATGTTGTAATTTAGCTATTCAATTTTACTTACACAAAATCTTGAAGGCTTTTACCGAGTATTTGAATGAACAATTAAAACTTGAAAATCGATTTTCTGACACGGCGCTCACGGGAGGGCTGGAAAAATTGATCTTTAAATCAAAATTTAACATACTTAAATCAAAGATAGAGAAAAAATAAAAAGTACTACGGATTCGCAAATCATTCAGGAATTGATGCATCATGAAAAAAGGTGAAGTCTCCGGAATAATGTTTAATTGAACCAAGGTCAAAGTGCACGATACCGGGCCAAATGACGTTTCCTAACCTAATTATCGTAAAAATGAAGTCAAATCCGCACTAAACATATCAACTATTTACAAATAATCGTTTTAATTTGATTACGATAATTTCGAAGGATTCTCGATTATTTTTGATATTATTATTGAGGCAGTCAAAGTGATGCGTATGATTATTTTTTAACGTCATAATAGACTCTGAGATTTATGACTCCGGCGTACCGACAGAACTACCTTAAATAGAGTATAAAACAGAATTTTTAGAAATAAGCTTTTTCAACGAAATAGAAGTATTTTCATTACAAATTACGAATTTCTTAATAGCGTATTCGTTGTTTTCTTTCGTTTCTTTAATGTGAAGTCGTAGTGTAAGCCATTCAGGGTGTTTAAGTGAGGTATAAATCGAAAGTATGCTTTCGGAAAGAATTTCATCCCATGTAGTACAACCTCTTTTCAAACCTCGATACCTGCGTACCAATCTCGCTGCAATGTGGGTGAAAAGAAATTTTCTTCTCGTTCTACCACCGACGGGCATTACTTTTTAATCTCCTGAAATTCTGATAGAGCGGCAAGAGGTTTTCTCTAGTACTTTGCTGCTGCTGCTACTGCTGCTGCTGCTGCTTCTGCAGCATACAAGTTTACGACTCTTGGGCAAAGAAGAAGAAGGAGGTAAAGGGTATATATATATATGTAGCGAGTAGGATATGTCTCTTCGGTTGTACCTACACCTACCGTGTATAACTACAGCCTTCACGTGTTAGCTAAAGGTACTCGCCGTCCTAGTGGTCGTTGCGAAGCTTCGTTGCTCGCGCTACCTCGCAGCGAGCTTTTTTTACGGTCATACGGTTTCACCTGCGACTTACGGCCCCGGACATCCCGTTCGTTACAAGCGTCGAGACGAGCTCGTGCGCACAAGCTCACGGTTATACTCACCAGCCAAGGGGAATGAGCTCACAACGAAAGAGAAGGAATAGAATCTAACGCTCTCGAAGGCTCTCGGCCATCAGCCCGTGCGAAACTCGAGCACGAGTCGAGCGCAGCCGTTATCGGAGAAGAAATGGCAATGCGCGTGCTCTTGTGCACCGAGTTTTGCCGCTATCGAATCGAATCGCTGTGGTATACAAGTATCGCGAGCCAGTGCAATTCCTTCGAATAATTTATCGTGTCAAGTCACCAGCAAACAACGATGATTCATTTCCCTCGACAATCGAGGACTTGTAATTGGAAACTGACGTTTTTTCTGTCGCAGAAATCGATGAGAAAAAAAAGAGAGAGAGAAAGGCATGATACTTTTAGGGATCGAATTTAATATGGTTGAATGGTCGCTATTATGAAGCAAATATGAAAATACATGAGTCTTAATTTTAGCACTATTGGAACATTTTCAGTTTTACATTGGTCACTTTTTTTCAAGTATCGAAAGATTTGCTGCTTTTCCCAAGATAGTACATCTCTACCGCAGGATTTTTTAAACCGTAAATAGTTTATGCAATGTTTAATCTGTATAAAAATATGCGTAGAATAAAGAATTAGTGAGCTTTAATTACCTCAGCTGACGCTAATTCTCTTCGGTGGTGTGAAAAATTAATATTTTGTTGACAAAAATATTTTTTGAAAATTTTAAGGGCATCATAAGTGACTCAACCAAATTATTTGGCTGCCAAAATTCTGTGGTGTACAAGTATCGCGAGAAAGTGCAATTCCTTCGAATAATTTATTGTGTCAAGTCACCAGCAAACCACGATGATTCCCTGGACAATTGAGGGCTTGTAATTGGAAAATGACAATTTTTTTTGTGGCAGAAATCGTTGAAAAAAAAAGGACGCAAAGTAGAACCTTGCACATTGCTTCCTCATTCTTTTTCGCTTTTTACAAAAAGCTTTATTTTATTTTTGGCTTCCTCGTAAAGGAAGTTTTGCGAAAGATGAAAATTATTGACGAAATTGATGATTTCTGACGTTTTACAAAATCCAGAGCGACACCATTAAATTTGTTAAAAATTCAAAATCACGTAAAATCCGAACCATTTTACCGATCATCACCAAATTTAGTACGTAGCAGGGCTGAATATTATTTTTCCTGTGTAGAAAATTTCAGTCAATTAGCTGCAATCTTATCTGAATTAGAGAAAAAAGAAAAATTTTCGAAAAATTCAAAATCTCATAAACCCGAACCACTTTACCGATTTGGCCCAAATTCAATACCAAAGGTCGTATCACTTTGTTTAATTTTGATACGAAGTTTCAGCCCGGTAGCTAGAAATTCGTTCGAGCTCTTATAAAAAAATCAAAATTCTTATAAAAATTAAATGCGTTAAGCGATTTTTGTAAAATTTATACCAATTGAAGATTGGCCAGTACTGTACATGTTTTTTAAATTTTAGCTGCCCACATAGAAAAATATATATGTAACATATATGTTAAATATATGGCGCCAAAAAGTTCAATATGCTGCATATATTCTGCATATATGTAAAATATATTTTATATACGTTAGCGCCAAAAAGTTCTATATGTCGAATATATCGTGCATATATTTCTATTTCCATGTGGGTGATTCGGTCGAATACTTTATAAGTTACAGTTATATGAATTTTTGGCCTTTCATAACATACACACACACACACATGCATGCATACATTCGTCCAATTTTTCTAACCCACTTTTCTTGACGTTTCAGACCATTTTAAGGAGGTTGGAGAGCTCCACACTAGTCAAATCAGTGCTAAATTTTTAAAAGCTTTTCTACAATTTCAGATGGTTTAATTATCAGTTCTAAGGTGTTAATCACATAGCAGCATTAGTTCTAGATATTCAAATACATTCACAGCTGTCATATGAACAGTAGATCGATCAATATCTCCAAATTTCCGATGTCATGTTTTTTCATCCAGTTTTGTAAAAGGGTAAACCGTAATATCAGTCCGATTATGACGAAACATAGCTCATTTTGATCAGTGGAAGATCCTTAATCGATTGACCGTCCGGATTTTCTCTAGTATCAGGCGTTCAAAAGTTACAGCCATTTGTATACTTGATGTTAGGTTATGATAGGATAAACAAACGTTTGTATCTTTTGAACTACTAATACGATTTAAAAAATTAGACGGCCAATCGATAGAATATCTTTTAATAAAAAAAATGAGCTATTGGTCGTCATAATCGTACCGATATTACGGTTTACCCTTTCAAAAAACTGGATGAAAAAACATAAAATCAGAAATTTGCAGATATTGATCGATTTACTGTTGATATCACAGCTGTGAATGTATTTGAATATCAAGATCTATTGCTGCTATGTGATTAACACCTTTTAACAGATTATCAAACCATCAAAAAATTGTAGAAACGCTTTTAAAAATGTAGCACTAATTTGACTAGTGTGGAGCGCTCCAACCTCCTTAAATGTTTTGAGATGAAATATCGAAGAAAAAAGAACATTTTCATGAAAACAAAGCTTCCTCTAGGAAGCAAAGCAGAGAGAGACGTGATACTTTTAGAGGCCGAATGTAATATGGTTGAATGGTCGTTATGATGAAAATATGAAGGAGATTTTAATCGACTTCGCACAAGGTACTCTATTGTTGAGAGGATTTAAAAAAATTGATAAAAATAAAATATAGCGAGGAATATAGAGAATCGGGAGCACGCGATCTCGATTATTGCTGGGCGCTCCTTCCCATCTACGGGATGTTGAGAGTGAACTGTGTTGTAGTACTATCCAATATATCCCGCGAGAAAGCTATCTGAACGAGGCTGTTAATTATCCGGGATCGGTTCGAGCGTTAACCGAACAACTCCAATGGTGGATGTAAGTATATATATATATATATATATACCAGGGGTTATAGTATATATACGACGAGCAAATGAAGAAGAAGAAGAAGAGACTGCATCCAAGTCTTGACCCCCTTCAGCCAAGATCCTTGTAATTTCCCGAGGAAGTATCCTCTTCCTTCTCCACTCGTTTTTAAGTATCAAATACTTTCAACTAAATTTACAGCGCGATATTTTATATTCCTTCCGCACAGCCGGCATATCATGACATTCCAATCGTAAATTCACTGTGTCTGAAAGCTTGACTTCTACAATACACGTATATCCGTATGATTAAGAACTGATTTGCTTGCTGTAGTACTTTAAAGGAAATTTCGTTGAAAGGTAATTCTAAAATACCAATAAATATTTAAGATTCAATTGACATTCACATTCAGAAATAATGAAAATTATAGTTCTTTTTTGTTACCCAAAGGAAATTTATTTATTTAATTAACTGTTAGTGAAATCGCCTAATAGAGAATTTATGAAAATATGCAGATACACTTTTTTTAAACATTGCTGAAAAATTGGATTTTAAGGGAGTTCTTAATAAACGAGATCATTACTTCAAGTTAATTTAGTTGTTGATTTGATACATTTAAAACGGAAGTTAAATTGGAATACAATTACAGCTAGTGGATTACGCATTACTATTTACATACAATGAAAAAACAAAATTACTATATTGAATACTTATCAATACAAATTGAGCCAAGATAAATTATCAAAACTAAAATCGGGAATAAAGAAGTTAACAATAATATAGAGATTTTTCCTACGTTTTTTTTTACAGACAATAATTCTTTTAATTAATATCAATAAATAATAAAAGACAAAAAAAGCCAATTTTGCTTGATGAATTTGAAAAATTATTGCAATGTTTGCCAACCGGAAGATGTTAAACACGATAAAAACTATAACAAATCCCAGTAGATAAATTGAGTAATTTCGATACATCTACTTTTTTAAATTTTGTAAATGATTGATAATTTCTTTTTGTTCTCACACATCAAATGTTTTTTATGGAAATAACGCTGCCAGTTCATGTAGCTACAGATGCAAATATTTTAGCAGAAGTGTGGGCCAATTATCGTACTTGCCGAGCTGATAGCACTGCGGCTTCCAGGTAGCCAATTGCATTACCGTAATTGATTACGCACCGGTAATTGTCGGTAATTAGAACACAGGTAGTACTCGAGAGAGAGAGAGACAGGGATCATGTGAAACCTCTATCGATACCGCTTCCGGGCTTCAGAGTCGAGTATACCGAAGGGGTATCCATATGTATGTTATTAACCCTATGTATGTAATATTAAGTATTACTAATATCGACACCAATACTATTAATCCCGTTCGCACCGAGGGAGTCATTATCCTCCGGCACTTTCGATCGAATATAATCCAATCCGACTTAACTACTTTCGGTTCGCATCTCGCTGAATCACTTTTGCTCGGTATCAGTAAGTAGGCTGATTTAACATTATCTAATAATAATCGACTTATGAAATTTCATTTCAATTCCTACAAAATTAACAAATATTTATACTACAAGTGGTAGGATTTCATTTTTTTCCCTCTGTATTCTTAAGGGGAGGAAGTCAGGTAAAATAAATTGATTTTGGAAATTCAATATCATCCAAATCCTAATGCATATAAAAATGCCCAATGCACTATATTGTTGGTGCTCGATGAAAGGATGTTTTACTGCCGTCTGACTTGCATATGCTTTTCAATATTATCTTAAGCAAAGTTCTTAGGTTTTCCATTCTGCGCATGATTCAGATCAAACTACTAGGCAGATTGGAATGGTTGACGTCTCATTTTCTTTTTCATGAAAAGATACACGGGCTAAATGGAGCAAACTATTTTTTTTTCATTCTGAAAGCAAAGTTAATCACTGATTTTGAAAATAGCATACAATTTATTTATTAATAATTATGCCACTTGAAAAATATTACCTTTTATTAATATTTGCTCCATTTAGCCGGTGTATCTTTTCATGAAGAAGAAAATGAGACGTCAACCATTCCAATCTGCCTTGTAGTTTGATCTGAATCATGCGCAGAATGGAAAACCTAAGAACGGCGCTTAAGATAATATTGAAAAACATATGCAAGTCAGACGACAGTAAAAAATCCTTTCATCGAGTACCAACAATATAGTGCATTGGGCATTTTTATATGCAATAGGATTTGGATGATATTGAATTTCCAAAATCAATTTTTTTTACCTGACTCCCTCCCCTTAACTGTCTATAATTTATGAGTCAAAGTGGATTGTTAGACTGTTTAAGCCATAAAGTTGATAGGAAAAACTTGGTACTCTTTTTTTAAATGCTTTTATAAAGTTTTTTTAAATCATGTAAAAATAGACACAGTGAATTTTGTATTTTTTTAGCAAATATGGTGTATGTAAAAAAGAATAAGTATTGTAATTTTTAAAAAATCGTTAAACCTGCGAAATGTTTTGAGTGTGCTAGACTGAAAAATTTGGCATGCAAAAAGACAAAAAGGATGCAAAGTAGAACCTTGCACATTGCTTCCTCATTTATTTTCGCTTTTTACAAAACCGCCTCTATGAGCAAGTTTCTTTATTTTATTTTTGGCTTCCTCATAGAGGAAGTTTTGCGGAAGATGAAAATTATTGATGAAATTGATGATTTCTGACGTTTTACGAAATCCAGAGTGACACCAATAAATGTTTCAAAAATTCAAAATCACGTAAAATTCGAACCACTTTACCGATCATCACGACATTTGGTACGTAGCAGGGCTGAATGCGATTTTTCCTGTGTAGAAAATTTCAGTCGATTAGTTGAAATTTTACCTGAATTAGAGCAAAAAGAAAATTTTCCGAAAAATTCAAAATCTCATAAAAACCGAACCGCTTTACCGATTTAGCCCAAATTCAATACCAAAGGTCGTATCACTTTGTTCAATTTTAATACAAAGTTTCAGCCCGATAGATAAAAATTCGTTCGACCTAGAGCATTTACGTACTTTTTTCAAAATGTCAAAATTCTTATAATAACGAAATGCGTTAATCGATTTTTGTAAAATTTATACCACTTGAAGATTAGCCAGTACTGTACATATTATTTAAATTTTAGCTGATTCGATCGAATACTTTATAAGTTACAGTTATATGCATTTTTGGAACCCCTTTTCTTGACCATTTCAAACGTTTTGACATGAAAAGCTCGAAAAAAAATGTAAAAAGTTTATTATATTTATATTTAAAAATCCATTACCAGCAAATAAGAAGTACAAAACAGATTTTCTTATCGTATACAGTTACTTGAATAAGATTTAAAAAATCATGGGTTAGGTGACGAAGAAGTCACTTGGTGTGGATATGGCAGTAGGAATTTTTATTTTTTCTATCAAAATAACTTTGAAGAGATATACACACAGATTGTTTAAAATATCGCACGTTCTAGTCGTTGCGTCAACGATCCAATCGATGCCTGACTGACTCGAATCTTTTATTTTATTTTATTTTCGTTTTACCGGACGGCCAAATAAAATTGCGGAAGAGCCGATCGGCGAGAGCATATTCACGCTATGCACATGGGGATACACGCACAGCAGAACACCGTCGTGCAAACACGCTTCGGTTTATCGATACTCGCTAGCGGGGCTTACAGCTTCTATTATCGATCTCGTATTGCTTGTATACACAAACATATAGTACTCGTGAGAAAATCGAGGTTGAGATGGGATCGAATGGAGCGTCCATAAGGTCCATTTTCCTACATAGGATATTTCGTACCAAAACGATCTAACAGAGAAATTTGTTTAGAAAAAAAAAATTACCTGCAGCATAAGTAAGAAATACATGAAACTTAATTTCAGCTCCATTCGAACATTTTCAGTTTTACACTGGTAATTTTTTTTTCAAGTATCGAAACATTTGCTACTAATTCCCAAGAATAGTACATTTCTATCACAGATTTTTTTTTTTGGTCGTAAATACTTTATGCAATGTTTAATCTCTATAAAAATATGCGTAATCAATTTTACGGTAGAAAAAAGAATTAATGAGCTTCAATTATCTCAGCCCTAGACCCTAAAATGACACTAATTATCTTCAGTTGTGTGAAAAAATTAATATTTTATTGACAAAAATATTTTTTTGAAAATTTTAAGGGCATCATAAGTGACTCAACCGGATTATTGCTGTTATGCTAAACTTTGGAAAAACTGCGAAATTATGCATGTACTTTTTTTGATGCACTTATAAATTTTTAACAACAACAAAAATATTCATGTGTGCTCCGTACTTACACGTAATATGTACTAGGATAGAGTTACCAGTAAATGAACAGTTAAGCAAAACGATTTGTTTATCGTGGATTTTTATAAAATTTAATATTTCCAGACGATGACGGTGAAAATTTGAACGGTTGACCAGAATATCGAATAATTTGATACAACTAAAAAAATATCGTATTTTTATCGCAGAGTTTATAAAAATAAATGTTAACAGCCAAAAATATAAAAAAACATCTGTAATTGAACGGGCCTACACTTTTAGTTAAAAATAGGTTTCTGCGACAAAATAATCACAGTAGATAGCTAAAAAAAATAGACATATTATATTCACCCTATATATTACACTGTTAAAATTATTTTGAAAATTAATATACAGATTGGAAGTTATTTTGAAAATACTGTATATAAGATACGGTATATTAAATAAAATATAATATAATAATATAAAATATTTAATACAATATATAAAATTAATATTAAATGAAATATACCTTACTGTATTAATACTGTATTAATAATTATTATATAAATAATTAATATACTGTAATTAATTTCATTTAATATACAGATATATTGAAAAATTCCAATAATTATATTATCAACACAATTTTTATGAAGTATTTAGTATATTGTACATTAATTTCACAACAATTTTTTATATATTAATTAACATTTCTATATTAAATTTAATATACGAGTATCCACAAAAAAAAACTCCTAATAATTTATATTAATTTTCATACAAAAATTTCTAGCAGTGTACTGTACTACACTATTAAAAATATTTTGAAAATTAATATATCTATTGGAAGTTCTTTTTCAGATACAGTATATTAAATTTCATTTAATATACAATATTAATTTAAAATATAAATAATATATTAAATAAATATATGAAATATTATATAAAATAAAAATATAAATATATTAAATAAATAAATAAATAAAATATTAAATTTCATTTAATATACAGATATGTCGTAAAATTCCAATAATTATATTATAAACACAAGTTTTATGAAGTATTTAGTATACTGTATATTAATTAACATTTGTGTATTAAATTTAATATACACGTATCCGCAAAAAAACTTAATATTAATTTTCATACAAAAGTTTCTAACAGTGTATTGACATATCTGTATAATTCGACGAATTTTCATAGTGTGCGAGGCGTAAGTATCGCCTAGCGTATAATATGTGACATATAGAAGAGCAATGCGACGACAATACAACGAGCGTAGACGAGAACGAAGCGATGAAAACGACTGGTACATGCAACGGCGACACGGACGTAGCGAACCGTGTCTCGATTATATCGAACGCGACACCGATAACGGGTTGGTTGCTGATACCGTGTATCCAACGTGAAGCAGCATCTATAGCACAGTGCACGCTATAGTTGTGGCAGAAGCAACCCCTCTGTCGCTCTGTTGTTGCTCTGCACTGTTACAAGGCTCCCATCTACCCTATTACCCGTGTAAATGCGCAGCGGATCGTCCTCACCGATAGCTAGATACCAATTCGTGTCCTCGCAAAGCGCTTTGAGTTGAGTGGAGAAGCGTTGTGGTACCTCCGGACTGTAACGTGCAGCGTGTGTGCAGTTGCGTGTAAGCTGTGTAATGCAGCTTGTGCTCTAGCTAAAGATAGATGATATAGAGAGATAGAATATAACAGTAGTTTATATATTTACAGAGGCTGAGATGGACATAACATATATATATATATGTTTTTGTGGTATGCGTCAATTCAGTTAATTTTTATTTCACTGTTTTCGTGAAAAAAAAAAAATTCGGGATTTTCATGTGAGGAAACTCAGAATGGTCCAAAACGTTGAAAAAAGTGGTATAAAAAAATGTCCGTATGTATGTGTGCGTGTGTATCAATTTCGAAAATTTAATCGCCTATAACTCGAGAATGGTTTTAGCCATTGAACTGAAATTTGGTATACAAGTGAAGTACCACCATATCTTTGATTGCTGCAGTTTTTGACAAATTGTGTACACAAATTTCGATTTTATGAGTATTTTAATTTTTTGAAAAAATGACGTGGTCACTTTAACTTTTGTAAAATTTAGTATTTTTTATTTAAATTATTTTTAAATAATTTGTTTTAAATTATTTTTAAATAATTTATTTTAAATTATTTTTAAATAATTTATTTTAAATTATTTTTTAATAATTTATTTTAAATTACTTTTAAATTATTTATTTAAAATTATTTTTAAATTATTTTAAAATAATTATTTATAAGAGCAGGTGCACTCAATGTTGTTTGGTATTGAATATGGGTCAAATCGGTAAGGTGGTTCAGATTTTATGGAATTATGAATTTTTCTAAAAGTTTATTTCTCAAATTTTGTATGTAAACGAAACAATATTCAGCCATAATATATATGTATATAATTGAGTGACGAAGGTTATGAAACTTTTGATTTTATCGAATTTTAAATTATTTAAAAAATGTACTTTATCATATTTTCTTTCGGAAACGCTCTAATAATAACAAAATAACGGAATAACGAAATAGAGAAAGCGAATTCACAACATGCTTATTTGTCTACTTAAAACAAAGATGCAAAGTAGAACCTTGCACATTTCAATTTTTAATTCATATTTTTTTCATAACGTTTACTCTGAGGAAAAGTGAAAATAAACTTTAAAGTGATTAAATAATTCTTGATCATCTTGTCAAAATGAATGAAATAAAAATGTTTCACGTACGTTCGGTAAATATGCCGTAACACTAAATCATCGGTAACAGGAAAAATAATGCCCTCTTTGATTTTCGAGATATTTCATAATGACGTTTTGTGGGATTTTTTCTTTTCCTATCAACAAATGTTTTTAAATTCTTTACCAATACGTTAAGACGTTATAAATATGATAATAATTATTATATTTCTTATTTATGGGATTTATAATATATTACTATACATTTATAATCAAATAATAATTATTAAAATACATAAATAAATATTATAATATAATTATTATTATTATATTTATTGTTCATGGGATTTATAATTTGTTTTTATAGATTAATGGGTGAAGGTCGAAATAACGCATTAAAAAATAACGAACGTCGTAATCTAGAATGGCCATTATTTTCAAATTTGCTATTTTAGCCATTCGCTATTTTGATTTCATTTTAATAGGATGGACGGTCAAAATAGCGAATGGTTGAAATAGCAAATTTAAATATAATGAACGTCTGAAACTAGATTGTCCACTATTTTGAAATTCGTTATTTTAGCTATTTGCTATTTTGGTAATTCGCTATTTTGACCCCCACCCAGATTAATAATCAAATAATTATTATAATAAATAAATAAATAAATAATTATTATAAATATAATAATGTAAATAAACACGTTTGTATACAGACGTATTTATTTTCAGACGACGGCCAAGTACGGACATTGGCAACCCGTGCTATTCATATAAAGGCATCTCGAACTATCGGCGTAAATTCACAAAAGCATATACATAACCATATAAATATATGTATGACCATCCGATCCACGGAGGTAATGTTATTCCGTTTCACTATACATTACACTATACTGCTGATGGGAATTGAGGGGCGGTACGTAAACTTGTTAACCGTTTATTTTCGCACGGTGCAAGACTATTTCGCGGTGAGTTCGTAAATTCTAAATACGATACTATGGCCTGACACTTATATTACACAGTGTAGTGCAAGAACAGTCTGAGTGAGAATCATGCAAGTCAAAGATAGGATCATGTATACATATATGTAGAGCCTGTATGATAGTGCAGCCCTATATCATTCGTGTAATCACAAATAATTAATTAGCAATTATATCACTAATAGAATATAACGTATTTAATCCACTTTTATTTTTATTTTTAAGAGAGTTCGCGTTTTTAGTACGGAAATGAGTGACGACACCAATTAATCCACTATATTTTCAGCCCCTTCGTTAAAATATCCAACAGTCCGTCGTGGGGTCAGAATTCTCGGGTCATGCAGATTTTTATATCCCAATTGACCTACTTTAGCTTTGCTAAGCAAGCTAACAGAGTTGGTAGATAAAATTATAGTGGAGTGAGTCGAGGGTGTGAAATTCTGGAGCATCTAAAGCTCGTAAAATTCAATGAGACGATCTCCGTGGTGCACTATAGTGAAAAAGCTGGTGAACAGTATATATAGGACGTGTCTGTTTCGGTGTTGGTCAAAACGGGGAATTTAGGGGTCTGCAAAAAACGTCGAGTGTGCATTCTTTATTCAACACTGATTTTAAAAAGTCGTTAGAACAAATAAAACGTGCGTTTGCAGGCGGCGAAAAGAATATTCTTTTGATCGAATGCAATATGTAATTGATCGAAGCGATACGGAGAGAAATTTCTGTGTTGTGATAACATAAAACGAGGACAACAAAAATCGTTACGTTAGGTTGGCAAATCTTTTGTTCGGCTGACAAATCAGTTTTGCGATGCTGACAAATCTTTTGTTCGGCTGACAAATCTTTTGTTCGGCTGACAAATCTTTTGTTTGGCCGACAAATCTTTTGTTCGGCTGATAAATCAGTTTTGCGATGCTGACAAATCTTTTGTTCGGCTGACAAATCAGTTTTGCGATGCTGACGAATCTTTTGTTCGGCTGACAAATCAGTTTTGCGATGCTGACAAATCTTTTGTTCGGCTGACAAATCAGTTTTGCGATGCTGACAAATCTTTTGTTCGGCTGACAAATCTTTTTGGTGGGCTGACAAATCTTTTTGTTAAGCTAACAAAACGATTTTTGTTGTCACCGTTTTATGTTGTCACGACACAGAAATTTCTCTCCGTGAACTGCTGGTAGTATCCAAAAATGATTCGATTATCATTGCCAAATATTTAGTCCAATCGACAAAATATTCTTTTCGCCGCCCGCAAACGCACGTTTCGTTGGTTCTAACGATGTTTTTAATCATTGAAGTAGTATAACTACACGGAAAAAAATCATTTGCTATCATAGTGACAGCAAACTTTCTTTGTTGGCCTAGAAAATGTATTTGCTGACCTAACAAATAATTTTGCTGGCCTAGCAAATTTTTACTGGTCTACCAAATTTTTTGACACGCCTAGCAAATAATTTTTGTAAGGCTTTGCTGTCACTATATTAGCAACTGATTTGTCAATGCAACAAAAGTTTTTTCTCCGTGTATATGAAGTATATTTTAAGGCGCGATGAGGACCTTTATTGCGGCTGCTGCAATGCAACTGCATTCTGGTCTCAGAGGCCCAACTGCATATAGTCAAAGCTTCCCATTGGTAAACATTTCTCGATGTTCTCGGTGTGATATCTCGCGATTCTGGTGGCACTACTGCTTTTGCTATTGGATGGTAATACCCGAAGCAAATACCACCTGCTTACCGTTCGCGCTTCCACTCTGTAGCCTCCAATGCCAATGCAACTTCACCTCCTACTGAACTGTGTACTGTTTCCTATCGGTTTCTCCACTCTATGCGGGTGTGTTGATTCATATATAGAACTAAGCACCGGTTCCTATTTCCGTCTATCGAAGCCCGGTATTCATGTCCAAGTTTCTATGCACCGGCAAAACTGCTATGTACAACAACTTTAGATATACGAATATGGACAGGACAATGTGAGTCATATTTGTACTTCAGCAAATGTTCCGGCAAAAATATGTCTTTTCGTAATATGTCTAACAATTAATATTTTTCTTTGGATGGGGTTTAAAATAGCGAATGGCTAAAATCACGAATTTGATAATGATGGCCATTCTAGATTCTAATTATTTAAATTTGCTATTTCAGCCATTCGCTATTTTTGACCTCCATCCTATAAAAATGCAATCAAAATAATGTATGACTAAAATAAGGAATTTTATAATGATGTCTATTCTAGATTCAGACGTTCATTATTTTGTTTTTTTATTTTGAACCCTTTCCTCCATATTATGATAGTAAATTTTCAATTACTTAAGGAGGCAGCGTGAACATTTTGCAGCTAAAATTACCACTCACAAATCGTAAAAAATGTAAAATTTTCATTATGCAAATAACTTTTTGTAGTACAGTTCACAGGTGTAACATTTTCGTTTTTCATTTTCAAATTGTAGACTACAGGTGCACCAAATTGGCTTTGCACGGCTGTATTCTTTTTTAATAAACACTCTGTACGCTTAGAGTATAGGAATATGCACTGGAAGGACTTGCGCGGAATATAAACTTACATGTTCGTAACAATTTTTTTGATATTCGGGTTTTATATGTGCAATTGCAATGAAATTGCATTTTCATAATTCTCGGTACCTTAACTTCTGGAAGTTATACGAATTGGCTATTAAAATTGCACTGATTTTATGTACTTACTTACAAACCTTCATTGTCATTCAGTCATTTTACAGATTTTTTTAGATTTTATTCAAGATAGTTTTTCTGTGATAAATACGTCACATTACACCTGTAGCTGATTTTATAATTTTTTTTTAAGTTCGCTTTCTGTCTGATATCCACAATTATTTAGATATCTATCTGAAATTAGGTACACAGGTAGACAATTATGAGACAAGATTTAGTATTTAATTTGGTGTTAATCCGTGTAGGGATTGAAATTTTACGGCATTTTGAATTTTTTAAAAATAGTTGTTCACCCTCTAATTTTTTCTTTCATAGCACACAAAAATGTTAAAAACAAGAACTTTAAAAAATTCCGTCGCGACCTGTACATATTTTTGTATCTCATCGATGATTTACGAGGAATTGTTTTTCATAATAGAGAAAAGTTTTGAGTCCAGTAAAAATAAAATATATTGTGCAAAAGTGGACTACTCTAATATCGATGATTTACTGATTACAAATATTACAAAATTTTTTGGGTCTGTACAAAATCATATCCGAAAATGCAATTCCTAAATTGCAAGAATCTTGATTATTGGATAATCCACATTTTCCGGTGTAGTTTTGAGCCCCGTAAAAATGAAATATATTGTTCAAAAATGGACTACTCTAATATTGATGCTTTACTGATTACAAATATTTAAAAAAATGTCGCGTCTTTCATATGAACAAAAATGTATCCAAAAATACAATTCCTAAATTGCAACAATCTTGATTATTGGATAATCCACATTTTCCGGTGTAGCCTCAACCGTATTGAGCCCCATAAAAATGAAATATATCGTGCAAAAATGGACTACTCTAATATCGATGATTTACTGATTACAAATATTACAAAAATTTTTGGGTCTGAACAAAAACATATCCGAAAATGCAATTCCTACACTGCAACAATCTTGATTATTGTATAATCCACATTTTCCGGTGTAGTTTTGAGCCCCGTAAAAATGAAATGTATTGTGCAAAAATGGACTACCCTAATATCGATGCTTTATTGATTACAAATATTTTAAAAAATGTCGCGTCTTTTGTACGAACAAAAATATATGCGAAAATGCAATTTCTAAATTGCAACAATCTTGATTATTTTATAATCCACATTTTCGGTGTAGTTTTGAGCCCTGTAAAAATGAAATATATTGTGCAAAAATTGACTACCCTAATATCGATGCTTTATTGATTACAAATATTTAAAAAAATGTCGCGTCTTTTGTATGAACAAAAATATATCCGAAAATGCAATTCCAAAATTGCAACAATCTTGATTATTGTATAATCCACATTTTCCGGTGTAGTTTTGAGCCCCGCAAAAATGAAATATATTGTGCAAAAATGAACTACCTTAATATCGATGCTTTACTGATTACAAATATTTAAAAAAATGTCGCGTCTTTTATATGGACAAAAATATATTCGAAAATGCAATTCCTAAATTGCAACAATCTTGATTATTGTATAATCCACATTTTCGGTGTAGTTTTGAGCCCTGTAAAAATGAAATATATTGTGCAAAAATGGACTACCCTAATATCGATGCTTTACTGATTACAAATATTTAAAAAAATGTCGCGTCTTTTATATGGACAAAAATATATTCGAAAATGCAATTCCTAAATTGCAACAATCTTGATTATTGGATAATCCACATTTTCCGGTGTAGTTTTGAGCCCCGTAAAAATGAAATATAATGTGCAAAAATGGACTACCTTAATATCGATGCTTTATTGATTACAAATATTTAAAAAAATGTCGCGTCTTTTAAATGAACAAAAATATATCCGAAAATGCAATTCCTAAATTGCAACAATCTTGATTATTGGATAACCCACATTTTCCGGTGTAGTTTTGAGCCCCGTAAAAATAAAATATATTGTGCAAAAATGGACTACCTTAATATCGATGCTTTACTGATTACAAATATTTAAAAAAAATGTCGCGTCTTTTGTATGAACAAAAATTGCAACAATCTTGATTATTGTATAATCCACATTTTCCGGTGTAGTTACGAGCCCCGCAAAAATGAAATATATTGTGCAAAAATGAACTACCTTAATATCGATGCTTTACTGATTACAAATATTTAAAAAAATGTCGCGTCTTTTATATGAACGAAAATATATCCGAAAATGCAATTCCTAAATTGCAACAATCTTGATTATTGGATAACCCACATTTTCCGGTGTAGTTTTGAGCCCCGTAAAAATAAAATATATTGTGCAAAAATGGACTACCCTAATATCGATGCTTTATTGATTACAAATATTTAACAAAATGTCGCGTCTTTTGTATGAACAAAAATATATTCGAAAATGCAATTCCTAAATTGCAACAATCTTGATTACTGTATAATCCACATTTTCCGGTGTAATTTTGAGCTCCGTAAAAATGAAATATATTGCGCAAAAATGGACTACCCTAATATCGATGCTTTATTGATAACAAATATTTTTAAAAAAGTCGCGTCTTTTGTATGAACAAAAATATATGGGAAAATGCAATTTCTAAATTGCAACAATCTTGATTATTGGATAATCCACATTTTCCGGTGTTATTTTGAGCCCCGTAAAAATGAAATATATTGTGCAAAACTGGACTACCTTCATATCGATGCTTTATTGATAACAAATATTTTAAAAAATGTCGCGTCTTCTGTATGAACAAAAATATATGCGAAAATGCAATTCCAAAATTGCAACAATCTTGATTATTGTATAATCCACATTTTCCGGTGTAGTTTTGAGCCCCGTAAAAATGAAATATATTGTGCAAAAATGGACTACCCTAATATCGATGCTTTATTGATTACAAACATTTTTTTAAATGTCGCGTCTTTTGTATGAACAAAAATATATGCGAAAATGCAATTTCTAAATTGCAACAATCTTGATTATTGGATAATCCACATTTTCCGGTGTAGCCTCAACAGTGGCTCGGAAGCAATACGCTCTGTTAATACTACTTCCATTGATGGTGCATCGCAAACGTATTGGCGGTATAGACAACTGCACTACTGAACATCCTGCTATTACGGTGTACGTGATGCAGAGAGAAGCACCGAACGTAGAAGGGGATGGCTTTTACGAGGCCCGAACATCAGCGTGAGCTCGCGCTGCAGGGCGAAATTTCTATGTCCACGACAGAGAGAAGCTCGTCCTTCTCTTTCGCTGCATCGCCAGAAGCGTCGAAACAGCAGAGGCACAGGAAAGAGAAGCGGACTGGTGCGCATCGGTATCAGTGAAACGGGGATTCGTGATCGTTCGGCCAGTACCGCAGATCGTACGTATCCAGCATCGAGGCAGAGGGAGAGAATGGCGTTGCACCTAATTACTGAACGACCTACATATCCTTCGAACTCGCCGTTCGACTATACAGTTGACTCGAACGCGCGTGACCTCTTCGACGCTTCGTGTTACTCTACTGGCATCGAGCCCGTCGCACCACATCTAACACGTACGAAACACTTCGTGTTCCACAATGTTAAATTGTTTATTATTACCACTGTAAGATCTCTTAATTATTATTCCACTATTTACAAATGTATGCATGTCTACGTTCATATTTAAGGAGACAAATAAATAACTAAATCCTATAAGTAAATATATTGAATGTACTTTTGAATCGACTGTAAATAATTCGTACCATTCATTTAGTCGATACGTGATATATAATTCATTCAATTATCATTCATTAATATCTTCGAAGTTGCTCTTCTAATAAAAGAGTTCAAAAGTTATGACAAATATATTGGGTTGACATTTTTTGAATTGTATATCATTTACATTTTCTTATTATTGTGTATCATTCGAGTATTTATATTGAGGATATGTTTTTTTTTTCACCAAACACATTTTCAACGTTTTCTTTTTAACTGGAATATTTTGTCTGACGGTTTTTTATGCGTACATATTTTCTATTCGATATTACTAAAGTTGTTATTTTTATTTTATCCTGTTGTATTTACCATCGTGATGTGTATTCCACAAAGTACTATAGCACATAACACAATGTTACATTATCTATATGAGTAGATGTTAGTGTCGGTGAAGGACTTGGTTACGATCAGATAAATCGCCCGATTCACTCTTGCACCAGCAGCATCGCGATACAACGAGCATCCCCAGCCACGTCATTGGCTATCCGTTTAGCATAACACCTCATGTGAGCTTTAAGGGGTTTCTCAGGCAAACCGAGAACGTTTTAGTGGTAATCTCTTCGAGTAACACAAATATTATATTTTTAAACCGAATTACAGTGATAAATTCAATCCTCTCCAAACTTACATGGTCAAAAATAGCGAATAATCAAAATAGCGAATGATCAAAATAGCGAATGATCAAAATAGTGAATGATCAAAATAGCGAATGATCAAAATAGCGAATGATCAAAATAGCGATTGATCAAAATAGCGAATGATCAAAATAGCGAATGATCAAAATAGCGAATGATCAAAATAGCGAATGATCAAAATAGCGAATAAGCAAAATAGCGAATGATCAAAATAGCGAATGATCAAAATAGCGAATGATCAAAATAGCGAATAATCAATGTCCATTCGCTATTTTGACCCCCACCCAAAATAGCGAATGATCAAAATAGCGAATGATCAATGGTCATTCGCTATTTTGACCCCCACCCAAAATAGCGAATGATCACAATAGCGAATGATCCAAATAGCGAATGATCAAAATAGCGAATGATCAAAATAGCGAATGATCAAAATAGCGAATGATCAAAATAGCGAATAAGCAAAATAGCGAATGATCAAAATAGCGAATGATCAAAATAGCGAATAAGCAAAATAGCGAATGATCAAAATAGCGAATGATCAAAATAGCCAATGATCAATGTCCATTCGCTATTTTGACCCCCACCCAAAATAGCGAATGATCAAAATAGCGAATGATCAATGGTCATTCGCTATTTTGACCCCCACCCAAAATAGCGAATGATCACAATAGCGAATGATCAAAATAGCAAATGATTAAAATAGCGAATAATCAAAATAGCGAATGATCAAAATAGCGAATGATCAAAATAGCGAATGATCAAAATAGCCAATGATCAAAATAGCGAATGAGCAAAATAGCGAATGATCAAAATAGCGAATGATCAAAATAGCGAATGATCAAAATAGCGAATGATCAAAATAGCGAATGATCAAAATAGCGAATGATCAAAATAGCGAATGATCAAAATAGCGAATGATCAAAATAGCGAATGATTAAAATAGCGAATAATCAAAATAGCGAATAATCAAAATAGCGAATGATCAAAATAGCGAATGATCAAAATAGCGAATAATCAAAACAGCGAATGACCAAAATCGCGAATTTTATAATGCTGGCCATTCTAAATCCAGACGTTAATTATTTTGAAATTCGCTATTTTAACCATTCGCTATTTTGACCCCCACCGAATATTACACTATTGAAATATTCTGAATGCTCTTCAATTCGAATGATGCTCATCTCCGGTTGATACACGAGAAGTTCAATTGGCAATATATAGCACATAACGCAGTATTATCCGACATATACATATAGCTGTAGCATAGGTAAAGGGCTTGGTTACGATCAGATAAATCGCGCGATTCCCTCTTGCACCAGCAGCAGCAATCGCGATAGAACAAGCAAACCTGCTGGCCACGTCATTGCCGGTCCGTTTTGCTGAAGACCCGATGTAAGAAGAAAGGGTAGATAGGCTCATAAAAATACTCATATTCCTATGAGCCCATCGTAGGCTCATATTTTCGAAGATGCTCAAAGAGCTCTCGATGCACTCGCCGTTCCAATGAACATTCGCTCGGTCTACTATGAGTCTAGGCTATTCTCGCTTATCCACCTTCTCGACTGTCTTTTTGCGGGCGTTCTCTTCTTTCCTTCTCCACCTTCTCTTCCTCCCAGCGGGCAGTGAGTAATAAGCGCTTATCTTCGCATTATAGTAAGAGGGTCGTTAACGCCGGAGCTTCACGCGCGAGCTCGCGCTCTTGCTTCTCGCTGTTGCTCTCTCGCGAGTTTGAACTGTGCTCAAGAGAAGCGCAGCAACGTCTCGGTGCCTATCCTTCGAGTAGTACCACATGTAGGCGTGAGAACAGCCAACTATGGGCATCCAATGGATTATAGGTGGAGTGGTATGTTGCAGTCCACGTAGTAGTAGTAGGTATTACACTCGATGTGCGCACCTCCTAGACCTCACAGCGGCGGCGTGTGTTCTCCACCCGTTTTAATCTTAAACGGGCCAAGGGTGCAGGGCTAGGAAATTGCATGCTGCATCTATAATCTCTCCTATTGCTTGATCGTCGATCAGCCAGTTAATTGAAAATGCTTATTATACGGTTGCAATAATCATTTTCTGATCCCGTGAGAATTACTCGCAGTGTTCTGCGAAGTTTATTAGCAACCAAGTTGTGTAAATCCATTCTCAAATATTAATGAAGTACAAACTGAATGCACATCACTTAACAATTACCAGCGCCGTCACTTTATCGCAGTGTCGCACGGAAAAAGAAGATTAGTTGCCATAACCAAGAAATGAGTTGATACAACCAATTGATTATTCTATTTCCCTGGCAACTCAAAGGGTGGGAGTCAAAATAGCAAATGGACAAAATAGCCAATGGCTAAAATACCGAATTTCAAAATAAGGAACGTCTAAATATAGAATCGCCATCATTATGAAATTCGTTATTTTAGCCATTCGCTATTTTGACCATTCGCTATTTTTATTGTATTTTAATAAGAATGGGGATCAAGATAGCGAATGATGAATATGGGGAATGGCTGAAATAGCGAATTTCATAATGATGGCCATTCTGGATTCCAGACTTCCTTATTATCAAATTTGCTATTTTAAACATTCGCTATTTTGGTCATTCGCTATTTTGATTCCCACCCAACTCAAATGGTAATACCAACGATTCGAATGGTAATACCGACGACTCGAATGATAATACCGACGATTCGAATGGTAGTCCCAACTATTCGAGTGGTAGTCCCAACGATTCGATTAGTTAACCTACACGGAAAAAAGGCTTGGTTGGAACAACGAAATGCCTTGGTTATATATGCGCCAGATAATTAATTGGTTAGACCAACCAAGTTATTTGTTAAGCTACCAATTTCTTAGTTGGACTAACCAAGTCACTTGGTAAGCTAACCAAGTGACTTGGTTAGTCCAACCAAGAAATTGGTAGCTTAACAAATAACTTACCAAGTGACTTGGTTAGTCCAACCAAGAAATTGGTAGTCTAACAAAAAACTTGGTTGGTCTAACCAAGAAATTGGTAGCCTAACAAATAACTTGGTTGGTCTAACCAATTAATTATCTGGCGCATATATAACCAAGGCACTTGGTTGTTCCAACCAAGCCTTTTTTTCCGTGTAACTAATCCAATCGAGAACTAATCGTGAATAGTTGAGGTCACTATTCGATATGGCTGAGGCAACTAATTTTTTAGACATTGTGTACAGCAAATCGAAAACGTAGTTGCTACAACCAAACATTTCTTTCCGTGCGTATTTTAATGATTCACCAGAGTTCTAGACATCTTTGAAGGTAAATTTGAAAAGTCTCGTTAGTTTTGAAAAATAATGAAAACGAAAAAAGAAATTAATATTTCCTGGTCATATAATCGTCACTTTATCGCAGTGTCATATTTCAATGATTCACCAGAGTTCTAGACATCTTTGAAAGTAAATTTGAAAAGTCTCGTTAGTTTTGAAAAATAATGAAAACGAAAAAACGAAATTAATATTTCCTGGTCGTATAATCGTCACTTTATCGCAGTGTCACATTTTAATGATTCACCAGAGTTCGCGACATCTTCGAAGATTAATTTGAAATGTCTCGTTACTTTGGAAAAATAATGGAAACGAAAAACGAAATTGATATTTTCTGGTCGTATAATCGTTATAATAAAAATTGTCAAGTTTGTTCCTTTCGTGGATAAATTACCCGGTACTTGACGTTAACAAATTTTGGAATGTATAAAGTGTTATACAAAATTGCGTGCGGTCATTTAGAATATAACAAATTCATTTTCAATGGAATAAATAATCATACGTCGAAGAATAAAAAATGATAAAACCTGTTTTTATCCTTATGGTCGATTAAAGTGTGATTTAGGTACATTTTTGTAACGTTACTATTTGATAGAATTGTAATTTTATTTACAAGCGTTTAAAAAGCCACTTTATTCATTTAATTCTGACTTTTTTTCATTTCGATGTGATGTTCATTAAAATGCGACTAAAACTTTTAAGCGACAAGGGCTCCAGTCTCATCAGCCGCCAATGAGACACCGAATACAAAATAGCTTTAAACTTTCAATGCAATCGAGCTACTGATTTTTTCGAAAAGATAATTAATTCATGCAAAACAGAACTAAATTCGTTTTCCAAATGAAACATGAACCAAAACCTTTTTATTTTTTTAATAAAAACTAGAATACTGCTATTAAAAAAATTGATGTTTGCTAAAATTCACAGATAAAAAAAATTCTATCTCGAGCATTATTGCGTATCCCATAATGGCACTACAGTCAATCTCTTAATCATGGATCACTCAAAACAGAAAAAAAAATATTTTGAAAAAGGGAGGCCCTTTTCGAAAACCGGTAACTTGGACAAAAAAAAAATGTGCACATTTTTTGTGAAAAATTCGTCAATTTTTATTTTGAAAGTACTTTAAAAAACTAGAATTTTGGCTTTTTAAAAGTTACGATACCGTTTAGAGTTGCCCATATATCCCGGATTACAAAAAAAAATGATAATAACGTTAACTCGTAAATGGCTGCACTCAAGATCTTAAAACTTGGTACTTTTTTTTATGAGTAGGGGAGATGGGGCAAAACGGGCAGCTCCATTAAAAATCGGGATTGGGGGCAAAACGGGCACCGTCTCAACTTTCGTAAAAACGATTTGTTTCAGTTTTTTACGTTCCTTAGATAGGGCAAGTGCGGAACATACGTCAAATTGGTGATGAAAAAAAAATTGATAATCTTCATCAGATCAGAACTTTTTTTATCCATCCGTTCAGAACTTTTTTTCGATACTTTGTTGAGCAAAGAAAAAAAAATATAGTCAAAAGAATTTTTCAAAAATTTTATAATCAAATTAATTCTTTGAAAAAAAAAGTCGGTATATCATAAAGAAATCAATTAGAACGAAATTCTCGTTTTATGATTTGGTGCTAATTTTGACCCCGATACTTATATTTAGCCGAGATGCCTGTTTTGCCTCCCTGCCTGTTTTATTGACATCACCAATTATTTTCCGAAATTTTCAAGTAAGAAATGTCAGGAAATTGAAAAAAGTCGTGTTCGAAAAAGTTGAAACGATGCCTGTTTTGCCCCCCTGCTCGTTTTGCCCCCATCTCCCCTATATGCATATCACCCCAAGTAAAAAAATTATATATAGAGTATATAAAAAATATATATAGTTTTAAGCATAGAATTGGGCATATATAGTTTTGATAAAATCTATATACAATTTATATACAATTTATACATAAACCGAACTGTACAGGTGGTCTTATATATAAATTGCATATAGATTGTATATAAAGTTTATACAAACTATATATGCCCAATTCCATATGTCGGACTATATATAATTTTTTTACTTGGGACAGAACTTCAATATTACAGAATCACAAAATTTTCTGAGCACTTTGAAAATTTAGGTGGCTAAGTTGGTGCGGAATGCCTCGTATATTACTTCAAGTTCTGATACAATCGAGTATCTTTCATCTCCTGTCGACTCTAGCTCTGCTAGTCACTAGTCGTTATCATTCTGAAGAATCGAGACGGATAACTTGCGCTTGCTCGGTGAACCTACCGCTGAGTTGATCTCAAGGTCCTCTCGTTCTTCGTCGTCTTTCTGTATTATTCCTTGATGCCAGGAGCTCGGAGACTGGTCCTTGTCGTAGTCATGATATCGGACCAGGACGTAATGCCAGACCTCGCGAACTGTTCAAACTGGATTGCCATAAAGTAGATTCATTCTCGAGGAGTCGTAAAACTCCGAGTCAAATACTTAAAGTATTTCTCATCGAGTAAAGTACTTCTTACCATTTATAGTATGTAGCTATACGACAGAACGACGAGTATAAAACGATGAAAAGCTCAAAGTTGCTAGATGAATATGAATATAAGAAAAGATTATGAGCTTTGATGGCATTCGATTGAATTGTAGACTTCCACGACATCGCGTAATCATTCACCAATCGATAGTTTGTAGTAATCTATCTTACTTTATTCCAGAGATAAATTTTTTTTATATTGCTTTTGATGATCTACTCGTAAGTAATAGTGAAACACGCCTTCAAATTGAGAGAATAATTTGCGAAATATTACACCTGACATTGGACAAATATAACTGGGTTAAGAGAATTGATAACTTAAATTTGCAAATGTAAATAAAATTAGAATAGCAGTACTAAATATCAGAAAAAAATACAATATAGATAAGTGAAAATTGAAGAAAAAAAACTCAATTTAAAAAATTCAATAAGAATCCCGAAAAACGAGTTTTTAGAAAATAATAACTCATTTGTGTCAGCGATGTGAATTATTCGATTGGACCAATTGCATAAAAATTATTTATAAAAATAAATAGTAATGAATAATTTAATAATTATTCAATAATTTAATTTCATTATTTTATTATATTCAATAATTTAATAATAATTTATTACTATAAATAGTAATGAATAATTATTAAATTATTCATTACTATTTATTTGTATAAATAATTTTAATGCAACTGGTCCAATTGAATAATCCACATCGCTGACACAAATTATAGACTTTTATGTATTTTCACTGAAATACTGTCATTCAGTGTAAAAAAAATAATTCAATTATTTTTTCCAGCGATGTGGATTATTCGATAAAATTATTTATAAAAATAAATAGTAATGAATAATTATAAAATTATTCATTACTATTTATTGTTATAAATAATTTTTATGCAACTGGTCCAATCGAATAATCCACATCGCTGGAAAAAATAATTTTATTATTTTTTTTTACACTGAATGACAGTATTTCAGTGAAAATACATAAAAGTCTATAATTGCGCAATAAAAAAATGGAGAAAATACTTTTTCCTACACATGGTACACATTTCTGATTTGCCGCAACGTTAACCAGACCTTTAATTGCAATTGGCAACACATCTACTGGGAGCATCTTTATCATAAAAACAGTTTTCAAGCGAGACCTTCAACTGCTCATCTTTTAAACCGCTGAGGCAAAGTTTATTGCTGCGCTGGATATGTGCAGTAAGAATGATGGGCTCGCTCGGGACAGATAGCCCAGTGACTGCAGGATATCTAAATCTCTTCGGGGGACGCTTGTAAACGTGATAATAAAAGTCAGACCACACTATAACTGAGTCCAGGGGCCTTCCATTAGCGTTCTAACGCTAAAATCCTTGCATCACTCGACTTCCGTATGGTGTACCTGTTACATATTTGCTACGTTGTTCTGTGTGTGTGTATTACGTATTATTCAGGAAATTGTCTTTTACTCCCTGTGGTAAATCACGTCCAATAAAGAGAATATGAAATTCTATGTGTTGCATGTATATAATACAGGAAATAAAAATTCAAATTCCTTTTTTTTCTTTATTGATGGAAGAAGAAAAAAAAACATATAACTTTAAATTCGTACATTAACATGAATACTTAATAACATTAGAAATGAACATTTTACTATTAACGATTTAAAATAAAGAAAATATGTAATTGTATGTATTAATACAGGAAATAAAAATTGAAATTACTTTTTTTTTTCTTTATTGATGGAAGACCAAAAAAAAAACATAGTTTTAGATTCATACATTAACATGCATATTTAATAACATTAGAAATGAACATTTTACTATTAACGATTTAAAATAAAGAAAATATGTAATTGTATGTATTAATACAGGAAATAAAAATTGAAATTACTTTTTTTTTTCTTTATTGATGAAAGGAGAAAAAAACGTATAGCCTTAGATTTATACATTAACATGCATATTTAATAACATTAGAAATGAACATTTTACTATTAACGATTTAAAATAAAGAAAATATGTAATTGTATGTATTAATACAGGAAATAAAAATTGAAATTACTTTTTTTTCTTTATTGATGGAAGACCAAAAAAAAAAAACATATAGTTTTAGATTCATACATTAACATGCATATTTAATAACATTAGAAATGAACATTTTACTATTAACGATTTAAAATAAAGAACCTATGTAATTGTATGTATTAATACAGGAAATAAAAATTGAAATTACTTTTTTTTTTCTTTATTGATGAAAGGAGAAAAAAACGTATAGCCTTAGATTTATAGATTAACATGCATATTTAATAACATTAGAAATGAACATTTTACTATTAACGATTTAAAATAAAGAAAATATGTAATTGTATGTATTAATACAGGAAATAAAAATTGAAATTACTTTTTTTTTTCTTTATTGACGGAAGACCAAAAAAAAAACATAGTTTTAGATTCATACATTAACATGCATATTTAATAAAATTAGAAATGAACATTTTACTATTAACGATTTAAAATAAAGAAACTATGTAATTGTATGTATTAATACAGGAAATAAAAATTGAAATTACTTTTTTTTTCTTTTTTGATGGAAGAAGACTGAAAAAAAACATATAGTTTTAGATTCGTACATTAACATGAATATTTAATAACATTAGAAATGAACATTTTACTATTAACGACTTAAAATAAAGAAAATATGTAATTGTATGTATTAATACAGGAAATAAAAATTGAAATTACTTTTTTTTCTTTATTGATGGAAGACCAAAAAAAAAACATAGTTTTAGATTCATACATTAACATGAATATTTAATAAAATTAGAAATGAACATTTTACTATTAACGATTTAAAATAAAGAAAATATGTAATTGTATGTATTAATCCAGGAAATAAAAATTGAAATTACTTTTTTTTCATTATTGATGGAAGAAGACCAAAAAAAAACATAGATTTAGATTCATACATTAACATGCATATTTAATAACATTAGAAGTGAACGTTTTACTATTAACGATTTAAAATAAAGAACCTATGTAATTGTATGTATTAATACAGGAAATAAAAATTGAAATTACTTTTCTTTTTCTTTATTGATGACAGAAGAAGAAAAACGTATAGTTTTAGATTCATACATAAACATAAATATTTAATAATATGAGAAATGAACATTTTACTATTAACGATTTAAAATAAAGAAACTATGTAATTGTATGTATTAATCCAGGAAATAAAAATTGAAATTACTTTTTTTTCATTATTGATGGAAGAAGACCAAAAAAAACATAGTTTTAGATTCATACATTAACATGCATATTTAATAACATTAGATATGAACATTTTATTACTAACGATTTAAAATTGTATGTTCCATTCAACATTCTGATTATTAAATATTTCAATATCGATTGTTCATTTTTCTTCATCTATATATTCAGTCTCGAATGCTGTAAATTGGATTTTTCGATGCCCGTCAAACAGAAATATAAGCCCCACTGTATAATAATACTTTTGGTACATGTACGAGAAAGACTGAAGGCGACGCAGGTGCACCAAGCCAAAGTTTTTTTTTTTTTTTTTTGCTGATCTCGTTGGTAAACTGGCGCACATCCGGTCTGCTCGCTCGCTTCGGTATATTATAATGCTGGCTATCCGCTTGCACTGACCGGCTTATAATGCATGAATATAATAATCGGGTTAACCCAGTTGCCACCCTCTAGTCGACATACATGCGTGTCTCTCGTGGGAAGCCCCGAAGAGGAAGAAAAAAAGATTTCCTGGCTACAAGGACGTACAGAACGCGTCTATTATCGGCAAAATAGAAGAGAATAAAGAAATAAAACTGAAGCACACAGTATAGCGAACAAACGGAGGTAAAAAAAGTAGCAAAACATTATAGCTTTCGCGTTAACGAGGAAGAGGTCGAGTTGGGTGGGTCGATCAATCGAATCAGGCTTATCTACTGCCCCACTTTGTTTCCTCCTCTAACCTTTGCATCGAACTTTATTCCATCGGCCAAAGAGAAAAATGTAACAAATTTTTCGAAATTTGATCACCACGCACGTATATTTTTCAAAAGTTGTCGGAAAAGCTCATTTTGTTATCTTATATTGATTCGTTCATCAAAATTAGTCTAAGATTTGAATATCAATTAAAATTATAAACCAATTGTGGGGAAAAATTTTCAAGATTTATCTATCAAATCTTAATTAATGTATGACAATAATTCCTTCACGCAGATTTATTTTGGTAGGCCTGACTATTAATTGTTAATCAATGTAGCGACTTTTATAGTTATATAAACTTCTATTATTTTATTGCGGTCAATATTAGTTAACTAGTTAGTATATTTTTAGTGAAAATATAAAAGTTTATTACTCACAAGGATTATTAATAGTCGTTAGTTAATGATAATTTAATCACGATTTTTGTAGGAATTTTCTTACGTTATTAATTTAAAAAATAATTAACGTCGTGTCAAATACACAATGCTGAAAGAACAAACACAATAGAGAGTGAACAAACAACTAGAAATTTGACCTGAATGAAGTGTAAGGTTCCTATTTTTTTTTTTTTTTTTTTTCGTTTATTGTTTCATCGTTATTACTAAAAAAAAGCGCCAAGTACGTGGCAAGCACTATTCAAAGCAGCACACAGAGAGCTCTCTTAAGAGTTAACTCCGTTGACTACGATTAGAGGCGCGTTTACAACTTTGGCGTACTCTCAACTCGCCTGCACTCGAGGGAAGACAAAGAAAAAGAGCTCGAGTGTGGTACAGCGAACGAGTATACAGAAAACGAAAGGTACCGACTCGACTATAGAGTGGGGAAAGCAGTTTGAGGGAGAGAGAGAAGAGGGAAAAAGGAGAATAGGAGCCGAGAGGGTCGGAAGTGTATTTTAAGAATCTCATTAAAAGAGCGAAAGCGCTCGCGAGCTCCACCCGCTGGAGAACTCCTCCCGTCAAACGACTACCAAGACGTCGACGACGATGACGACGACGACTACGTCGGTGGAACAGACGAGAGGAGAGTCGAGGAAGTCGCGTAATTCGTAATACGATGCTGAGTCGCGATGGAAGAAGAACCAGCAGTTGAAGGCAAGGCCGACGAAGAATTTCGAGAGAAAGAGCGGAGATGCCGCGACGGAATTGCGAGACATACGGTGAAGAGCCGCGGCGGGAAAAAGGAATTGGGAAAGAGAAAAGAGAACCGAGAAAGAAAACGTCATTATCGCGTAGAGGGACCACCGAGAACTACCAAGGAGGTCCCTTGGTCGGAGTCGATCTCATGCTGAGCCCAAAGAATCTCGACCCGAGTCCAGTATAAAATTGAATAAACATTTGGACGCACGGGGACGTGTCTTTTCGAAAATGAATGTCCCTGTGGAAGTTAACGCGACGGGGGTTATACTTAGCTTGCCTGAGGACCTTTCAGTCTCTTTCTTGTCTCTCACTTGCATTCAGCTTATTCTCTCTCATTTTCCTCATCATCCCTCCCATTCCATCCCCTGTTATTCTGCCTTTTCAGCTTCTTTCTCTCAGGTTCCAACTCTGCATGTCGATTTACTCTTCTTGACGGGCTGTGGCACCATTCTTTTTAATCACTCCGAAAGCAACCCCCTCAACGCGTCACCTGGGAATCGAAGCGGATGAAGTCAATGCTTAGAGTCTCAAACTACTTCCACCTGACGAAGTTTCATTCTATGGAGAGAATCTAACTACGAAGGTTCCTAATTTACAAGTCGATGACTCGCTAAAGTATTTTCCTTGCTAAAGTCGTCTCCATAAATTCACAGCATCCATGGCACTCGATTTATACACTTTTTGTTCTTATGAGTATTCTACAGTGCGCAGCTACCATAATTTAAATTTTAATAGCGTAAATGGCAATAATGACAGCAGAAAACATCAACCGTAATTACACGGCTATGATATTCAACTTTTATCACTGCCTATTCATAGAATCGAACAATTAAAATATGGAATCTCTTTCGGTTCCAATTGGTTCAAATATAGGGGAAGATACTCTGTCTTTCTATTGAATCCTAAAAAGTTATACGCTAGGGTGGAAGTCAATAAATTGGTGCATAAATGTAGGTATTAGGAGTAATAGCATAATTTGCTAAATGAAAGCCTGAAAGGGATTGTAAACGTGTCACTAAAGCCGACTTTCCGAATTAAGATCAAAACGGAAAATCTAGAGTAAGAAGATAGAAAGTGAAATTATAAAATTTGAAACGGGCATAGAAAACGTATGAAACCCAATCAATGTGCTGAGGTTTGAAAATTTGCCGGTCAGAAAGTCGCTAATTCTTGTTTACCGAAAGCGGATGCGGAACATGATGGTGTATGTTCTTCTCCTCTCAACTTAATGAATAGTATAATCTTATTTCCTTTTGAAAAAAAATTAACTATTTGGCTCTTCCATCACGTTCTTGATTAACTAAAAAAAACGAGAAAGTTATCCGTCCGCAAGATCGTCGAGTCGGCGCGTCATGAACAGCCCCATGATCGAAATGGATTCGTGCGTTCACGTTCACGAGATAGAAGGCTTGGTTTGAAGGACGTATCGTACCGTGAGATCCGTAATGCATCGAGATTATAGCGCCGTTCGTGCGAACTTTTTGTATAAGAGGTTTTCGAAGCCAGAATTCTCGGTCTCACACTAACGGACGGATCCTTTATCGCACCAATACTATCGAAGGCTGTATATACTCTTCAGAGTTTTGAGGGTAGTACAGCGTTTCCCTGAACACTCGTTTTCATCTCAGTGAAGCCGCGAGCCCGGCCGTCATCATCGATGCTGAGTGAATTCGAATCCTTGGCATAAAACCGTTAAGCCGACCGCAACGGGCGATGCTGAAAGGCCTTGAAAATCAATATTCATCTCGTTGTTGTCGTTCTCGTCGTAGCGAGACTTTCGAGACCCGCAGGGAACAATTTATTTTTCTCCTTCGACACTTCCCATCGTATTTTCATCTCCCCAGAAGTCTCTTATGCAGAAATTTCCTTGGAAAGCACCTGTCGGTAAACGTTGTCGGAAAAAGTAAATCGCGAATAAGATTACAACTCTTACGAGAGCCCGCGCGTACCCAATGATCCGGACTTATTTACACGAGGTGGAAAAAAAGAAAATCCTAAAGCATGCAGGATTGAAAAACTCTGTCTTGCGTTGCTTGGATGTGAGAAAAGCCCCTTGGTTTCTCCATTGAGGACTAGAGCTTGAATCTTGGTGTGGACGAATTGAAAGAGAAAAAAAAGGGAAGATCGAGCTCTCAACGTCTCACGCTCGATGAGCTTCAAGGAATTTGTTCCCTTATTTTTTCAATCTCACGGATTGATGAGCTGTAAGCTCAACCTGGCGTGAAAGACTCACGCGTGCTAATGCTACTACGTTCGTACGTTCGGGGCGCGTGCAATACAATTTCGTGGAAGAAAGCTTTCCGTCAGCAGGGTTATAAAAAGAAGAGGCGTGGAGACTTCACACGCTACGACGGCCGAAATAATTTAACGGTGAGAATCTGTAGAATGTTATTGTGATAAAAAATCTCCAAGTGTTTTGTTTGCAATGTGGAAATAAACAATTAAATAATTAGGAACCCAAATAGGTAATAGAGAACAGCACTCGATCGATAAACTATTTGTACTACAGCCTTTAAATATTCATAACATTGATTCATAACATTGAATGTTAAACAGGGTGAATGAGTGAAACTGTCTCTTGTACTTTAAAACATTGAAAAAAAATGGGTAACATACTTTGATTATTGTGGGTTTGTCCGTTGACTTGAAGATTTGCCATCTTGTTTAAAGTTCGATAAGTCCGAAGTCAAGTTTCAGAACCTCCAAATACCCTCCTATGACTTCAATCTATGAATACTTGCACTGCGCAATGTTACACTTTGTGCAAGGCTAAGTAATTTTGAACAGAATCATGAAGGGCAGCCAGGAATGTGTTGCTTTTCTGTCTCGCTTCCCACAAAGTTCTTCGGGCGAGTTCTCATGACCAATACATCGTTGTGTGTCTATACCCTGTTTCCAGTTCACCGAGTCTGGCAAAAGATGTACTTTACATAGCTGGATCTCGGTATCGTTCCTATTTGATGTGGTCAGGAAATAGGGAGGAAGAGATGGGGTAGTTCTGGTGATGGCCACGAAGACGCTGAGAAGTCGGTCGGTTAAAGGGACGTTGAAAGGATTTCGAGGCGACGGAGGTTCAGAGGGCGTTCATCCCACCCTTAACAGTGTCTTACACTCTGACAGGCGGGATATTTCGGGTTGCGTGATCGTTTGACTTGGCAAGTAAAGCATCATCCTCCCTGGCGTCATGGCGTTTCTCGCAACAGCAGCGTCGACACTGTTCTCCGTAACAAACCTACCGCCTCGGAGAAGGGTTGTATATAGTATCGGGGCCAACCCTTACATCAAGCTATGCTGGAAATAGGGATGCGCTTGAGTATATATGACCCGGTATCCACCGGATCCTCGTTTCCTGCCAGCCGCGTTTCTAATAAGCGATATTATGGCGGAGTAAGTGAGCTTTAGCGCTAGGATGCCTTACAACAATCGAGCAAACCTATATAGGGAGACAAGCTGTAGTGGTTTTGGACTAAAAGTGGAAGAGAGACGGAGCAGCAACTTCCTCGATCTTGGTAACTGTGGTGCTGGAGTATGGAGATCAAGAGGAGGCACTTTGGCTCAAAACCGTCTTAGAAATTGTCAGAAGCTCCCTGCAACTCTGAATTGCGGCTCGCACGTAGCCTAATTAATTTTCGTTGACTTCTGGGTATCTGTGGCTATAACTACAACCACTTGTATATTACGAGACTCGTGGAAGAAGCTTAGGGTTTATGAGGAGATGTAGAAACACATCTGAAATTCCAATTGCAACTGGGCCTGTTCTTCCTGGCAGTGCGATTCCAGACAATTTCGGCAGCTCCATTCCAAGATACAACTAATAGTAGTAAATGCCAACCTTTATTTACATTTACGTTTATATGATGACGAAATACCGCCTGAAATTAACTGAACACAGACAAATGAATACAGATTTAACTAGGCACGGTAAAACTCGACTTAGTAATACTCGACATGGCAAAACTTTCCCTTAGCTCGAATCAACACAGCAAAACTGGACCAGTGCTCAACTAAACACAACACGACCGTGTACCATGGCTCAACTCGACACGATAGAACTGGACCATGGCTCAACTCGACACAATACAACAGTACCATGGCTCAACTCGACACGATAAAACAGTACCATGGCTCAATTCGACACGATAAAACAGTACCATGGCTCAACTCGACACGGTGAAAATGTACCATGACTCAACTCGACACGGTGAAACTGTACCATGGCTCAACTCGACTCGATAAAACAGTACCATGGCTCAACTGAACATGGTGGGACTAAACCATGGCTCAACTGGTGGGACTAAACCATGGCTCAACTCGACACGGTGAAACTGTATCATGGCTCAACTGGATACTCGGAAACATCGACACATCATCAACTCGACGCAGCAAAACTGAACCATGCCTTAACTTAACACGATAGAACTGTACCATGGCTCAACCCGACACGATAAAATAGTACCATGGCTCAACTCGACAAGGCGAAAATGTACCATGACTCAATTCGACACGGTGAAACTGTACCATGGCTCAACTCGACTCGATAAAACAGTACCATGGCTCAACTGAACATGGTGAAACTATACCATGGCTGAACTCAACACGGTGAAACTGTATCATGGCTCAACTGGATACTCGGAAACATCGACACATCACCAACTCGACGCAGCAAAACTGCCTTAACTTAACACGATAGAACTGTACCATGGCTCAACTCGACACGATAAAATAGTACCATGGCTCAACTCGACACGGTGAAAATGTACCATGACTCAATTCGACACGGTGAAACTGTACCATGGCTCAACTTGACACGATAAAACAGTACTATGGCTCAACTGAGCATGGTGAAACTATACCATGGCTCAACTCGACACGGTGAAAGTGTATCATGGCTCAACTGGACACTCGGAAAAATCAACACATCACCAACTCGACGCAGCAAAACTCAAAACTGAACTATGGTTCAACTGGACACGGCAAGACTCGACACATCACCAATTCGACGCAGCAAAACTGAACCATGGCTCAACTTAACACGGCCCAACTCAACATAGGCTGGGCCATTGGTAAACGTGGTCTAGCGCAACTGAACACGTATGCCTTTATACTGTGTGTCCAATATGTTGCGTTTCGAATTGGGCCTGCGTCCAGTTGAGTCATGATACAGACTTGCTGTGTCGGGTTGGTGATGTGGTACAGTTTTGCAAGTTGATGATGTGTTGAGATTTCTCATATCAAATTATACCGTGTGGTCTTGAATGTATGTTTATTT